>CM054941.1:20505410-20565410 GCA_029168755.2 Tillandsia fasciculata
CACTATTATTCAATACCTTCAATACCTGCATTTACCGCTTTTCTAGACTAAGTTTACTTGCTTTCCGAGCTACCCTTTCATACACCTGTTCTAACAAATATAAATAATCGAACCATTGAAGAAAAATGGGTCCTGCAACCCTCATAAGCTAGTGACCACCACTACTATTCAATACCTTCAATACCTGCATTTATCGCTTTTCTGGACTAAGTTTACTGCTTCCTTACTGCTTTTCGAGCTACCCTTTTTACCCGCATCTACTGCTTTCCTTACAGTTTTTCTAGGAGTAGTCTTACTTGTAATTGATCCTTGTAACCCCCTTCGAGCAATACAATTTTCAAATCGGCTATTCGGTTCGTGTCGAAACCCTTGTCTTCGAATCCCAGTTCGGCTCCTCTAGGCCGAACCCACATAACAAAATTAGGTTATAGGGACATATCTTCGTGACACTTTTGTACAAGTGTCCTATCTATATTTCATCTATATTCAAATTCGGTTATACGAATACATTTTTGGGATACATTATAATAATGTGTCGCTATACATCCTGCGACTCACATAAACGACACTAATTATAAGTGTCGATATTTTTGCTAGCGGTACTTTTTCACATTTTTTTTAGAAACACCTAAAATTATCGCTATAGTATAGTTTTGTTGTAGTGACCTTGTGAGAGTTTGATTGAGGAGAACCCAGACGAGCAGATCCCTCCTCGGCCCGATCACTTGATCCTTTTGGCACGCGGCACATCACACTCAGAGGGTCACCTCAAGGACCCATCGCGGACCGCACCCGTCAACGGTCAGTGCGACATTACAGCCCCAACAACTTTCTGGCACGCCCGGTGAGACACTCAGGTAAACTCTTACCTTAATCCTACTTAAAAATGTCAAAAGATAATTGTAATTAGTCTCAGAAATATAGGTCATTCCCGGACCATCGTGGAATGACTAGTCGAGTAGTACCGATCACACCAATGACCAACCTCCGATACTACCGAAAATTTTTAGTGACCAATGGGCGGGCGGCTCAACAAAAGTCAACCCTAGAAAAGGTGTTAGGGCAAATGACCCGAGCGTTGGAATCTTTCGAGAGAACACAATTGTTCTCTCGAGAAAAGCAACCAGGTATGCAGTACACGCCTAGATGCAGCGTTGGCCGCCGTCACGGCCTCAAATGACAGTATTCTTTGACTCGGGCATTTTTTAACCCGAAATGAATCGTACCATGGAGGTCTAGCAGGACCTCTATCCACCCTGCACAGTTATTACCGACGTAATCGATCCCGATGGCGTCGGCAACGATGACAGCACAACGTAAGGAGTTGTGCAACCGATGGCACTTTTCCAGACGGTTCAGCCGTTGGGGAAGTTTTAGCCGCTGACAGCTCCGTACCAGGCGGGTATAGCCGATGGGTCCGAACATCGGCCACCAGCAAGAAGCCTTAGGGGCGTTCATGCTCTACCTCCCCCGCTGTTTTTTAGTCTCAGGCTGGACGCATTAAGAACGACAACGAGCCCTGAACAGGGGCTTGCACAGATCAGACTGGCCAGTTTTGGGCCACCACCAGCGAACCTAATGCTGTCGGTGGAATCAATACCGATGTCGTCGGCAATGGCGGCGCACAACAGGTAGCGCCCCTCCAGACTGCAAGCCATTGTGGGCATACAGCCGCAAGCGACTCCTGTCTCAGTAGAGTATAGGCCGATAAGACCGGACATCAGCCATAAGCAGAAGCCGCTCGGGGTTTACCTACTTCACCCCCTCCTCGGTTCATCAATCCCACTGGGGGCAAGAGCCAAGGGGCAGTCCTCGAATTTCGGACTTACCCAAATCAGGCGTGTCAAGTTACCCCGCATCCTGTAAATATAAATCTGGTACAGCGGCGTCCGACGCCCCAGCAGGGAGCTAAGCTACATGCTCAATTGGAGAGATAATAAGGGACGCATTCGGCACAAAGGCCAACCAGCTATACGGCCTATCTTCAGGTCCTCGTATCCTGTGAAAGTGGATGCGGAACACTCGTACTTGCCAGATTGAAAACGCCGATGTTTGATAAATTCTCAGTGAAGTAACCGAGAACACGATTGAGAATATTGACCGAGGATAATTCAATCGCGGCAATGAAGATATAAATTTGGTCAATGCTAGATGACCGAAGAAAGAGGGTTGCTCACGAGGCCAAGGATGAAATAAAAGGAGATTAGCCTAAAGATCGATCGGCACATGGAGCCGAGGAAATGATCCGTCGGGGAGGAGGCATGCGCAGCGCCTCCCCGATGGATATCTGAAATCCGATGAGAGAAAAAAAAAGACGAAGAATATCTTTGTAGATGGAAGAGTGTTTCTATTTTTACTCTCTAACTGAGAATGAATTTACAAGAGTCATAGACCCCTATGTATATTCCCCGGGCTTACAAAAGATAAGAATAACAATTTTATTCTTAACCCAAATTGGCTTTATCCAATTTGGTTTTACAACCCGATCCATCTAAACTACCTCGATCCTTATCCTAACGAAGTAGTTGTAACTGCCTCCACCTTATCCTCAATGTTGAGACTTATCCGGAGTAGTTGTAACCGCCTCTCCCTATTCCTCAATGGTTGAAACTTATCCAGAATTTAGATCGTCCCGGATCATGGCTCCCCAAATTCTGAGAGGAACCAGCACCTGCTGGATCTAGAACTGCAAGCAAGGAAATTGGATTTCTCCATCTTCCTGTAGTAATTCGAAATATTCTTATTTTTAATAAATAGATTAAAAGTGAAATTTGAACTGGTTTTGAATTCAAAAGACCTTTGTTGACTTACTGAGTCAATTGCCAGTGTGCAAGTTGCACATTTACGAGGCAAAAAGGCTATTTTCCATTCGGACATAATTTTGGAAATCCGAGTTTGACCGTTGCGATCGTCTTGTCGAACTGAGCGAGATTAGTATCCGCACTTTTCGATCTGACGGTCGGATCTTCCAGAAATCAGCGAAGAAGCGGGTGAATATCGCGACAGTGGCCTGTGCACAGTGTCACTTAAGTGAATTACTGTAGATGAACAGTAACCTTGATTTTCGGGACTCCGGCGGATGCAACGCTGACCAATTCACTGTTCGGAGTCCGAACATAACGATCCAAATAGTCGATTTGATCCGTTTCGACGTTCTGGACGCAATGGCGCTGACGGAATTTCCGTTTGACGACCCTAGAGTCTCGTAAAGCGTGACAAACTGTATCTCGACGTAGTGTTTATGGACCGAAGTTTTATCCGGCAGTTCCCCGAAAAAAAAAATCGCCATCTTATAGATTTCGACGTGCTGGACGTCGTGGCGAAGTCCGTTTTTCTATCTGACGACTAGAAAGCCTCGAAAAGCGTGAATTATGGCAAAAACACAGTATTTTGCGCGAAAACCCTAGATTTTATGCTCCGATAATGTCACGCCCCGAGTCCGCAATTTGTACGGTTCGGGCACGCCAACAGACCCGCAATCGGGTAAGACCTTTTTCTACCCGAAAGGAACGATAACATCCATAATAACACCACAGTGTATGCGGAAGCTCAATATCAGAATACTAAAAATCACTATAAATTAAAAACTTTCCATTTAATAAACCAACAGTTAATGCGGAAATGAAAGCATATAAGAGTGAACCATAATTAAACTTATTACACTTTACATTTCTGAACTTGCAAATAAAATTTTGACAATGTCTTTGGATGGGATTCGCTTTTGGGGACTTGGATTAGCGCTCGAGGTGGGTGATGTGTGAACCTCCTACTTGTGATTGTCACTAGGCCTATTGGAATGCTCTTGATCATGTGCTATTAAAATGTGAATGGTCTCGCATGCTTGTATGAGATTATGGTTCTTTGTTAATATTGCGCTGTTAGCCATACCAACTCTAATCTGTCACGCCCCGGGTGTAAACCAGAACCCGGGGTCGTCCACAGATCCGCCGTGTACACGGAATTTCCCGTGTACACGAAGCGCTGGTAACCTGCTCAGATAAAGATGATATAATAAAAGAGCATAAACAGAGCTAAACTAGTAACTAATACATCTCAGATAAAGTAGAAAGTAAAGTGCAGAAAGTAAACTCTCAATAATACATATGTCTCTCCCAGCTCACTAATCAAATACAACCAGCTGGCCGAAGCCAGACCCAAAAAGAAATGAAAAGTAGAGTATCTGAGAGTATCGGGGTACATCTAATAACTGAACTGGTGCCTGGGTAGACCGCTATCTAGTCCGCGATCCTCTTACCTCGATCCGCTGCGGAGGGTCCAGCAACTCCCGCAGACGACTCTGCAAAACAAGGGGGAAAAGCAAAAGAGAAACAGTGGGGAGTGAGAACTACTATAAAACAGTAGCCTCCTCCTAGTGGGTAAGCCTCAACTCAAATGTGCCCACTAGGACTATAAGAGGCGGAAAAGATGAATAAAGGTGGTAAGCTGTAAATAAAATAGCTGATGAATAAAGCTACCACTACATGCCTCTAATGAGCTAACTGATCGTATAGCTATATGTATGCATCAGAATATAAATGCCTGCCTGTCCAGACCCAATCGATACACCGGTAAGCACCGGTACTGCCTGCTCTGCCTGCCAAATCGGGTATGCCAGCCTACGCATAACACCGATAGGAAAAAGAGAGTCTCGAAGACTCGAAGCCTGTAAAAACGCACACTCCGGAGTGGCACTCGAGGGGAGCGACCCACACGAGTATAATGCCTGGGTAACAAGTACCAAATCAGCAGGACTGGATCATGACTCTGACCAAAGTGGGAAAACCCATCCACTAAAAGAAAGCCCAAGGCCTCAATCCCAATCTGATGCAATAACCACTGTCCGGTCAACCGCCAAAGATCCGCGGTTGCCGCAATGCCCTGCCCTCACAGCCTGCCTGTCCCAAAGCCCACAACTGTCTGACTACACTATCCCAGCCCCTGCTCGAACCCGAGCGCACTATCCCCCAAATATAAATAAAAGAAGAGAAAAGCATGGTTTCTCCTAAGTCAATTCCAGCATGATAGTGTAGCAGAAAAAGGTGGCCTAACTAGATGTCCATTCAAGCATGCAAAGTCCTTTATTTAAAAACAGGGTTTAATTATTATTATCTTTCACAAGATAGAGGTATGCCACTAATTAAACTTCCATTTGCCAAGTAATCCCATGTCCATTTATCACATAAACATAAGAGGTCCCAATATGTACAAGCAATAAAGTCCAATTCCCAATTACCCCGCCATTTTTACTTTTTACCGGTTCATTTAGCAACGTAATAAAAGCAACTCAAATAGGCCTAGTGGGGACATCATAAGTGGGAGGTTAAGCAACGGTACCCACCTCGAGCGCTAAATCCAAGTTCCGACGGCGAAGTCCGCGCTCGATCTCCAAGAATCTCCGCAACACTGTGCCATGGGTCCCAAAGAATACACACAAGTTACTATTCAAGTTTCACCCAAAATTCTGTCCCCAAAAATCAGATTCACTGTTCGGCTATTTTTACCTGCGAATCGTGCCGACAAAATTCCCCAAAAAATACACTGCGATCTACGCGACGATCCGGTCGAAACAAGTACCTGCACGTTTTCCCACGATTTTTCTGTGCTGAGAACGAAAATCGACAAGAGGACTATCTCAACAATACTTTCATCCCAAAACAGCAGTATAAAAGTCTGTAAAAAGGGATTCCTCACCCTCAGGGAAAATCCACGAAAATCCAAGAAAATTCCAGTAGACTCCTCGCGATGTGTAGATGCAAATCCCCTTTTGAATCGCCCTGTTTCGATGCTCGAGCGCGAAGTTATCGCCAAAACAAGTTGGTGCTGTCCGAAAACTCCGCGACGGAAAAAGGGTCAGAAAGAAGCCACAAAATCACCATCAAAACCTCTGAACCAGGAGAAACTCACAAAAGAGGAATTGAAGCCCTACCTGTCTAGAATCCGATGGCGCAAAAATCGTGAAAATACGATGTCGGGGTGAACCGGGGGAGCTTGAACACCGAGAAGCGACGAATCAGGTAGCCGAAGAACAATCGTCGCGCCGCGCCGGAAAATTTGCAAACCTCGGGATCCGAACCTCCACAATTCTCGGGAATGCTACAGTAGATAGAGGATTGGGAGAGGAAGAAAGTCTAAGAGGAAGCTCGGGCTAATTCTGCACAGGAAGAGAGAAAAACCCCTACAATTGCCTTAGGGAGCTTAAAAACAAAGAGGAGAACCCAATTATCGGATTCGGGCCGAATTTGGGCCCGGATCCGCTCGGCCGGGTCGGACGCGCCCCGTCCGACCGGGCGGAGCCAATGGAACCTCGACGCGTGTCCCCGCAGGGGATCGGCGCGCATCCCGCACAGCGAACAGCCGTGCGGGGCGCGCCAGCTGCCGACGCGCGTCCCGACCGCACTGTGCGGTCAGGTGCGCGGGCGGCGCCGCCTGACCGGCCGCCTGGCACGCGCCAGGCTTTGTCCCCGTGCGCCGTCTCCCGTGAGCCCGCCAATAGCCATGCGCCACGTGTCCCTGCACCGGGCCTATGCACCCGCGCAGGGAACTCCGTAGACCGCCGCCCTGGACCGCGCCACTCCGCGGCCGACGCGTGGCTCCCGCCTGTTGCCGTGCACCGCCGCTCGAATCCCTGCACCGGCCGCCTCCATTCCGTGGACCGCGCCCCGTAAGCCCGCCAATAGGCGCGTGCCACGTGGCTGTGCGCCGGGTCCGTGCACCCCGCCGCGCCGTTCCATGCACCGGGCGCTGCGGGCCGCCCAATGAGGGCCCGCCACGTGGCATCCGGCGGTCCACGGCCTTCCCCCATGCACCCGAAGACACCAGAAACTTCCGGGAGTCCGTTTTTGGGCATCCGGACTCCAAATTCGGCAAATAAATAGCCGTTTTCAAGCGTTTTTCCGCGCTGAATCCAAATACGCCATCCGTTTGGCCTAGAAACTTTTCTAAAATTCGGCAAACCCCGCCGAAGGCCAAACTAACAATAAATACTGCCACGGACCCATCTGTGCTGTCCCTTTGACACACTGTGGATCAAACACCATCAATAGGTGTGCCACACTTGGATTCACGGGAAAACAGTGCATGGAAACCTGGATCATCACATCCTCCCCCACTAAAAGAAAGTTTCGTCCTCGAAACTAAAATCATACCTCAAGCCGGGGCCTCGAACAAGTGGGGGTGGGCATCCATCATCGCTGACTCCAGCTCCCAAGTAGCCTCGCGCTCGTCCTGGTTGCTCCACTGAACCTTCACATAAGGGATGGCCCGGCTGCGCAGCTCTCTAACCTCGCGGTCCAAAATCCGCAGTGGCCGCTCGACATAGCTCAAGTCCTCCGCAACCTCCAGTGGGGCGAAATCAATGATGTGCGACGGGTCATGAACATATCTCCTCAGGGTGGATACATGAAACACGTCGTGAACACTAGCCAATCTGGGAGGAAGTGCAAGCCGGTAGGCAACTGGCCCAATGCGCTCCAATACCTCAAAAGGTCCGATATAACGAGGGCTCAGTTTTCCACGAATCCCAAATCTCCGAATCCCTTTCGACGGCGAGACTTTCAAAAAGACATGATCGCCCACCTGAAACTCCAAGTCTCGTCGTCGGGTGTCAGCATAACTCTTCTGCCGGCTCTGAGCTGTCTCCAGATGTCGTCGAATCAGTCTGACCTTCTCCTCTGCCTCCAACAGTAGATCAGGACCCAAAGTCTTCTTCTCGCCCACATCACTCCAATATAGGGGTGACCGACACTTGCGTCCATACAACGCTTCAAACGGAGCCATCTGGATGCTCGCTTGATAGCTGTTGTTGTACGCAAACTCAACCAATCCGAGATGTCGGTACCACCCGCCCCCAAAATCCAGGACACATGCTCGCAGCATATCCTCGAGAGTCTGAATAGTGCGCTCTGACTGCCCGTCCGTCTGTGGGTGAAACGCTGTGCTGAAGCGAAGCCGTGTCCCCAGGGCCGTCTGTAAACTCCTCCAAAAGTGAGAGACAAACCTCGAGTCCCTATCCGATACAATGGAAATGGGTATCCCGTGCAATCTGACCACCTCGGCCAAGTACATCTGTGCCAGTCGATCCAATGGCCAAGTCATCTGAACCGGTAAGAAGTGAGCGGATTTGGTGAGTCTATCCACGACCACCCAGATCGCATCCGCTCCAGTCTGAGCTCTCGGCAATCCAGTGACAAAATCCATAGTGATATGATCCCACTTCCATTCAGGGATTGGAAGACTCTGCAACTTGCCAGCAGGTACACGATGCTCGGCCTTCACTTGCTGACAAGTTAAGCAGTGCGCCACAAATCTGCCAATGTCTCTTTTCATGCCGCTCCACCAGAACTGTGCCTTGAGGTCCTTATACATCTTAGTCCCACCAGGATGGATGGTATAAGGTGTATAATGAGCCTCCCGCAAGATCTGCTCTCGAATCTCTGAGTCCATAGGCACGCAAGCTCGGTCCCTGTACCGTAGTACTCCCGAAGCATCAACTGAGAAATCCCCTGTCTCGCCAGCCTGAATCTGCTCTCGAATCCTCATCAGATGGGGGTCCTCACTCTGTTTCTCCCGAATCCTGTCCAACAGAGTGGGCTGCACGACCAAGGACAACAGTCTAGCAGAAACCCCAGGGGACACCACCTCAAGCTCTAACCGCCTCATCTGCTCCAGTAATGGTGCCTGATCGGTGATCATCATAGATAAGCTCTGCACTGCTCTCCTGCTCAGGGCATCAGCGACCACGTTTGCCTTGCCGGGATGGTAGAGTATGTCCACATCGTAGTCCTTTAACAGCTCCAACCATCTGCGCTGCCTCAAATTGAGCTCCTTCTGTGTGAACAGATATTTCAGGCTCTTGTGGTCGGTGTAAATCTCGCAGTGCTCCCCATACAGATAGTGGCGCCACAACTTCAGTGCAAAGATCACAGCCGCTAGCTCCAAGTCATGGGTAGGGTAATTCTTCTCATAATCCTTGAGTTGCCGCGAAGCATAAGCGATTACCTTACCCTCCTGCATCAGCACGCAACCAAGTCCACTGTGCGATGCATCACTGTAGATCACGTATCCTTTCCCCATAACAGGGAGGGAAAGGATAGGAGCTGACATCAATCTGCTCTTCAGTTCCTCGAAGCTTCTCTGGCAATCCTCACTCCAGATGAACTTAATTCCTTTGCGCGTCAAACGAGTGAGTGGGGCGGAAAGTTTCGCAAAACCTTCCACAAACCGACGGTAATACCCTGCCAAGCCCATAAAACTGCGAACCTCTGCTACCGTCGTCGGTCGGGGCCAATCCCGGACTGCCTCAATCTTCGCCGGGTCTACCGCCACTCCTGCGGCTGAAATCACATGGCCCAAAAAGGCAACCTCTCGAAGCCAAAACTCGCACTTAGACAACTTGGCATACAACTTCTTCTCCCTCAGAAGTTGCAGCACTATCCTCAGATGCTCCTCGTGCTCCACATCGCTCCGAGAGTAAATCAGGATGTCATCGATGAACACTACCACAAACCGGTCAAGATAAGGTCGGAAGATCCTGTTCATCAAATCCATAAATGCGGCAGGGGCATTAGTCAATCCAAAAGGCATGACGGTGAACTCATAATGCCCGTACCGAGTCCTGAATGCTGTCTTCGGGACATCCTCGGCCTTCACCTTCAGTTGGTGGTAACCAGACTGTAAATCAATCTTAGAGAAGACACAAGACCCTTGCAGCTGATCAAATAAGTCATCGATGCGCGGCAAAGGGTACTTGTTCTTGATGGTCACTTTATTCAGCTCCCGGTAATCCACACAAAGTCGAAGTGAACCATCCTTCTTCTTCACGAACAGCACCGGTGCTCCCCAAGGTGATACACTCGGCCTCACAAAACCTTTATCCAATAGGTCCTGGAGTTGCGCCTTCAACTCCCGCAGCTCCGCCGGTGCCATTCGGTAAGGGGCCTTGGAGATTGGCGCAGTTCCTGGGACTACGTCAATCAAAAACTCGATCTCCCTATCCGGCGGCATACTAGTCAGCTCTGGTGGGAAAACATCCGGGAACTCGTGGACTATAGGGATATCCGCGAGTCCCGGTGCCGCCGTAGGCCCCTCAACCACACTGGCCAAAAAGGCCACGCATCCACTGCGCATCATCTGCCTCGCACGAGAAGTCGAAACTATCGCGGCGAAGAAAGTACTCTGGCATCCTCTGTACACAATCACCTCCTGGCCTGGCTCGCTAAAAGTCACCGTCCTCGCGGCACAATCAATAGTCGCATAATAGCGAGTCAGCCAGTCCATCCCAAGTACCATATCAAAGTCTCGCAGCTGACTCAGGACCATCAGGTCCGCTGGCAAGATCCACGACTCGATCTGTACAGGGCAAGACCAACAACACTCCTCTACAAGTAAAGTATGCTCCGGAACCCGTACCTCTAATGCACGTGGCAACCGACCTATCTCTAGTCCATGGGATGATGCAAATGCTCTACTGATGAAAGAATGTGATGCACCGGTATCAAATAAAGTGCGAGCTCTACTGCCAGAAAGTAAAACGATACCTGCCACCACGTGGTCGGCTGCCAGGGAGTCCTCAACCTGGGCGGCATAAACCCGCCCGCTCTGTGCCGGTGGTCGGTGGTCTGCCGGGTGAGAAGAAGGAGCCCTGCTCGCTGGAGCATAGGACCGCTGCTGGGGCGCCGGTGGGGCTGATGCTGAGGAAGGAGCCGGTGCTGGCGCATATGGGCAAGTAGCTCGAACATGGCCCGACTGTCCGCACCGGTAACAGCGGCCAAACCTCTGGTCACACGTATCAGGAGAATGCTGTCCCTGGCAGAAGATGCACCTGGCTGGGGTCTGGGGCTGCCTCCCCTGCTGCTGCTGCCTCTGCCGCTGAGATCCCTGCTGCCGGGACTGCGACCTCTGCTGCTGAGAATGCTGCTGCTGTCGTGAGTGCTGCTGCTGGTGCTGTGGGGGCCTCTGAGATCCACCATGCCCACGCCGCTCCGAACGCCCGCGGCCAGAGAACTGAGGCGGCGGGGGTCGGGGCGGCCTCCAGGAGCTGGTCTGTCCCCCATCATCCTGCGCTGGCCGCTTCCTGTCAGATCCCTGAGCGACCAGGCCCCCACGTCTGGCGACAACGTGGTCTCCTCTCTCGATCCACTGTGCATGCTCGGCCGCCTCCTCCAGGGTCTGTAGTCTCTGCGCATGCACCAAGGTATAGAGCTCCGGGCGCAGGCCCGACTCGAAGAGCTCCACCTGATGTGGTCCATCCCTCGCGACATAGGGAACGCAGCTGAGCAGTCGCGAAAACTCCTGGAAGTAGTCCCATGCCGATCGGTCGCCCTGCTGGAGATTCTTCAGGTCATCCTCTACCTTTTTCTTCACGCTGGTGGAGAAGTAAGTGTCCAGGACCATCCTCTTGAACTCTGCCCAAGGTAGCTGCCGGGTGATCTGAAACTCCAGGGGCTCCACCCGACGCCACCACGTGTCCGCATCTCCGTCCAGACAATGCACAGCCATGTGTACCCGGTACTTCTGATCGATGAAGAAGTCTCGGAACAACTTCTCCATTGCCGATAGCCAAGTCCCAACCTCCCAAGGGTGAGTGCTCCGCCCCGAGAATCTAGGCGGTCCCCGCTTGCAGAAATGGGTGAGTTTATCAGTAAACTCCTGCTCCTCCTCGGGAGTCAAAGGTCGGATCGCTCCCGGGGCCCCGCTGCTCGAAGATGGTGCCGTAGGCACAAGCGGTACAGTCGGTAGTACAACAGGTGGTGCGGGGGCCTCAGTAGTAGCAGGGGGAGGGGCCCCAACCTGAGCAAGCAGCTGCTCAATCCTCTGCTCCTGCCGGCGGTGACCCTCCGCCAGCTGGGCCACCATGGCCCTCAACTCAGCAATCTCTGAAGATCCGGACTGCTCCGGCCCCTCCGGGGGTGTAGGGGTACCCCGGGTAGGAATCCGCCGCCTGGGAGGCATCCTGCCACACAAGAAACCACAGATCAGTAACGAAACCACACTCGACCCAATCTAGCGAAAGTCAAAGGCATCCTCCTATTTCTGTAACCTTATGTTGTCTGCAGCCAACATAATAGTTCGCCAGAAATAGGACATGCCAATCCCTCTTCACTCCCTGGAAGAGTCAAAATAATATATGACCAAATTGCCGACTTTCGCATAATGTCACGTCACTCACGTCCTGCCTTCCTAGGGTCTGCCAAAAGCCTAGGGTTTCCTAAGTCCCAACTGACCTATCCCTAAGCTCTGATACCAACTTAATCTGTCACGCCCCGGGTGTAAACCAGAACCCGGGGTCGTCCACAGATCCGCCGTGTACACGGAATTTCCCGTGTACACGAAGCGCTGGTAACCTGCTGAAATAAAGATGATATAATAAAAGAGCATAAACAGAGCTAAACAGTAACTAATACATCTCAGATAAAGTAGAAAGTAAAGTGCAGAAAGTAAACTCTCAATAATACATATGTCTCTCCCAGCTCACTAATCAAATACAACCAGCTGGCCGAAGCCAGACCCAAAAAGAAATGAAAAGTAGAGTATCTGAGAGTATCGGGGTACATCTAATAACTGAACTGGTGCCTGGGTAGACCGCTATCTAGTCCGCGATCCTCTTACCTCGATCCGCTGCGGAGGGTCCTGCAACTCCCGCAGACGACTCTGCAAAACAAAGGGGAAAAGCAAAAGAGAAACAGTGGGGAGTGAGAACTACTATAAAACAGTAGCCTCCTCCTAGTGGGTAAGCCTCAACTCAAATGTGCCCACTAGGACTATAAGAGGCGGAAAAGATGAACAAAGGTGGTAAGCTGTAAATAAAACTAGCTGATGAATAAAGCTACCACTACATGCCTCTAATGAGCTAACTGATAGTATAGCTATATGTATGCATCAGAATGTAAATGCCTGCCTGTCCAGACCCAATCGATACACCAGTAAGCACTGGTACTGCCTGCTCTGCCTGCCAAATCGGGTATGCCAGCCTACGCATAACACCGATAGGAAAAGAGAGTCTCGAAGACTCGAAGCCTGTAAAACGCACACTCCGGAGTGGCACTCGAGGGGAGCGACCCACACGAGTATAATGCCTGGGTAACAAGTACCAAATCAGCAGGACTGGATCATGACTCTGATCAAAGTGGGAAAACCCATCCACTAAAAGAAAGCCCAAAGCCTCAATCCCAATCTGATGCAATAACCACTGTCCGGTCAACCGCCAAAGATCCGCGGTTGCCGCAATGCCCTGCCCTCACAGCCTGCCTGTCCCAAAGCCCACAACTGTCTGACTACACTATCCCAGCCCCTGCTCGAACCCGAGCGCACTATCCCCCAAATATAAATAAAAGAAGAGAAAAGCATGGTTTCTCCTAAGTCAATTCCAGCATGATAGTGTAGCAGAAAAAGGTGGCCTAACTAGATGTCCATTTAAGCATGCAAAGTCCTTTATTTAAAAACAGGGTTTAATTATTATTATCTTTCACAAGATAGAGGTATGCCACTAATTAAACTTCCATTTGCCAAGTAATCCCATGTCCATTTATCACATAAACATAAGAGGTCCCAATATGTACAAGCAATAAAGTCCAATTCCCAATTACCCCGCCATTTTTACTTTTTACCGGTTCATTTAGCAACGTAATAAAAGCAACTCAAATAGGCCTAGTGGGGACATCATAAGTGGGAGGTTAAACAACGGTACCCACCTCGAGCGCTAAATCCAAGTTCCGACGGCGAAGTCCGCGCTCGATCTCCAAGAATCTCCGCAACACTGTGCCATGGGTCCCAAAGAATACACACAAATTACTATTCAAGTTTCACCCAAAATTCTGTCCCCAAAAATCAGATTCACTGTTCGGCTATTTTTACCTGCGAATCGTGCCGACAAAATTCCCCAAAAAATACACTGCGATCTACGCGACGATCCGGTCGAAACAAGTACCTGCACGTTTTCCCACGATTTTTCTGTGCTGAGAACGAAAATCGACAAGAGGACTATCTCAACAATACTTTCATCCCAAAACAGCAGTATAAAAGTCTGTAAAAAGGGATTCCTCACCCTCAGGGAAAATCCACGAAAATCCAAGAAAATTCCAGTAGACTCCTCGCGATGTGTAGATGCAAATCCCCTTTTGAATCGCCCTGTTTCGATGCTCGAGCGCGAAGTTATCGCCAAAACAAGTTGGTGCTGTCCGAAAACTCCGCGACGGAAAAAGGGTCAGAAAGAAGCCACAAAATCACCATCAAAACCTCTGAACCAGGAGAAACTCACAAAAGAGGAATTGAAGCCCTACCTGTCTAGAATCCGATGGCGCAAAAATCGTGAAAATACGATGTCGGGGTGAACCGGGGGAGCTTGAACACCGAGAAGCGACGAATCAGGTAGCCGAAGAACAATCGTCGCGCCGCGCCGGAAAATTTGCAAACCTCGGGATCCGAACCTCCACAATTCTCGGGAATGCTACAGTAGATAGAGGATTGGGAGAGGAAGAGAAGTCTAAGAGGAAGCTCGGGCTAATTCTGCACAGGAAGAGAGAAAAACCCCTACAATTGCCTTAGGGAGCTTAAAAACAAAGAGGAGAACCCAATTATCGGATTCGGGCCGAATTTGGGCCCGGATCCGCTCGGCCGGGTCGGACGCGCCCCGTCCGACCGGGCGGAGCCAATGGAACCTCGACGCGCGTCCCCACAGGGGATCGGCGCGCATCCCGCACAGCGAACAGCCGTGCGGGGCGCGCCAGCTGCCGACGCGCGTCCCGACCGCACTGTGCGGTCAGGTGCGCGGGCGGCGCCGCCTGACCGGCCGCCTGGCACGCGCCAGGCTTTGTCCCCGTGCGCCGTCTCCCGTGAGCCCGCCAATGGCCATGCGCCACGTGTCCCTGCACCGGGCCTATGCACCCGCGCAGGGAACTCCGTAGACCGCCGCCCTGGACCGCGCCACTCCGCGGCCGACGCGTGGCTCCCGCCTGTTGCCGTGCACCGCCGCTCGAATCCCTGCACCGGCCGCCTCCATTCCGTGGACCGCGCCCCGTAAGCCCGCCAATAGGCGCGTGCCACGTGGCTGTGCGCCGGGTCCGTGCACCCCGCCGCGCCGTTCCATACACCGGGCGCTGCGGGCCGCCCAATGAGGGCCCGCCACGTGGCATCCGGCGGTCCACGGCCTTCCCCCATGCACCCGAAGACACCAGAAACTTCCGGGAGTCCGTTTTTGGGCATCCGGACTCCAAATTCGGCAAATAAATAGCCGTTTTCAAGCGTTTTTCCGCGCTGAATCCAAATACGCCATCCGTTTGGCCTAGAAACTTTTCTAAAATTCGGCAAACCCCACCGAAGGCCAAACTAACAATAAATACTGCCACGGACCCATCTGTGCTGTCCCTTTGACACACTGTGGATCAAACACCATCAATAGGTGTGCCACACTTGGATTCACGGGAAAACGGTGCATGGAAACCTGGATCATCACAGGGGGGGGGGGGGGGGGGGGGGGTCACCCAAGGGGTGTGAGAACTACGACAGAGTTCCCAGTGGGTTCAACCACCGAGAAAAAGTGTCCTACACCACTTGGTCCAATGGAAGCAGTAATAATAGTGCTAGGAAACTAAAATCCTCAATATCAGTATGCTGCTATGCAATATAATATATCACTGCACTATACTATCTGTGTATACTCATCGACCCAGCACCACTCTGTCTAGCCACACTAGGCTGCTAAGCACCAACTCGGCCACTATGCCGCTGTATACAGGGTCAAACTAACCCGGCCACCTTGGCCACTCTAATTTCTCTTTATTCTTTAAATTCTGGTGCTTTAGTTCAAGTTAACCCTCAGAAATTCTTATCCAACGGGCCCCAGCCCGGTAGTCCTGCTACCATAAGATAAGATTTCTAAGGTTGCCGATAACACCCGCGAGTGTTACCCCGTCCTACGGAAGAAACGTCCCGAACGGGTCTCTACCCGGGAGAGGGGCACTGCCAACTGCTCCAACTTGGGCCGCGTTTCACTCCGTAGGTCCGCCCGTTTTATCTTTATCTTTTCTTTTGCCTTTAGCTCTTTGCTTTGCCTTTACTTGGGAAGCTGAGTCTTGCTCACACACTTCCCCCGGGAGTGACATATGCTCAACCCTCCCGTTGGCAACTTAGCTTTAATTCTTTAATTCACTTGGGAGTGACATATGCTCAACCCTCCCAAGGGCTATTTAGGCTTTTCTTTCACAGGGTCCGAGGGTTCCAAAAGACGAATGCCTACAACCCCAATCAAACAAGAACATGTTGTAGCATCGCCTCCCGTAGTGCTCAGCCCAATACATTTTATCTTATCCTTTTTACCTTTCATTAATCATTCCCTTTCTTTAACCATTCTCTTTACACTTTATGTTCAGATGAGTTTAAGGCACCTTGGCACTCATCCACCCGGGAGTGACATATGCTCAACCCTCCCGTTAGCATTTATACCTCAATGCTTCTCTTTTACTTTTCTCTTTTATTTCAAGCAATTTGCTTGTCTTGATCTTTAATCACTTTTAGCTCTCTCTCGAGCTTTATTTCTTTTATCCTAAGTTCTTTACTCTAGGATAATTTGGGTGTCTATCTATAACACCAATTTTCAGTTTGGGCCATTTCTAGACCACCAAAAGTCTCGCTGTATCCAAAATCGCTGGCGGACCCCGTTCTCACAATCCGGGTATCCGATCAACACGAAATTTTTACTGTAACCTTAAAACATAATTACGAAGCTCCCGTAATTTTCTCAGAATTTTTCGACACTATTGGCTGAGCCCGTTCTCACTATCCGGCCTCCGATCAACGCGAAACTTTTTCTGTAGCCTTAAAACATATTTACGGGGCTCCCGTAATTTTCTCGAAATTTTCCGACACTGTGAATTTTCCACTAAAAATCTGGGCCCCCTTTCTCGAATAAAATTCCAGAACTCTCATTTTAATCCCGATTTGGGCCCAACTCGCTTCCAAATATTCTTCACTTCCCCAATTTTCATAAAAATGGTATTTCATATCATTTTTATTTAAATTTATTTATGTGCCGAAAATCCGGTACCTTACATTCTACCCCCCTTAAAATAAGTTTCGTCCTCGAAACTTGAATCACATCTCGACTCTTACTTGATCGAGAGAGAGGAAATCTTGCCCTCACTACTGGGCTCACTGTATGTCGTTACTGGGCTTCAAATTGCCCGTTCGCCGAACCATACGAGCAACTCATCCATGAATTCCTATCTCAACCCAGGGACAAACTCAGACCCGTTGTCTGGCCACTTTCACCAGGTAGGTGAAAGACACAGTTGAGCACTTGTTCTCCCAATTGCCACGAATGACCTAATTTTTACTTGCGAAATTTTCACTTTAATTCCGCCATCATTCTTTTCACAACGAGGTTGTATCTGCAACTAATTACATTTACCGCATTTCCTTTTCGATCGCTCAGCTGCCTAATGTGGAGGGCAAAGGCCAATCCACGAATTCTCAACTATCACACATGCTGCTAGTGCTCTAAGTCCACGGGTTATCAGCTAACCCGACACCTCGGACTACTAATAGGTTCACAGACCACGGTCAAATAGGGGCCTATAGCCCAAAACTAGTCCAACACTGTACAATGGCTCTCACTAGCCCACAGACCCAATCGTCGTACGAATAGATCCTCAATCAGGATTACTATCCCAACACTCCAACTAGGAGCTACAGTACCTCAATCATCACTAGCACTACTGCCTGATCATATCACACTCTCAGTATACTAACAGCCTCAAGGCCCATACGTGGCATTCCACGTTCCCGGGTCATTGCTTGGACTACCGTCCCGACCAAATCTCTATCATGCCCCGCCATCAGGTCTCGGGCCGCTGTCTCTCACAGCTGACTGCGTCTGCCCACTGGGCTACAGGCCCACAGTCCACAAACATGGTCCAGGCACGGATCGTCCTAACGCAAACCCGCAAATCGTCGCCATGCGACCACTATGCTCCACTGAGCGAAAACCAACTAACTAGCCGTCAATCTATGACCCAACAATCTATCAACTCTGGCCACACTGGGCAAAGGCTAATGTGCCATCTTAGCAGCTCTCTCTGGCTAAACGATACCTGTGCTCCATGAGCACCCAAACAGTTGGGCATCCTATGCCCCCACGCTAACTCGCAAAAATCCAGTGTCAAGCAATTTGCTTAGACACGCGTATGACTCCTGCACACCTCTCCTAACTGGGTTGAGGCACCACAAAAATTGCTCACCAACTCTGGTGATCAACACGCAAATCCTGCGGTGGCAATCCTTGCCATTACGCTGATCCGTCGGAACGGCACCACAAAACTCTCGCTCTTTCGAGAGGTGCTCGCATCCTGAAGCCTACTCTAGGCCTCACCAACACTACTACGTGGCAACCTAGCCACAATCAACACGCCACACGGTCACTACCGTCATCAGGGGCGAACTCACGCCGCCTGGCCCGTAAATCTTTCTTGCCCTAACCCTTAGGGCACAGCTACTTGGCTCTCGCAACATAGCGATCACCATTTACCTCGCGAGTCGGTCTCTCACTGGACCTTACTAACCATACTTTGCCAGCAACCTAGCTGACACAAGTGTAAAACACCCTATGCTGAAGGTGTTGGCTGCGCCGACAAAAGTTCGGCGGCCACTGCCATTCTCTTTACTGTCGCCCCTACAGGCGGCGACGCCGTATACTCATGCGTCAATTATGCAGCCTCAGCTTGCTGCGCTATCAGCCACTGGAGCCTATCGATCTGCTCCGACTGTCACATTGACGCCACTTTAGGCGTCGGAATCTACCTCCTTGCCGGCGAAAAATTTCCGCCTCTCGGCAAGAAGATTCAGCATGCTGCTGGACCACACCAATAAGTGCGGCCACCTGCTATCGCAGCTCGTGTACCTTGTTCGACCCAGAGCGCTCTCCCGGCACGAGTCGAAACAAGCGCGTATTCCTATGTGGTGTCATCGCTAATATGCACACCACAACGAAACAATTAGCCCAAATTTTAGCCATTTGAGCACGCGCAATCTATATACCAACAAAAAGGCTCGTCGACACAATCATGCGAAAGTATAAGAGGGTACTCCTTTTCATCTCCAACATTACGTTGTCGACCGCCAACGTAATATCTGAAGAATAAAAGCTCGTCACCCTCGATCAGTCCCAACATCCTTTTTGGGAACAACAATAACCAATCAAATACTTTCGCCCAATAATCCACACTCTCGCGTGCTAATCCCTAGGGTCTCCCTAAGGTTCGCTAACCACCTAGGACTATTCCTAGGCTCTGATACCACTCTAATCTGTCACGCCCCGAGTCCGCCAATTTGTAGGGTTCGGGCACGCCAACAGACCCGCCAATCGGGTAAGACCTTTTTCTACCCGAAAGGAACGGTAACATCCATAATAACACCACAAGTGTATGCGGAAGCTCAATATCAGAGTACTAAAAATCACTATAAATTAAAACTTTCATTTAATAAACCAACAGTTAATGCGGAAATGAAAGCATACAAGAGTGAACCATAAATTAAACTTATTACACTTTACATTTCTGAACTTGCAAATAAAATTATTACAATTCTTTTACATAATTCCTCACCATACAAGGTTCACTCAAGAAATATATAAAAAGGATACCTCTGCTAGACCCTCTAGGTCACTATGCTGCTGGGCCCTTGCCCCTGTCGTATGCCTCGCCGTCTGCATCTGAACCGTCTCGATCGCTGCATCCATACCCGAACCTGGGGGGGGGGGGTCACCCAAGGGGTGTGAGAACTACGACAGAGTTCCCAGTGGGTTCAACCACCGAGAAAAAGTGTCCTACACCACTTGGTCCAATGGAAGCAATAATAATAGTGCTAGGAAACTAAAATCCTCAATATCAAAATGCCGCTATGCAATATAATATATCACTGCACTATACTATCTGTGTATACTCATCGACCCAGCACCACTCTGTCTAGCCACACTAGGCTGCTAAGCACCAACTCGGCCACTATGCCGCTGTATACAGGGTCAAACTAACCCGGCCACCTTGGCCACTCTAATTTCTCTTTATTCTTTAAATTCTGGTGCTTTAGTTCAAGTTAACCCTCAGAAATTCTTATCCAACGGGCCCCAGCCCGGTAGTCCTGCTACCATAAGATAAGATTTCTAAGGTTGCCGATAACACCCGCAAGTGTTACCCCGTCCTACGGAAGAAACGTCCCGAACGGGTCTCTACCCGGGAGAGGGGCACTGCCAACTGCTCCAACTTGGGCCGCGTTTCACTCCGTAGGTCCGCCCGTTTTATCTTTATCTTTTCTTTTGCCTTTAGCTCTTTGCTTTGCCTTTACTTGGGAAGCTGAGTCTTGCTCACACACTTCCCCCGGGAGTGACATATGCTCAACCCTCCCGTTGGCAACTTAGCTTTAATTCTTTAATTCACTTGGGAGTGACATATGCTCAACCCTCCCAAGGGCCATTTAGGCTTTTCTTTCACATGGTCCGAGGGTTCCAAAAGATGAATGCCTACAACCCCAATCAAACAAGAACAGGTTGTAGCATCGCCTCCCGTAGTGCTCAGCCCAATACATTTTATCTTATCCTTTTTACCTTTCATTAATCATTCCCTTTCTTTAACCATTCTCTTTACACTTTATGTTCAGATGAGTTTAAGGCACCTTGGCACTCATCCACCCGGGAGTGACATATGCTCAACCCTCCCATTAGCATTTATGCCTCAATGCTTCTCTTTTACTTTTCTCTTTTATTTCAAGCAATTTGCTTGTCTTGATCTTTAATCACTTTTAGCTCTCTCTCGAGCTTTATTTCTTTTATCCTAAGTTCTTTACTCTAGGATAATTTGGGTGTCTATAACACCAATTTTCAGTTTGGGCCATTTCTAGACCACCAAAAGCCTCGCTGTATCCAAAATCGCTGGCGGACCCCGTTCTCACAATCCGGGTATCCGATTAACACGAAATTTTTACTGTAACCTTAAAACATAATTACGAAGCTCCCGAAATTTTCTCAGAATTTTTCGACACTATTGGCGGAGCCCGTTCTTACTATCCGGCCTCCGATCAACGCGAAACTTTTTCTGTGGCCTTAAAACATATTTACGGGGCTCCGGTAATTTTCTCGAAATTTTTCGACACTGTGAATTTTCCACTAAAAATCTGGGCCCCCTTTCTCGAATAAAATTCCAGAACTCTCATTTTAATCCCGATTTGGGCCCAACTCGCTTCCAAATATTCTTTACTTCCTCAATTTTCATAAAAATAGTATTTCATATCATTTTTATTTAAATTTATTTATGTGCCGAAAATTCGGTACTTTACAGATAAGCGTGCAAATTATTGGAGAGGGACTTTTGTGTGAAATGAACATGCTGTAAAGGACCCAGCTCTTAATATCAGGAGTTGAGGGTGTAGGTTGCAATTGTACACTATACTATTTATATACTACACCTACTCGTGTTAGGGTTCCAAGGAACCCTAAACCCCGAGGTGCTTACCCTAGCCGCACCCCTCAACCATCTCTACACTTCCTCTGCCGCACTCCACGGGAGCCCCGCACCGGCCGCCGCTTCATCGCCGGAAAAGGAAAATGATCAAGATACCCTCTTGATCTCGGGTATTGTTGGAGAAGGAAGCACCCAGAGGAGGAGTGAGTTCACCAGATCTCTTCTGAGGGTGCCCCTGTGAGGTTGAAACCCGAGCCGAGACCCGGCGCCGCCGTGCGCCGCCGCGGGAGCGTTCTTCTCTTCCTTGGTTTTCCGGCGAGGTAAGGTTTCAAATTTGGTTGTTTTCAAAAGGCCCTAGGAGTATAGCATTATGTTCTTAACCATTAATAGACCTTACCTGTGAAGCCTGAGTCGTCGCCGTCGTCCCGGCCGCCGGCGGAAGCAGGTTTTGCCGGAATTTCCTGTTTCGGCCGAGAATCACCACGAGCTTCATCCGATCGACTAAATCCAGATCAAGACCATTGATCGTGGTCTTCTTGATGACTGTAAGCCCCTTCTAAAACTTGGAGTCGATCGGTGGAAGATCCACGAAGATCCGGCTAGCCCTAGAATGGGCCAACTTTGAACCGCGGCCATTCCTCGCCGTCCGGCGCCGCCGCGCACCCGAGCCGCCGGCCAACCACCCAGCAAGCACCAGAGGACCAAGAGGAAGGTTCTGGTCCATCTTGTGCAGGCCCAGGAGGCGCCGTCCGTATTCCGCCATTAGAGGGCGTGTTTTCCGGCGAACCCATTTTCCGGCAAACCCGGGGTCTCGCGCGGTGGGAAACCGACTCAGGTACGTTCTTAGGGTTAGGTTGGAGCTTCCCATTCCCTTGCATGCAAACCTTAACGTGTGGTCTTTAAATTCTGTAGTTGCACCCTTGTGCGGGCCGTGCTTCAGCTCCGGCCGCCGCCGACGACTCCGGGCTCCGGCCAACCGCTCAGGTAGGTCCTAAATCTTGTAATTAAGAGTTCCATCAACTTAGATTGGGTCAAGATCTCTGTAAAATTGAGTAGGCCCAACCTTGTTATTTTGTTGATAGGTTGGTTTTGTTCTGGCCGCCGCCGCCTCTGGCCGTCGGCAGTGGGCCGGACCTGGCCCAGAGCCCCTCTGGGAGGTTTCTCTAACCTGTGCTCACCTGTGTTTCAGAGTTGAACAAAGTTGTCCCAAGTTGCCTTGAACCCGAGTTTGGTGTCTTTGAGGGTGTCGCTCCGGCAAACTTTCCGACCATCTTCCAGCCGATCTCAGGTGAGCATCTCACTCCTCTGTCCTATTTAAACACCATGCTCACAGTAGATCTTAGTTGGACCTATTGTATGATTCATTCTAGCATCAAGTAACAAATATTGCATTGTGAACCTAGGTTTTTATGAGCCAACTTTGTTCTTGGGTCTCGTGCTGACAGAAGTATGTGAGCACGGGTTCCGTCTCGTCAAACCGGACACGCTAAAATTTACGGCGCTGTCGTTGGTTTCCCGGATTGCGAGAACGAGACAAAACAAGCCATTAACTTAGTGATTTTATGCAATTTTAAAAGATGTTATGGACCCGATTGTGTTTTCGGGCGTCGTGTCAACTCCAAACAGTGAGCACGGCTTTAGTTAGGTCGAGAACTATCTACTGGTACCTTCAGTTCATGTTTGAACCCCTCGGATATTTCTAACGGGTCGAAACAGTGTAACAAGTAAATGTTTTATGCAATTTTAAAATGTGTCGAGGACCTAAATGCAAATGTAACCTCCTGGCAGTCTGACTCCGGCCCACGAGCCTTCTGTTGGAGTCGTTGGATCGGCCTACATACAGGTGGGTTATCTTCGGTCCGGGCTTTAGCTATTCGGCCCTCTGTTTGCTTTAGTCCAGTCGGACACCTGTTCTAGGTTAGCCCTGCTGATTTTATCTATTTGTCATATGACCTATGCATGACGATTATGCCTACATGTTCCTGTTCATAGATGATAGATGTTATTAGACATATTATGTACATTTGCTCGTCAGCTTTTATATCTCGGTACATAGACATTATGATCTGATGACACCTATTGATTGCCTTCATATCTGATTGATAGATATACAGACATATGCATCCCTATCGGATTTTGGATCAGACATACATATTTTTTGTATTCCAGACTGCATGATATATGATCGATTATTTGATTATAGACATCTGCATCCCTGTGGGGGATTTCCGGCATGTTGCCGATTATCCGGTCTGCGGACCGTGAGATTTAGCATTATCATTATGATCGTTGTGCACCTGCTGTTCGTTCACGTACACTGACGGTTTGG
Source organism: Tillandsia fasciculata (assembly GCA_029168755.2). NCBI lineage: Eukaryota > Viridiplantae > Streptophyta > Magnoliopsida > Poales > Bromeliaceae > Tillandsia > Tillandsia fasciculata. The sequence continues at coordinate 20,529,180 of CM054941.1, forward strand.
CCACCGTCGTTGTGTTCTTTACCGGCAAAGGGTCTGGTCGACCCGTGAGCTTTTCCCCTCTTGCTGTATCACTGGGTACGGGGAGCCCCTTGACTGTACCGATACGAGGAAACTCTCGGCTGTACCTTTAGGTACGAGGATCCTCTCGGCTGTTTCAATGGTACGGGGTTGCTGTTCAGCTCGGCTAGGTGGAAACCAGTATGATTGTGATTGTCTTGGCATGGATATCTTCGCCTGAGGTCCCCGCGACCAATAGTGGCATCGGTTAGTATTTTCTGTTCTCCTGTTGATGCATAGCTGATGTTTCGATATTTTAGCATGTTCTACTGTCTATTCCTATACTCATATCTGCACAGTCATAGCATTGATTATCTGCCTGTTCAGTCTTATCAGTGGATTATATTGACTATCTCATGACTTACTGATTATTCAGCTTTACCTATTTCAGTTGTATCTGTGGATTATTGTTGATTATCAGTAGATCTTATTGTCATTCCAGCTTTTCCTATTGATTTATTACTATCCGCAGATTATTGTATCTAGTAGGTACGGTTAGCTATTTCTCGGCTCGTCGTGCCCACTGGGATACATATACAGTGTATCTCACACCCCCTGGGTGACCATTTTTCAGGTTGCTTGGGTGATGGGATGTTGGGACACGTTGGTGAGACGATTGCGATAGTATCGACCCCTATGTAGTCAGTATATTTCATTTTCCGCATTTCAGTTTTAAATATTGTGAATTGTCTAGTTTTGTATGCGTAGTTAGACTACTCTGATATTGACTGACTGCTATTAGCCGTGCATGTATAGCAAAGGCCCTGTCCAAGTGGGCAGGGAATTTACTATACATGTGGCGGTCTGTTACGCCCTGTTTTGCAAACTCTGATTGATTTCAAAAAAAAAAAAAATTAGCCTGCTTTTTAAAACTCGGGGCGTGACAGCTTAGATGGTATCAGAGCATAGGTATACGATGCCTAGGTATTTGGTTAGGATTGAGCCCTAGGATGACTGGTGATCTACGTGAGAGCGCGGGGTATTTGTATAGTGGTTAGGAGCTCAGGTGTGTTTACGCACCATTGAGTCTCGTTGTTGTGGTTACGAATGGTGTTCGCACGCACTCTGGGCTTTGGTGGTGTTGTGGGTGCAGTGTTAGCTATGGACGTGATATGTGTCATGGGCTTGATGTTTCAGTGGAGCCAGAGGGCTCGGATCAGTTACAGTACTTGTGGTTGAAGGATTGACCACCGTTCTTGTCGTAAACGTCTAGCTGAGGGCACAGCAGCAGATGACTACTATTATTGCACCAGCCCCACAGTTTGCCCAGAGGTCGAACAAGTTGTTGATCCTTCAGTATCCCCGTGTCATAATTCAGTGGCCTATGGGCCCGATAGTAACCCTGTTTTGGGATGGATTCAAATTGGCCCTACCTTTTGCACAGATTTTGTGGACCGACGTAGACTCTCCTATGAGTTAGTCAGGGTGATAATTATGACCACGAGGTGGTAGTAATCCTTGATAAAGGTTATGTCCTTAGCATTGAGACTGTGTTGGGAGGTATGTGATGTACCTCCTGATGGGAGTTGTGTCCTCAACTAGTTGTTGGCGACAGATCTATGGTATTTCGCTTTTCTTTTGGTAAGCACGTTGGCTGCAGACAACGTACTGTTGAAAGAACTGAGGAAATACTCTGCCCTGTAATGGGGAGTATCAGATTGGGTCTAAAAGAGTTGTCGATATTTTGTGACTGATTGTCACTACTGCGAATCTGTTAGAGGCTTAATAGTGGTTTAGTTAAGTTTAAGCTTCGGGAACAAAACTTTTTTTTTAAGTTGTAAGTTTCGGGGACGAAACTTCTTTTAAGTTGTAAGTGATGTAGTAATTCGAAATATCTTATTTTTAATAAATAGATTAAAAGTGAAATTTGAACTGGTTTTGAATTCAAAAGACCTTTGTTGACTTACTGAGTCAATTGCCAGTGTGCAAGTTGCACAATTTACGAGGCAAAAAGGCTATTTTCTAATCCGGACATAATTTTGGAAATCCGAGTTGACCGTTGCGATCGTCTTGTCGAACTGAGCGAGATTAGTATTCAGCACTTTTCGATCTGACGGTCGGATCTTCCAGAAATCAGCGAAGAAGCGGGTGAATATCGCGACTGATGTAACAGTGGCCTGTGCACAGTGTCACTTAAGTGAATTACTGTAGATGAACAGTAACCTTGATTTTTGGGACTCCGGCGGATGCAACGCTGACCAATTCACTGTTCGGAGTCCGAACATAACGATCCAAATAGTCGATTTGATCCGTTTCGACGTTCTGGACGCAATGGCGCTGGCGGAATTTCCGTTTGACGACCCTAGAGTCTCGTAAAGCGTGACAAACTGTATCTCGACGCAGTGTTTATGGACCGAAGGTTTATCCAGGCAGTTCCCCGAAAAACAAAAATCGCCATCTTATAGATTTCGACGTGCCGGACGTCGTGGCGAAGTCCGTTTTTCGATCTGACGACTAGAATGCCTCGAAAAGCGTGAATTATGGCAAAAAACATAGTATTTTGCGCGAAAACCCTAGATTTTATGCTCCGATAAGCGTGCAAATTATTGGAGAGGGATTTTTGTGTGAAATGAACATGCTGTAAAGGACCCAGCTCTTAATATCAGGAGTTGAGGGTGTAGGTTGCAATTGTACACTATACTATTTATATACTACACCTACTCGTGTTAGGGTTCCAAGGAACCCTAAACCCCGAGGTGCTTACCCTAGCCGCACCCCTCAACCATCTCTACACTTCCTCTGCCGCACTCCACGGGAGCCCCGCACCGGCCGCCGCTTCATCGCCGGAAAAGGAAAATGATCAAGATACCCTCTTGATCTCGGGTATTGTTGGAGAAGGAAGCACCCAGAGGAGGAGTGAGTTCACCAGATCTCTTCTGAGGGTGCCCCTGTGAGGTTGAAACCCGAGCCGAGACCCGGCGCCGCCGTGCGCCGCCGCGGGAGCGTTCTTCTCTTCCTTGGTTTTCCGGCGAGGTAAGGTTTTAAATTTGGTTGTTTTTAAAAGGCCCTAGGAGTATAGCATTATGTTCTTAACCATTAATAGACCTTACCTGTGAAGCCTGAGTCGTCGCCGTCGTCCCGGCCGCCGGCGGAAGCAGGTTTTGCCGGAATTTCCTGTTTCGGCCGAGAATCACCACGAGCTTCATCCGATCGACTAAATCCAGATCAAGACCGTTGATCGTGGTCTTCTTGATGACTGTAAGCCCCTTCTAAAATTTGGAGTCGATCGGTGGAAGATCCGCGAAGATCAGGCTAGCCCTAGAATGGGCCAACTTTGAACCGCGGCCATTCCTCGCCGTCCGGCGCCGCCGCGCACCCGAACCGCCGGCCAACCACCCAGCAAGAACCAGAGGACCAAGAGGAAGGTTCTGGTCCATCTTGTGCCGGCCCAGGAGCCGCCGTCCGGATTCCGCCATTAGAGGGCGTGTTTTCCGGCGAACCCATTTTCCGGCAAACCCGGGGTCTCGCGCGGTGGGAAACCGACTCAGGTACGTTCTTAGAGTTAGGTTGGAGCTTCCCATTCCCTTGCATTCAAACCTTAACGTGTGGTCTTTAAATTCTGTAGTTGCACCCTTGTGCGGGCCGTGCTTCAGCTCCGGCCGCCGCCGACGACTCCGGGCTCCGGCCAACCGCTCAGGTAGGTCCTAAATCTTGTAATTAAGAGTTCCATCAACTTAGATTGGGTCAAGATCTCTGTAAAATTGAGTAGGCCCAACCTTGTTATTTTGTGGATAGGTTGGTTTTGTTCCGGCCGCCGCCGCCTCTGGCCGTCGGCAGTGGGCCGGACCTGGCCCAGAGCCCCTCTGGGAGGTTTCTCTAACCTGTGCTCACCTGTGTTTCAGAGTTGAACAAAGTTGTCCCAAGTTGCCTTGAACCCGAGTTTGGTGTCTTTGAGGGTGTCGCTCCGGCAAACTTTCCGACCATCTTCCAGCCGATCTCAGGTGAGCATCTCACTCCTCTGTCCTATTTAAACACCATGCTCACAGTAGATCTTAGTTGGACCTATTGTATGATTCATTCTAGCATCAAGTAACAAATATTGCATTGTGAACCTAGGTTTTTATGAGCCAACTTTGTTCTTGGGTCTCGTGCTGACCCAAGTATGTGAGCACGGGTTCCGTCTCGTCAAACCGGACACGCTAAAATTTACGGCGCTGTCGTTGGTTTCCCGGATTGCGAGAACGAGTCAAAACAAGCCATTAACTTAGTGATTTTATGCAATTTTAAAAGATGTTATGGACCCGATTGTGTTTTCGGGCGTCGTGTCAACTCCAAACAGTGAGCACGGCTTTAGTTAGGTCGAGAACTATCTACTGGTACCTTCAGTTCATGTTTGAACCCCTCGGATATTTCTAACGGGTCGAAACAGTGTAACAAGTAAATGTTTTATGCAATTTTAAAATGTGTCGAGGACCTAAATGCAAATGTAACCTCCTGGCAGTCTGACTCCGGCCCACGAGCCTTCTGTTGGAGTCGTTGGATCGGCCTACATACAGGTGGGTTATCTTCGGTCCGGGCTTTAGCTATTCGGCCCTCTGTTTGCTTTAGTCCAGTCGGACACCTGTTCTTGGTTAGCCCTGCTGATTTTATCTATTTGTCATATGACCTATGCATGACGATTATGCCTACATGTTCCTGTTCATAGATGATAGATGTTATTAGACATATTATGTACATTTGCTCGTCAGCTTTTATATCTCGGTACATAGACATTATGATCTGATGACACCTATTGATTGCCTTCATATCTGATTGATAGATATACAGACATATGCATCCCTATCGGATTTTGGATCAGACATACATATTTCTTGTATTCCAGACTGCATGATATATGATCGATTATTTGATTATAGACATCTGCATCCCTGTGGGGGATTTCCGGCATGTTGCCGATTATCCGGTCTGCGGACCGTGAGATTTAGCATTATCATTATGATCGTTGTGCACCTGCTGTTCGTTCACGTACACTGACGGTTTGGCCACCGTCGTTGTGTTCTTTACCGGTAAAGGATCTGGTCGACCCGTGAGCTTTTCCCCTCTTGCTGTATCACTGGGTACGGGGAGCCCCTTGGCTGTACCGATACGAGGAAACTCTCGGCTGTACCTTTAGATACGAGGATCCCCTCAGCTGTATCAATGGTACGGGGTTGCTGTTCAGCTCGGCTAGGTGGAAACCAGTATGATTGTGATTGTCTTGGCATGGATATCTTCGCCTGAGGTCCCCGCGACCAATAGTGGCATCGGTTAGTATTTTCTGTTCTCCTGTTGATGCATAGCTGATGTTTCGATATTTTAGCATGTTCTACTGTCTATTCCTATACTCATATCTGCACAGTCATAGCATTGATTATATGCCTGTTCAGTCTTATCAGTGGATTATATTGACTATCTCATGACTTACTGATTATTCAGCTTTACCTATTTCAGTTGTATCTGTGGATTATTGTTGATTATCAGTAGATCTTATTGTCATTCCAGCTTTTCCTATTGATTTATTACTATCCGCAGATTATTGTATCCAGTAGGTACGATTAGCTATTTCTCGGCTCGTCGTGCCCACTGGGATACATGTACAGTGTATCTCACACCCCCTGGGTGACCATTTTTCAAGTTGCTTGGGTGATGGGATGTTGGGACACGTTGGTGAGACGATTGCGATAGTATCGACCCCTATGTAGCCAGTATATTTCATTTTTCGCATTTCAGTTGTAAATATTGTGAATTGTCTAGTTTTGTATGCGTAGTTAGACTACTCTGATATTGACTGACTGCTATTAGCCGTGCATGTATAGCAAAGGCCCTGTCCAAGTGGGCAGGGAATTTACTATACATGTGGCGGTCTGTTACGCCCTGTTTTGCAAACTCTGATTGATTTCAAAAAAAAAAAAATTTAGCCTGCTTTTTAAAACTCGGGGCGTGACACTTCCCTTGTGAACCACATAGCGGCACTTGGCTTTTTGACCTTTCCGTCCAATACGGAAGGCTTCACGTTCACCTTTGCGTGTCGTTGTGACATTGTGTTCCAGAATAGTATCATCAGCTAGCTGCTCTTCACGTTCTACCACGAGATTCTCCATGGGTGGCAGTACTTTTCCGGGCTCATCGTCTAGCATTGACGGCTCAAAGGACTTTAGATTCTCGATATTGACGACCGAATACATGTTCATGTATGCGGGTAACTCTAGTTGACACGCATTCTCACCAATCTTGCGCACGATCTTGAAAGGTCCATAACGGGTGGGCTTAAGCTTCTTACCCTCGCCTTTCAAGCGCTCTTTGCTGAAATGGAGCCAGACTAGATCACCCTCTTGGAAGTCGCCTTTCACCCGATGTCGGTCATGTCTTGAATGCGGTCTTCCAGGTGTCATTCTCTCGGACTCGAACCTGATGATAGCCTGACTTCAGGTCCAGTTTGGTGAAGTAGCGAGCATGCTTCAATTGGTCCAAGAGATCATCGATCCGTGGCAAGGGGTACCGATTCTTGATGGTGATTTTGTTGAAGGCGCGGTAGTCGATACACATTCGCCACCCGCCATCTTTCTTTGGCACCAACGCGATCGGGGAGCCACAGGGGGAGCTACTCGGTTTGATAGCACCACTCTTGATTAACTCGGTCACCTGTCGCTTTATCTCCTCATTCTCTATTATAGAGTTTCGGACATGCCGAGATTCGGTAACGGAGTGTCGCTGATCAATTGGATCTCATGTTCCACGGTTCGCTTTGGTGGCAGTCCCTGGACTTCTTGGAACAGATCCTGATGCTCGCCTATTAGCCTGGCGACGTCGTCCGTTCTCTCTTTGCATGCTAGGCTCAATACCTTGCTGTTTGCCTCCTCCGATTCAACTGGCCGAATGACCAGTAAGGCAAACTTTTGACAGGCATTGATCATCCTCTTGGCCTGGCAAGCAGTTACCAGGTCTACAGTTGTTGTTGTTGACAGTGGCTCTGTGGTGAACAAAAACTTTTGTCCATCCTTAATGAATTGATATTGCTGAAGACGACGAAAGAAGATAGCGTCGCGGTCCCATAGGTAGGGACTGTCGAAGATAATGTTGCAACTGTTCAGCGGCACAACCTCACACACCATTTCATTGATATAGATGCCAGTTACTGCAAACTTCACCTTGCACTGGCGATCGATCTTCATCTCGATATTGCTGTTGATCCACCCTAATGGATATGGGTGTGGGTGTGGTGTAGTCGACAAACCCAGTTTTTGAACTAGGTTCTCTGAGATCAAGTTCTTTTGGCTGCCGAGATCGATAATAGCATCGATCACCTCATTCTTGACTTGAACTCGGAAAGTGAACAACTCCTCTCTCTTATCAGTCGGATTTGACGGGCACAGGCTTGTCTCCTTCGGCATAGCCATCAGAGACAAACTAGTGTCCGCTTGATCAATCCGTCCGATTAAGGTAGGAGCATCACTTGTCGATGCTGCCATCGTTGTTGTCGTTGCTGTTGTGCGTCTGCCACGATCGTCCTTCTTCTTCGGTCTCAACTCTGGATGGAGCTTCCAACATTGATCCTTGACATGTCCTGTGATTTTACAATGATCACAGTACAAATCAGGATCAGATGGGCCATTCTTTTTAGAGCCCTTCTTTTTGGCCTTTTTGAAGCCCTGGGAAGACTCCCTAAATGGCTTCTTCCCGCGAGACTGTTTATTCTTCCGCTCGATCGCCATGGCTGTTTGGCTTGCCGAGGCGATATCACGAACACCGAAGAGGCGGAGCTCATCATTGATACGCTCCTGTAGGCTGGCAGTGAATTTGTGAAAAATCTGTGGATCGTCAAGGGAGATGCCAAGCGCCAATGCTTGGCGCCGGAAGTCGGTGGTGTAGTCCTGCACAGTCTGGTCGCGCCTTTGGCGCAGGACATGCCAGCGCTTCCATCGCTCTTCTTCATACCCCATAGGGTAGAATTCCTGGCGGATCAATCTTTTAAACTGACTCCAAGTAAACTCCTCATTGGTGGAAGTTTGGAGAATGGCCTTCCACCAAGTCAATGCATGACCTACAAGTTTTAGTTTTGCGAAAATTACCTTGTTCGCACTGCTATAGTTGTAGAGGTCGAAGTACGTCTCCAGTTGGTCGAGCCAAGCGTCCAATTTTTCAGCGTCGACAGTGCCGTCGTAGTTGGGGATCTCGATCTTGGCCTCAACCTTGAACGGTTGTGACATTCCTTCTGCAAGCGACGAAGCGATGCTTCCATCATCGTCAGAGTCGTCGTCGTCTCGCGCACCCGAGGTACCCTCGGCAGTGCCCTTCATCGGCGTCACACGCACCTTTGGAGGAGTTCCTGAGAGTCGACCGCTCTTCTCCACCGGTATTGCCGATGGTGGTGCAGATTGGGCCTTGATCCAATCTAAGACGGTCTTCATGTCGGCAGACAACGTCGCAACTTTGGCGGCAAGGTCGGCCGTTGTCGCTATCTGCTCATCTGCGGACATGGTAGGCGGGCTCTTCGTTTTCCTCGTCGATGGCCTGCGGAAGATGTCGAGGACAGAGAGTTGTTCGCTGGTAGTTTTGTAGACGCTTCTGGTTCGCACCATACGCCAGGATCTGCCGCTCTGATACCACTTGATCCGCCGGAGGAGGAGGCAATGTCGCAGCGCCTCCCCGATGGATATCTGAAACCCGGATGAGAGAAAAAAAAAAGAAGAAGAATATATTTGTAGATGGAAGAGTGTTTCTATTTTTACTCTCTAACTGGGAATGAATTTACAAGAGTCAATAGACCCCTATTTATAGCCCCCGGGGCTTACAAAAGATAAGAATAACAATTTTATTCTTAACCAAATCGGCTTTATCCAATTTGATTTTACAACCCGATCCATCTAAAACTACCTCAATCCTTATCCTAACCGAAGTAGTTGTAACTGCCTCCGCCTTATCCTCAATGGTTGAGACTTATCCGGAGTAGTTGTAACCGCCTCTCCCTATTCTCAATGGTTGAAACTTATCTAGAATTTAGATCGTCCCGGATCAGGAAAAGACTGGAGGAAGGCGAAAGAAAATAACGTCTCCTTCTTCGAAGAGGGTTCGGCACACGAGGAGCTGAATGATCTTAGTGAAAGTGAGATTTCGGCCGATGAGGCCAAAATCTATGCGGTTGAAATGATCAGAGATCGCTAGCCGTATAAGTGTTAGTTGCTAAAGTTAACCAAGACTCGAGAGTACAAGGCTCGGGCATTGGTTAACATGGTCAATACGAAGTGAAAGAAGCCGAAGCAGGAGCCCGATCTCCCCGAAAAGGAGATGTCGGCACGAAAAATGCCTCGGCTTTGCATCCGGTGCAAAGCCGAGATGATCAGTGAAGATTGGGACGCACTTCTCCTGAAATGAAGAATGTTCTGCCTTCTCGGACTTCAGCCAAGGCGCAACTCACCACGACCACAAGCCGGACCAGTGTTCGGCTAAAAGATCTAACGAAGAGTCCTCCGAGGAGGAAGATAGAGAGAAGGAGCGGGACCAACCCATTCGGAGGGTCCTGTGAGATTTCTACGGCCAAGCAGGACCGAGTCCACAAGCAGCTGGCCACGAGGGGCCAAGGGCCTCACCGCAGCAGCAAGGCCCCCACCACGACTATGACGAGAGCTAGGTCCAAGGGGCACCCCGAAGAATCTTCGGCCACCAGGCCGTGGGCGATGAAGCGAGGGGGCAACTTCAGTTCCCACATCAGCCGGGGATACAGGAGAGGCTCGGCCCAGTGGGGCCGCCGAGCTAGGGGCCCAACCGGCTACCCACAATGAGGGTCGAGGCCACGACCTCCCCACCGCGGAGGAACAAAGCCGAGGGCATGGGCGATCCCCTCGATCCTAGACGCCGAGTTTCGATGGCTCACCAAAATGGAAGTCGATGCCTTGGGCATATGGCTAGTAAAGGAACTCGGGATCCAACCATGGCCCAGGTCGTGGCAAAAAAGGGAGATCCTCTGAGAACACCGATTGATGGTGGACCAACCGGTAGATGTGTCGATCGAACAGTGGTTCATCTCAAAGGGGTCGGACCGTTGGCATGGGCCTGTCGTGTGAGGACCCGAATCCCTACGAGAGGATTACTATTAGATCAGCAGCTTCTAGAGGCCTTTGTTGGGTGTTGGAGGTGTTTGTGTGCGTATCGGACTCATGAAAGGGACTTAGTGCACAAAATAGATCACGAGTATGTTCGGATGCCTCTGTCGAGTTTTAGAAGTGGTTTCACGCGAAACGAACATTGGATTTAGATTCAGCGCGTGAAAACAATGAAAATTGATTATTTGGATGTATTCTTCTAAGTCCGGACGCCCGAGAATGGACACTCGAAAATTTTCTGTGTTTTCGGGTGCACGGGTGGATCTGTGGACCGCCGGAAAGCCACGTGGCGGAGCCGAATTGGCCGGGGCAGCGCACGCGGTCCACGAAGGCGTGCCGCCGGGTGCATAGACCGGTGCAGGGATGCGTGGTGGCACTGGAGTGGCCGGCTCACGCGGTGCGGTCCACGCAGCGCTGTAGGATGGCGCGGTCCATGGCAGGTGCGTGCGCCTGGCGCAGCGAGTCGCGGCCTTGGACGCGTGGTGGCTGCGGATTGAGCGGAGCACTGTGCGGGTCATGCGCGGCATGGCGTGGGGCAGGTGGCCGTACCGCGGGACAGGCAGGCAGCGCGTGGGCGCTCCATGCGTCGGAGCGTGGTTGGCGGCGCCAAGCACCCACGCGGTGGGTGCAGGCCACGCGTCGCGGCCGGGTTGGCTGTTTTCGCTGTTTGCTGTGCGGGGCCACGTGGCGCAACGGGGTGGATTCGGGCGCTGATGGTTTGGGGTGCGATTTGGGGTACTGTTTGCGCCCGGAAGTTGTCCCCCAAAGTGTATTTTTCACCCGGATTTCAGCCTATAAATAGGCTTTGGGTTGGGCCGTTCGAGGTTTTGGGAGTTTTCTAGGAGCCCCCCTTTGGTAGAGGCCTTTCTCTCCTTATTCTCTACTCTTCCATGGATTGTGATATTTTTTGGAGGCCGTGGCATCGGGGTTTTCTGCGACGCAGCGCACTTCGACACTCCTTCGATTTTGGCTTCTACCGTGGCATTTCAGTCCTCGAGGTCCCTTGGACTACCCCGATGGAGTTTTGAGCTGATTTTCATGGCAGCGTGTTCACAAGAGGTACACCGTCGATTTTTGTGTTGATCATTTTGCTCTGTTTTGAGTTTTTTGTGGGGTTTTCGAGGCATCTTTTGACCCCCTTTTTCTGCGACAATGTTTTGGACAGTGAAGCTTGTTGGATTTTTATCTTGGTGCCCAGTTGTCAGATTTCAGCCTATGACGACTCGATCGACATCTACGCTTCGAGAGGATTGCAACCGTATTTTTATCAGAATTTTTGGAGGTCATTTCGAAGGTGATGTTTAAGCTTCTTTAGAATTGATTTCCGCAGACTTGTGTTTGTGAGGAAATTTGGCTTACCGTGATGTTTTGGGCGTATCTTGGCCTACAGATGTCGGAATGAGGAGTATAAATACTCTATTTGCATCTACTCGTCGCGAGGATTACAACCGTGATTTTTCTGAATTTTTCGGAGGACTGCACATAGGTGAAAACCCCTTTTTCTATGCTGGTTTGGAAAACAGCAAGTGCTGTTTGGGGTGTTGTTGGTAGCATTGATTGTGTTGTTGGCTGTGATGTTGGTTTGAACAGAGGCTTGCGCGATCGAGTACAAAGGGTGCGGTTTCGGCGAATTTTGGTAGCGAATGGCTACGCACTTCACCGACTTCGGCTTTGCCTGCGGAAAGCGATTCAGGTGGGTTGCTTCGTCTCCAGAACCGATGAACTGTTCTCTAATTCTACCTGATAGAATGCATGCATGTTAGTGTACCAACATTTGGTTGAGATGTAAGCTTGGTAAGTGGTATTTGTTGAGAATTACAAGATATGATATTCATGTTATGCCTAATGAAAACTTGCAAGATTTAGATATCCATGATTATGATCAATGAAAGCTTACCTAAGAGAGTGTTACCCACTGTGATTGATAGCATGCATGATTAAATGTACAATCTCTAGGATTGAGATGTAAGCATGAGAAATGGCCTAGATCATATGGATTGATGCTTACTCGACTTTATTGTACATGTTTTGGTAGATTTGATACCTCGCATGATGTTAAATGGATATGTTTATTTTATACTCAAGGAGATAGAAAGCATGCTTATGAGAGATGAGATTTTCTATTTATGCTTTGTTAAATTACATGCTATTGTTGGAACTTGACCTAGCACCCCGTCATATGATGCATGTTTAACCAGACTGGTAGAGAACCTTCACTTGGGCTAGGTTTTTTTATGCTTTAGACATCCCATACCTTGCATATTTCCTGGACTTAGTTTTTCCTCGCCCAGGTAGTGGGGCGAGTAGTCAGGTTATTGTGGGACATTATTGCACTCGTGCCTGGGGGCTGAGTGGAGTCTAGTAGCTGAGATTAGACCTGTACTAGTGTTGTTGGGAGCCGTTTGGGTAGACGGTGGTCCCGAGCTATCGAGTATCTTCCGGTCAGTATTGTTGGGAATCGTTTTGGTTGACGGTGGTCCCGGGTCGTTGAGTGTCGTCCGACCAGTTTTGTTAGCCCTGAGTTGTGGGTCGATCCCGGCTGTGGAGTATCTCCAGCCTATGTGTTTAGTATGGCGAGTTGGGTGTTTCGTTTTGGGTGCCGTTTGTGTCGACGGTGGTCCTGGCTGTGGAGTATCTCCAGCCAGTGTGTTTTGTGCCACGAGTTGGTTGAGTTCATTAGTGTCTCGAGATTCGTGAGAGCTGGTTAGCTGAGTCATTGAGAGTACTCCGACCATCGTGCGAGATGTTTGAGGATCTTGAGTCCTTCCGTTCTGAGAGTGAGCGTGGATTTTGACTATAGCCTACATGAGCCACTTTGAGCTCGATAGAGATGCACAGATACCTTTCCTCGGTGGGGTCGCACCCCTCGAGTGCCACTCCGGAGTAGAGCCTGTTACTTTACTATTGCCACTCCGGAGCAGAGCCTGTTACTTTTGTATCGCGACTTGTCGATGCAGTCCCTCTGGCTGGGCCAGTTTTGGCAGTCACGGATGCAGTCCCTCTGGCTGGGCCAATTTTGGCAGTCACGGACGCCCTACGTAAGTCCAATCCTCCGTGGATGTAATGGCAGTAGGTAGGCGCAGGCTTGACTGGACACTATGAGGCAGTCAGTTCGATTTAGCACCTCGTGTGCGAGTGATTGCATCTTTCTTCATCTGTATCACCCATTGAGCATTTAGATAGAAGCATGGTAGCTGTTGAGTATCTCCAGCTTTTCTTGTTCAGTTTTTACTACATTGTTATCTTATGCCTCTAGTAGACTTAGTGGGCAGACCGTCGGGGGGCTTAGTGGCGGTACCCGCTGAGAACTACGTGTTGATGTAGTTCTCACACCCGTTGGTGGTTTTCCCCTTTCTTTTTCTTTCCTCTCCTTTATTTTGTAGAGTCATCTGCAGGAGATGCTGATTCTGCTGTTGCTGTTCAAGGTGAGGGAGTCGCGAGCTAGATCCCTACCTGTCTTTGGAGAGTAGCTGTACCCCCACATTGGAGATCTATAGTACAGTCAGTAGATTATTTTATTTCCACTTTTGAGAGATTGTTGTACTGCGAGGATCTGACTTGTACTGAGAGCCTGTATACTGGTGTATTATTATTTTAGTTTATCTCGCCGTTTGGATTCTTGGATATTGTATCAGAGGTTATTATATGATTCTAATTTTGGGAGATGAATATTGTATCATTTTTTCCAGTTGTACAGTGTTGGATTTGAGTTTTACAGGTTTTTATTTTACAGCTCTGATATATGTTTAGCTGTAGTAGATTTTTCTTTGCACGTTGGACATTTCGCCTATGCCGGGTTTTCGTACAAGTGGCAGATCTGTTGGTGAACCTGGGTCACTATTTCAACCCCGGGGAATGACAGGTCATGACGAAGGCCCAGAAGTGTGAGGTCCCGGAATCCCCCGGGTAGGGTTTGCTGGTTGTTGGGCAGCTTTTAGTGGCCGTTGGGTGTGTTTGTGCGCATGTCGGGCCCGAGAAATAGATTTGTGATGCAATTTGGGATTTAGTTTGCATCACTGGAGGCCTGCATGGTGCGTCGGTGGTGTTTGTGCGCAATTTGGACACAAGTGGTGGACTTCGGGCTTAAAAGGAGATCCCGTGGGTAATTGGAGAACCCGTCGAGTGTTTAGAGGTGGTTTCGCGCGACGTAGATGTCAAATTTGGACTCCGGGCGAAGTTTGGATAAAAGATTACCTCTTCGGTCGCCTTCGGAAATTTTTAGAGTTGGAATTTGGCAAATCGGACTTCAGAATTGGACCCGGCGCGGAAATCGGATCAAGTGGGCTATCCGGGGGCATTCGGCAAAATTTCGGATGAGAATTTGGAGAAACGGACATCGTTTTTGGATTCAGCGTGCGAAATCGTTGAGAATGAACTATTTACTTGTTTGTTTTGGAGCCCGGATGAAATGCGCGTTTTTCGAGGCAACGCGGCACGAATCCCGTGGCGTGGAGCGTGGCACGGATCCCGAGGCGTTGGCGGCGCGCGGCACGAGGCGCGGCAGGGGCGCGCTTCGGCGCGGACCACGCAGGGGCCGCCACGTGGCGGGCCCCCGTTGGCGCCCGCGCGGGAGCAGGTGAGCGCGCCCGTGTGGCGCGCTGGGTGTCCCGCGCCTGCGCGGGCGCGGTGTCACGCACCCGTGTGGCGAGCGGGCTTGCGCGCCCGCGTGGCGCGCTTGGTTGCGCGCCGCGTGGCGCACGGGGCGCGCGCGTGGACCCTGCGCACGCGCCCCAGGTTGGTGAACCGGCAAGTGGCGAGCCCCCATTGGCCGGTCTACCGTGGACCCGGGGCCGTGGACCACTCCCTCTCTCCTCTTTCTCTTCTTCTTCTTCTTTCTCCCCCGCGCCATTTCTCCTCCATTTTCTTTTCTTCCTTCTTCAACCGAGCGAGAGAGGGAGTGAGGAGGAGATTTTTGTGGGGTGCGGTGGCGCGTCGGCGATCCCGTGGAGCGCGCGAGGTTTTCCAACGGAGCAGTTGGGCGGCGCGGCGCAGTCGAAGTAGGTCCCGTGTGTTAATTTTACGGTGTTTTTGCGCAGTTTTGGGGCGTTCTTTTGGACAGTAAATTAACCCTCTTACTCTTATCTGTGTTAGGGACCGTGTTTTACTGCACCGTTTTGCATGCGGACTCCGTTTTGCGTGCGGATTCTGGCACCGTGCTCCGTTTTGGGTGCGGATTTCGGCACCGTGCACCGTTTTGCGTGCGGACTCCGTTTTGCGTGCGGATTCCTACACCGTGCACCGTTTTGCGTGCGGATTCCGGCACCGTGCACCGTTTTGCGTGCGGATTCCGGCACCGTGCACCGTTTTGCGTGCGGACTCCGTTTTGCGTGCGGACTCTGGCGTCGTGCTCCGTTTTGCGTGCGGACTCTGGCGGCGTGCTCCATTTTGCGTGCTGACTCCGGCAGCTGGCATCGTTTTGCGTGCTGATCGCGTGGAGGCCAATTGCAAGTGTCTACAAGTAATTGGTGGCAAATCGAGGTGGGTGGCCTTATCTCCAAGTTTTATGGACTGTACAGTAACTCTACTGATGTAGGACTATGCATGATGGTTTATTTTTTTGTGTAGCATGCTAGATTGTAGGAATTGTTATTCCTTTTATTATCTGAGGTTCTTGTGACCTCCTTGCTTTCTATCATCTGTTAAATAGTAGTTATCTTGGAACTTGACCTAGCACCCCCATCATATGTTGCATGTGTAATCAGACCAGTAGAAAACCCTCACTTGGGCTAGGGTTATTTATGTTTAGACATCCACACTGTTCTTTCATTCCTGGACTTAGTGTTATTCTCGCCCTGGTGGTGGGCCGAGAGGTCGGGACTTTCTTTTAGTGTGGGACGCATTTGCACTCGTGCTTGGGAGCAGAGTGGAGTCTGGTAGTTGTTGTGGGTCGCTTATCTGTGCCGGGAGCCGTTTGGGTAAACGGTAGTCCCGGAAGGGCTTGTATCCCTGTTGTGCTGTCGCCACTGTGTTAGTGGCAGTTGTGTGCTTGTGTTAGCTGGACCTAGAACCCAGAATCTTTTTGATATACACATGATTTTAGTCTATCGATGTTTTCTTCCAAGCATCGAAGGGCCGCTGAAGTCTGTTCTTGTTTGATTGGACAAAGGCATCAGCCCTTCGGGGTTTGGGTAAAATACTTGTTTTCTAACTGTTTTTCTAAAAAGAACTAAAAATCATTAAATATGGATTTCTTCCAGATCAAAATGGCTTTCAGAGATAACTGTCACCTTTTTTTTATTACAACCTCCTCACCCGAGAGAGTTGGGTGATCTGGGTTCTAGGGATCGTTTCTTTGTCAGGACGAAAGCCACGGGGGCCGAGCATGGAACCTATTCTTGTTGATAGGGTTGTAGGTGCTGGTCTCCCGGAACTTTCGAGCCCTAGTTGGTATTTTCTGCGTGTTGTACCGAGGTTGTCGTGTTCCCGAACTGTAAGGGGGCCGGGAACTTCGATAGGCGGAGCCTAGAGTCTGTTCTTGTTTGATAGGGTTCTTAGCACCGACCTATCGGATTTTCCAAGCCCTTATGGTGTCGGCCCTTCCTGAGTTATCTGTGAGTTTGTTGTCCTGTCGCAGGGAGCCGTTGTGTAGACGGTGATCCCGGGCTGTCGGGTATCTTCTGGCCTGTGTTGTTGGGAACCGTCGGGATTGACGGTGGTCCCGGGTCGTTGAGTGTTGTCCGACCAGATTTGTTAGCCCTGAGTTGTGGGTCGATCCTGGCTGTGGAGTATCTCCAGCCAGTGTGTTTTGTGCTTTTAGTTATTGGAGAGGCTTGTGTCTCGTGTTCATGTGAGCTGATCAGCTGAGTCGTCGAGAGTGCTTCGACCTTTGCGCGAGATGTTTGAGGATTCTGAGTCTTTCCGTTCAGAGCGTGAGCGTGGATTTTGGACTATAGCCTGCAGTGCCACCTGAGCTCGACAGAGTGCGCGGATACCTTTGTCCTCGTTGGGGTCGCTCCCCTCGAGTGCCACATCCGGAGTGGGTCTGCACTTTGGTATCGCGACTTGTCGACGCCGTCCCTCTCACTGGCCCAGTTTTGGCAGTCACGGACACAGTCCCTCTGGCTGGCCCAGTTTTGGCAGCTACGGACGCCCTACGTCAGTCCGGTCCTCCGGGATGTAACGGCAGTAGGTAGGCGCAGGTTTGACTGGACCCGAGGAGGCAGTCAGTTTAGATTGGGTGACTGTACTGATTTGTTAGTAGATGCATCATATTATCATCTGTTCCACTTCTTGAGCATCTAGATAGAGGCATGGTAGCGGTAGAGTTATCCTTTTCCATCTCTTTTCTTTCCGTTTTACTTTGTTACTTTATGCCTCTAGTAGACTTAGTGGGCAGACCGTTGGGCTTGTTGACGGCACCCACTGAGAACTACTGTGGGAAGTAGTTCTCACACCCGTCGTGGTGTCTTTTTCCCCAGGGACTTCTACTCCTGTTCCTGTGCTCCAGTTGCTGATCCTTCTGACCGGTTTTCGAGGGAGTCGCGAGCTAGTTCCCTACCCGTCGTTGGAGTATAGCGGTACCCCCTTCAGAGGAGAGCTTCAGTGATTAGTTTACTTCTCTTTTTCTCTGTTGAGAGACCTTTGTTGTGAGGTATAGAGTTGTACTTTATTTTACAGTTTGAGAGACTGTTGTAGTGAGGATATTTTTTTGTATTGAGAGTTTGTACACTGATGTATTTATTGGAGATATCTCCCTTTTGAGTTTTGTATCAGAGGACTTTTTATACGATCGTATGTGGGAGATGGATATTGTATTATTTTCAGTTGTACAGTGATTGGACTTCAGTTTTTCAGTAGTTTACTTTCAGCTCTGATATCTGTATACTGTAGTTGATTCTTTTTGCAGGTTAGTCGCTTCGTCTGTACGGCAGTTTCCGTACAGATGGTGGATCTGTTAGCGAGCCCGGGTCGCAGTTTCGACGCCGGGGCGTGACAAGAAGCGTCGGCAGCATCGGATGCAAACCGACGCGAGGAATGAGATTGCTGTGACCCAGAGGTCGCGACCGAACCTGAGATAGGAACAACACACACATCGGCTACCAGAGGCGCCGATGCGACACGATCACGAGGCAGGGGGATTGCTGCCCCGTCTCGAGCGAAGCCATCGCCGCCCAAGCGCGCGATGGCCAAATTGGAAGATGAGGACGTCCGGCAGGAATTAGATGCCCGATTGAAGGTTCTAGAAGTCGCGATGAGGCTGACCTCGCTGCGCCAGACGAGCGCAGAATGGAGGCCGAGGTGCCCACCAAGCGGGATCTCAGCAAGGTGGCTAGACGCGAGAGATGGCTACCAAGGGATTATGAGGAAGAGGTTCCAACCCCATCTTTGGTCGAAGATGGCACGAATCGACATCATGTCGGTCAATAAAGATTCGGCGGGAATCAATATGGTCTACACCCTACCGATGTCCTTCATGGCGTCAGCGTCCTAAGCAGATATTAACGGGAAAACTTTCTACGACGAAGGTTTGCTCGTAGCAGAGCTCCAATTAACCAAGCATAGAGTGGGTCCCGAGGTGGTGACATTCGAGAAACCATTGGCCTTCCAGACTAGGTTCGTTAGGCCGTTGTATATATGGGCCTTAATTGAAAGATGGCTTGTTGGCCGTGTAATGGTCGACGGTAGGGCGATGGTCAATGTCATGCCCACCTCATTTCTGAAGAAGATCGGCAAGAGCGAGGAGGAGCTCAAGCCGACTGATACCACTATGACCGACTTCATCGGAGGCGGTCAGGCGGTGAAGGAGGTCATGACGACCGAAATAACGGTCGATTCTAAAACCCTGAGAACAACTTTCTATGTAGTGGACGCGGCGAGCCACTACAATTTACTGTTTGGGCGCGACTGGATTCATGCCAACGAGTGCATACCTTCCACTCTCCACAGGAAGCTCTTCTAGTGAGTAGACGATAAAGTGGTGGAGATCGCCGCCGAAGGAAGGCCGCAGCTCGCGGATGTGAGCATGGAATCAATCGACCATGTTAGTTGGGCCGATGGAGACCCGGATCAGATCTCATTCGTCCGGGTAACCGAGGAGGGAGTGCAGGTTAAATTCCTCGGAGACACAAGCCATTTGGCGATAGGCGATGAGTCGCCACAGTGGATCAAGTGGCACATCCACGCCCAATAGCCGAGGCCCTAACGGAGCCTCGGGGGTTGGAGCCGACCCAAGTGGCCGGCGAAGAACCCACTTCGACTACTTCACCAACAGCTGAAGATTCGGTCGAGAGAGCCAAAAAAAGAAATGAAGATGCCGTATGACAACAGGATAACAAAAGAATGATTGGAGATCCCGTGACGTACGCCAGTCATTAATTAAATTTCGACAATCACCCGAACGGTACATCAGGCGATTGCCGAGGGGGCATTGTTGATGCCAAAATTATCGCCACGCAGAATACGTTGTGGTCAAATCAGAAGGCGACACGTGGCGCAAATCATCGGCCGAGAATATCAGCCGATGGAAGAAAAGGCCAACGAGAGATGCTCGCATCTCAACCGAGACCAATCCCGGCTGATTGTAACCATCGAGTTGTCTCGGCCGAATGATAACAAGAGGCGAATCTAAGATTAAGAGTCGACTGCTCGAGCCACAAAAGAAAATGTCTTGAAGAATGAGGTACAGGATTTCGGGCGCAAATCACGTAGCCAACGCAGAAATGGCAAACTGCGTCCCGTATGGGAAAGCGCCGAGGATCACGCTTCGACCTTCCAATCTAGGGGATGAACGTGGACAAAAAATAGCTACTATCCAACCATGGAGAATCAACTCAAAAGGAAGTAGTTGAGGAATACGTGATAATTCTCCTTAAGTTACGACAATTGCCCAAAACGACGATTATACACCTGATTCGAACAAGTATAAATAATCGAACCATCGAAGAAAAAGGGGTCCTACAACCTCGTAAGCCAGTGACGACCCCTACTATTCAATACCTTCAATATCTGCATTTATTATTTTTCTAGACTAAGTTTACTGCTTTCCTTACTGCTTTCCTAGCTACTCTTTCATACCCGCATCTACTGCTTTCCTTACAGCTTTCCTAGAAATAGTCTTACTTGTAATTGGTTCTTATAACCCCTTTCGAGCAATACAACTTTCAAATCGGCTATTCGGCCGTGTCGAATCTCTTGCCTCCGAATCCCAGTTCGGCTCCTCTAGGCCGAACCTGCGAGAGTTTAATTGAGTAGAATCCGGACTAGCAGATCCCTTCTCGGCCCGATCGCTTGATCTTTTTTGGCACGCGGCGCATCACACTCAGAGGGTCAACTCGAGGATCGATTGCGGACCGCACCTGGTCAACAGTCAACGCGACATTTCGGCACAACAATAGATTATTAAGAACTAGTACATTCTTCTTAATAGGTTATTAATAATTTTCATTAAACATGAAACAAAAATGCCTACTAATTGATGATACATTTGTATTTTTATCACCTAAAATTCTACAGTGATGACCCGCTACTTCACTAATGTTTTCTACAACTACCCAACATGCATAGGAAGATAATAATTTAAATATTTTAATAAGAAATATATAAAGTTTGTTAGAATATTACAAACTATTGACCAAACATATCCTATGTACCTAATATATATTAATTAGGTACATAGGATGAATTAAAATGGCTCTCTTCAGTTTCCTGTCGCACTGACCGAACAAGCAAAAAAACATTTAAGCCCAAAATATAACGATCCGGTTCACTAGTTATAATAACTTGTTGGATTCAAATCATAGCCCAAAATATTTAAGCCCGGTTATTATTACTACTGGGTTGGATCGTTACATTTGGTATCGGAACCAATAACCAGCCGGAAGTGTGCGGCGAGTCTCGGCTGAGTCTAGGTCAAGATGACAGGACTAGCGAGATGAGTCTCACATCTGGTAATTTTGGGCTGTTGTGTATGTGTATGGGCTGACGAGAACGTCAGACCTAAACGGGGAAAGTCTGTAACGTCCCCAATAGTCCCACATCGGATGTGGATGAAATTGTGATTGAGTTTATATGAGACATGGACAGTAATAATAATAACTGGGCTTAAGCATTTTGAGTTGTGGTTTGGACCCAACGAGCTATTATTGCTAGTGGGCCGGGTCAAAATGTAACGACCCCAGTCCCACATCGGATGTGGATGGAACTGTGATTGGATTTATATGAGACATGGACACTAATAATAATAACTGGGCTTAAGCATTTTGAGTTGTAGTTTGGGTCCAATGAGTTATTATTGCTAGTGGGCCCGTAGTTTGGGTCCAATGAGTTATTATTGCTAGTGGGCCCGATCGTTATATTTGGTATCAGAGCCAAGTTAAGAAATTTAGTCCTATTATATTATTTATATATAAAACTAATCCAAATTTATATATATATATATATATATATATATATATATATATATATATATATATATATATATATATATATATGCGGCAAATAGTTTCGAAGGATCGATGAATCTGACACACAAAACCAGTCTCCATGTATATGATTTACATCTTAGACAAGCTCTTGATGTAGGAAATCTTAATATGTTGTAAGCAATTATTAGAAGTATTCTTAACAAAGAAATCAGGAGAATTTAATTAAGCTCACAAAATTGCTACAATAAAATACCATCCATTAACTTAAATGAAAAAAAAAAAAATTATTTATTAGATTCAGTTATAGTGGGTATTTGGCGTAGGTTTTAAAATAAGATTTTAGGTTCAAAAGTGATTTTTGGATAAATAGAGTGTATTGAGATCAGAAATTTTGCCATCTAAGAGAGTAACATGTGGCGTCTATCATCGACTAAAATTATTAGCCGATGGAAGAATGAGTCAACCAAGAGGGACTCGTGTCTCGTTTAAAACCGGTCTCAGTCGCGTAAGAGTGCAGCACGCGACATACGCCGTTTGGCCAAAGACATCAGTCGACAGAAAAAGCGGTCAAAACAAAAAAATTATCGCCTCATCCAAAATCGATTTCAACTAGAGACGAACACCAAACCGCCCCAGTCGAGCGACGAAGAATGCGAAATCAAAGTTAACTTTCAACTGCTTGAGCCAAAGAAGGAAAGACTCTGAAAAAAATAGTGCGAGATTTAGGCGCAAATCTCATAACTGATTCCGGAACGACGAGCGGCGCTCGACATTGGAAAATGCCGAAGATCACGCTTCGACGCTTCGATATGAGGATGAAGTTGGACGGAAAAATGGCTACTATCCTCTTTGAAAAAGTTTGACTCAAAAGAAAATAGTTAAGGAATTTATGGTAATTCTCCCCTAATCACGCCGATTATTCAAATCAGCGAATATACGCATGATTCGTGAGTGTATAAATATCCGAAAGATCGAAGAAAAAAAGGTCATACAACCTTATAAGCCAGGACCACTCCTGTTTTTTCATACATTTCGATACATGCATCTACTGTTTTTCTAGATAACTTTATTGTATTTCTTAAGAGTAGATTAACTTGTAATTGGCTTCTTGTTACCCTTGTAATCGTTTTTCACGCAATACAATTCCTAATCAATTCCTTAGCCGTGTCAAATTTTTGTCTCCGTATCTCGATTCGGATATTTTAGGCCGAACTCTCTCTACCTCCACATTTCAATTCGGCTAATTTAAGCCGGACAGTCGCAAGAGTTTGATTGAGAAGAGCCCAGCCGAGCGGATCTCTCTTCGATCCGATTGCTTGATCGATTGGCACGCGGCGCATCACATCTCGAAAGTCACCACGGGCCGATCGACGACCGAACCCGATCAACGGTCAGTGCAACATTTTTGGCCCCAACAGAGCGTTTAACAATTTCGTTTTTAAAATCTAAATCTCATTTTTTAAATTAGTTTTTAAATTTTTGAGACCCAAAATCAAAAGCAATTGAAGCTACTACCTAAAATCTAATTCTAATTTTCAACCTAAATTTTAAATTTTTATTTTTTTAGATTCAAATTTTAATTTCAAATTTTAAATTTTATATTTAAATTTTTAAATTTTAAATGAACTTAAATTTTAAATTTATATTTTTCTTTTAGATTCGAATTTTAAACTTAAATTCAATTTTAAATTTTAAATTTTAACCATTAAATTTAATTTTTAAATTTAAAATTTAGATATTAAATTTAAAATTTTAAATCTTAATATTTAAATTTTAAATTTTAAATTTTAAATTTTAAATTTTAAATTTCAAATCACAAATTGTAAATTTTAAATTTCAAATTTAAGATAAAATTTAAATTTTAAAAATTTAAAAGTTTAAATTTTAAAATTTACAATTTTAAACTATAAGTTTTAAATTATAAGTTTTAATTTTAAAATTGTAAATTTGAAATTTTAATTTTTTAAATAATAATTTTACATCTTAAATTTAAAATTTTAAGTATTCAATTTTAAATATTCAAATTTTAAATTTAAATTTATATTTATATTTAAATTTTAAAAATAAATTTATATTCTAAATTAAAATTTT
Organism: Tillandsia fasciculata; assembly: GCA_029168755.2. Lineage (NCBI taxonomy): Eukaryota > Viridiplantae > Streptophyta > Magnoliopsida > Poales > Bromeliaceae > Tillandsia > Tillandsia fasciculata. The sequence goes on from CM054941.1 coordinate 20,552,770, forward strand.
AAATTTTAAATTTTTATATAAATTTTAAATTATTTTAAAATAAAATTTAATAAAAAAAATAGTAATAGCAAACAGTAAAAAAAATTTTGCGAAACAATTTTGCAAAATATCATACAAAATCAGATTATATTTAAACTCAGCCAAGCGCTTTACGACTTTTAATCAAAATTAATTTTTCAAATCACAGTAAATTTTGTGGAAAATATTTTTTTCAGAATTTAGGTTAAAGGTACGAAGAAACAATATTTAAGTTCATGTGTTTTTTCTTCTAAAAAATTAACTTTAAAAAAAAAAAAAAAAAAGTTTTTCAACGAAAAAGTTTTATGTGGAAAACATTTTTTTAACTTTTTCGTCTGATCTCAATAAAACTAGCTTTAAAAAAAAAAAAAAAAAAAAAAAAAAAAAAAAAAAAAAAAAAAAATCAGATTTCACAAAAAATTAGTATTTTTATTTTCTTCTTTTTCAAAAATAAAAATACTAGTTTTAAATAAAATATATATGAAAAAATAGTTTTAAAAACAGTATTTTTTGGGGAACCAAATGAAGTAAAAATTAGAAAAAAAAAATCATAAAAAAAAAATTTCAAATAATTTTTATTCATACCTTTTCGAAAAAATCAAACAGTCCCTAAGATTGTATTTGATAATAGAATAATATTTTGAAAAATAAATATTTTTTATTCTTAAATTAATTAGTATATATTTTGGGATAAGGAAGAATAAAATAAATTTTGTATTTTGGATGATTAAATTCTCTAATGAATAACAAAATTTATGTTTGAAAGAGTTTTTTTAAAATACAAATATTGTTATTATGTATGCCTCTTTTATATATAATATTTTATTTTATAATATAAATAATAATTCATATAAAATATAATATTTTGGTAAAAAAAAAATTATTTAATATTTTAATATTTATATTATTTATAAATTACTTTAATAATCAATTGTAAAGTATTTTATCTTAGATATAGACGTATAGTTAATCAAAAATATTATACAAAACAATTTAAAATATTATCAAAAATTTTAATCGAAGAAGTTATTTTGGATAAGAAATAAAGAAGAGAATACGTGGGCTCGAATAATGAGGCAAAATTTTTACATTAAAAGGTACAACTATTTCAAGATTGAAGAGAAATAATTGTTAATAAATTATTCTAAATCAATTTTATAAAATTATAAAAATAAAATATATTATTTTTATTATATTCTATTATCAAACAGGAATAAAGGAACAAATTTTAAATTGAAATTTCATAATAGAATATAAGCTAAAGAATCAAAATCAGAGCTTACGCAGTTTGGCTATTAAATTTCATTTCTTTATTTTACTACAGTAATTTAAAATTTATGAAATAAACAAAAATTAATTATAAATAAGAACTAGTTATATTAGAAATAAGTATAAAGTACGAAACTAATGTAAAAACGTGTTTGATATGGTTACAGGAATAAAAAAAATTATGTTTGGTATGATAATAAAAAATAAGATGAATAAAGAATATTAGTTGGTGTAAATAATTTTTTTATCCTTTTATTTTATTATGTGAGAAAAAAAAAAATATTTCGAGAAATGAGCCAGAGATATTTTATTAATAAAAAAAAAAAATCAAAGTGTAGATTTGAAAAATAAAAATTATTATTTCTATTTATTCTAGTAGTATTAATAAAGGGATAATTGCCTTTGTAACCCTGAAGAAATATCTGATTTATCCTCTTATTTTTTTCTTTTTAATATACTCCTCATACGTTTCACCGTTATTAAAAATATTCCTACCGTTTCCCTTTGTTAAGTTAACTAGGGTTAAACTAGAGTTAAATAATAATCGGAGTTGAAAACTATCAGATATACCTATTTTGTCCCTATCTATCAAAACTATTGAAAATTTTAAAGGTACATAAGAAAAAGTTGATTATAGTAGAAGGATATGTTTTAAAGGGCAAAATAGTAATTTTATACCGATAACGGTAGCTCCAAACGGTACACTAAGAGTTTAATTTCAAGAATATTTTGAAAATTGCTTTTAAAATAAACTATATTAATTAACTCTGATGTGTTTAAAAAAATAAAAAAAAGTATGCTATTTATTTTTATTGGTGTACCGTTACAAAGCGTAAAAGTTACACAATTAGGCTAAGGTCAAAACAAAACAAACGCTGCATACGTGTATGCGCGTGCATCAAAATTCAAATATATTAATTAATAGCAATTCCGTCACATCAACAAAAAATATCTCCCACTGAATCCCCACTTTATTTAAGCATCACCTGGAATTTATATATCACCTACATTTTTATCATTGATGTTATTAGGTTTTAATTCTTAGATTAAGAAATATATGATTAGAATGATAGTAGTTTTTTAAAATTTAATAGGTAATTAGAAAAATAGTATGATTTAATGGTTAAAAATAATAAAAATAATAGATCTAACGACTAAAAATTTAATAGCACCAAATATTTAGTGCTATCGATAGCATAGTAGCTGGACTATATATATATATATATATATATATAATTTTGTCTGAATAATTAAAAAAGAAAAAAGCATTAAAAATAAAAAGAAAACAAACATAAATGTTATTATTCTATGTTTAATATATAGAGACCTATGTTAGTTACTGTAATAATCTATTATCATAATTTGAAGTGATATTTATTTGTTTTGTTCTATTTATTCAAATGGTTAAAAAAAAAAAAAATTAGTCGAAAGTAGAACTTACATATTACAATAATTAATTATAATAATATTTTTTTTTACTGTATCGTACAAATTTCTTAACTAATTTATACAAAATATGAATACAAATATTCTATATAGAATTAGGCTAGAATACTATCGATAGCACCAAGTCATTGGTGCTATCAAGTTTTTAGCCGTTGGATGAAAAAATATGCGGTTGGAATTATAGTGGGCCCCTAGGGTTTACTAGGTGGTTTGTTGAATAGTAAAAATCTTAGGGGACGACTATAATCTCAACCGCATATCTTTTCATCCAACGGCTGAAAACTTGATAGCACCAATTGTTTGATGCTATCGATAGTATTCTAGCCGGACTCTTCTATATATATATATATATATATATATATATATATATATATATATATATATATATATATATATATATATATTGCATATATTTATTATGCAGCAACTAAGTTTCGAATTTAAAAGTTTGAGCGTCAACTATCAAATTTTATAAACAATTGTTTGCGTTAAGAACGGTAGGTGATTATAAACAATTGTTTGAGGAAGAAACATATTTTTTAATTAGGTTGAAATTAAATGTGTTTGTTTGGCAGTTAACTGACATTTTCAATGAAAGAAAACAGTACATGGCAAGTTGATAAATATCAACATTTACTTTTCTATGTGTTATTTTATAATAGTTCCTTTGACATGTAAATTTTCTCAATATGTATCAATTCACTACAACAAAATTAGATTATAGAGATATATGTTTGTGACACTTTTGTATAAGTGTCATATCTATATTTCATTCATATTCAAAACTAAGTTATAGGGACATATTTTTGAGACGCATTACGAAAATATATCGTTATACACCCTAGCAACGGCACATATAGCAATACTAATAATAAGTGTTGGTATTTTTACCAGCGACATTTTTTTTAGATTTTAAAAAATACTTAAAAATGTCGTTATACACCCTATCTATATTTCATTCATATTCAAAACTATGTTATAGGGACATATTTTTGGGACACATTACGAAAATGTGTCGTTATACACCCTAGCAACGGCACATATAGCAACACTAACAATAAGTGTTGGTATTTTTACCAGCAATACTTTTTTTAGATTTTAGAAATACCTAAAAGTATCGCTATAACATAATTTTGTTATAGTGATTCCTTCTTTTCTGATGAATAAGAGATATAAAATCAAATTCATGAGTTGTTTTCTTATGCATATTGTTATAGATATATATATATATATATATATATATATATATATATATATATATATATATATATATATATATATATGTGATGAGCGAAAAAAACAAAAGGGTAACCTAATATTCTTGAACATGCATCATGTGAAGCATCAGGGAATTAGATGAGAAAGTTGTTGATTAAGTAGTGAGTGTTTGTCCAAGAGCATATATAGCTGATCACCATCAAAGAGAAAAAAGGAGAATAGTCCTTCACAAGGAAAAAGAGAAAAATGACTCAATAAAGAAGTGTGTTACACAACAAAAAAATGATATATAAATATATATATATATATGTGTGTGCACTATTCTAAAGTTTTGAGGACAACCAACAAGGACGCCCCCACACAATAGATGCTTACTTGGATCCTTATACTTTAAGCTTCGCCTTATTCGGAAGTCTACTTGCACCCCAATAATTCAATGTGACTTATCTCCATCACTACATTTTTATATTTATCTCACACTTGTAAATAACTTCTAAAGGAAATCCATATATATATATAGGGTCCGGCTAATATACTCTTATGAGTAAAAATTTTTCGTACTCATAAATTTTCATCCCTTGGATGAACGAATGTGCGGTTAGGATTTTAGTAGTTTCTAAAATTTTTACTATTTTTTCAACAATCTAGTAAACCCTAGGGGGACCACTATCATTCTAACTGTACATTTTTTCATCCAAAGATGAAAATATTATGTATACAAAAAGATTTATACTCATAAGAGTACAGTAACCCTACGCTATATATATATATATATATATATATATATATATATATATAGAGAGAGAGAGAGAGAGAGAGAGAGAGAGAGAGAGAGAGAGAGTAGTATAGCTTATATACTCTCAAAAGTATTAGCTCAAATATGCTTGTGAATTTTTTACCATTCAATTTGTAATGAGATTTGTGCTATTTACTTTTTCTTTCTCTCTCTTTAGTTGACTTTATAAAAGTACAAATCTCAATACAAATCTAATGGTAAAAAATTCACAAATATTTTTAGGCTTGTACTTTTGAGAGTATATAAGCTCTCTCTCTCTCTCTCTCTCTCTCTATATATATATATATATATATATATATATATATATATATATATATAGTTGAACTCCTATGCTTTAAAAGTACCAAGTCATTCGTGTTTATATGTTTTTAGCCTTTGAATAAAAAATGTGTGGTTAGAATGATAGTGAACCCTTGGGTTAAGTGGTGGTTGATGAATCGGAATGATCTAAGGGATGAAATTAGTCAAAGGAGTAGATCAAATGGTAAAAAACTTACAAGCACACTTGGTGCATGTACAAGCATAGTAGCTGGACTAAGCTACTGTAAAAGCACCAAGTAATTGATGTTTATAAGTTTTATACCGTTAAATCTATCCCGGCCTTTGACTAATTTCAACTCTTAGATTATTATATTCCACCAACCACCCACTAAATTCAAGTAGCCTACTATCATCCTAACAATACATCATTTCATCCAAGGACGAAAAACCTAGAAAGCATCAATAAACTAGTACTTTTAAAAACATAGAAACTCAATTATATATATATATATATATATATATATATATATATATAGAGAGAGAGAGAGAGAGAGAGAGAGAGAGAGAGAGAGTATACCTTGTATACTTTTAAAAAGCACAAGCCCACTATAGTTGTGAATTTTTTATTATTAGATTTGTATTGAGATTTGTGCAATTGTAAAATCAACTAAAAAGAGAGAAAAAGATAATATAATAGTACGGTTCCCAATACAAATTCAATAGTAAAAATTTTACAAGTATAGTTAAGTTTGTAATTTTAAAAGTATATAAGCTTTACTTTATAGAGAGAGAGAGAGAGAGAGAGAGAGAGAGTATGTGTGTGTGTTAGGCTTTTGTGTTTTTAAAAATACCAAACACTTAGTACTTGTAAATTTTTCAGCAATAGATTTATTCTTTTAACTAATTTCATCTTATTATTTCACTAATAATCCTCTAAATCCAAAAAAAAAAATCATTATTATTCTAATTTCATAAATTTTTAATCAAAGACAAAAATCTACAAAAATATCAATAATTTAGTATTTTTAAAAGCAGCTCAATTCTCTCTCATTATTGATCAATTCTCTCTCTCTCTCTCTCTTTATTGATGCTGACCTACCATTCTAGTGGTTTCACCAATCAAAACAGTAATTCAAATATGATGTAATAAATGATAATTTTTCTTTTATAAAATAATAAAGATTGAGAAGATAAATAAATATGTTTTATAAAATTAAAAAAAAAAATAATAAAAATCTAAACCAAACCAAATGAATCATTTGATCAAAAATCTATGATAAGTGATAATCCAGATTGGTCCAATTAAAATCGTGAACTCAAATTCGTTAGCATGAATTTTAAAACTTTTCAATTTATGGGTCAATCTGAATTAGCATCCAATAAGCATCCGAACAAATAATTTAGAAATTTTGCATATATTTTAAAACAAGGGCGACTTCATATATGATATATGATTCGATTTAAATTTTAAAACATGTGTTACAATGCAATATTTTGTTTCAATTTAGTGTCTATATATTTGGTGTAGAGATTTTGTGTATAATTTTTTTTCAATTTAGTTAGTGTCTATATAGTTGATCTTGCTTTTTGAAGTATATTTCTACTCCAATAAGCATCGGAACAAATAATTTAAAAATTTTCCGTATATTTTAAAACAAAGGCGATAAATTAATTATTCATATGATATATATAAGAAAGATACTTTAGGTGTTGCTATGATATGTGTGTGTGGGTACGATCGACGATCGACTTCGTGTGTGAGTATGATTGATTTTATATTTATAAATTATTTTTAATTACAGAATTTTTGAATCGACGATTTATATAATTAAATATGATTTTTCTGCATCATTTATCTTACTATCAAATAATTTTAAAATTGATAATTTTTAACAGCCGGAATAAAATGTTCGCTAGTTTAACGGTATGAACGAATCGAAATGTATTGAATTTTTTATAGAAAATTTTATTAACTATTTAGATAGAGATTTATAACTCCGATCTTAAATTGAATGATTTGATTCTCGATTTTAAGAGATGATTTGATTTTAACCATTCATTTTATACTCATTTCATGGATCTTATTATAATTTGGAAAAATTACAAAATGATAGAGTTTTCGAATCAACGATCGATATCAATAAAAATAATTTAAAGGATTTGAAATTTCTAGAAACTCAGTTTTATAATTTTACGGTATTATTTACCTTACGATCAAAAGATCTCAAAATTAATAATTTTAACTGTAAAAAAACCTAAATGAATTAAATTTTTGATAAAAAATTTTATTAACTATTTAGATAAATATCTATAACTCCGATTTTAAATTGAAAAAATCGATTCTCTATTTTTGAAAAGTGATTCTATTTTGACCGTTCATTTTATACTCACTAGATAAAATTTATTATAATTTTAAAAAATTATATAATTTATTTTTTAAAAAAATTAAAATATTTTACGGTATAAATCGTTAATTCGAAAGTTGCATCGTCGAAACAACTTATAAATATGAGAAAGTCTATATTCATAAGAATATATATATATATTGTAGCCCGCCTATAACAAAATTATACTATATAGCGATATTTTTAATGCTTTCTAAAATTTGAAAAAAATATATATATATGTGCCGTTGCTAGAGTATATAGCGACACATTATTGTAATGTGTTTCAAAAATATATCCCTATAATCTAATTTTGGATATAGATGAAATATAAATAGTACACTTGTACAAAAGTGGCACAAAGATATGTCGCTATAACCTAATTTTGTTTTAGTCCTTAATATATATATATATATATATATATATATATATATATATATATATATATATATATATATATATATATATAATTCTAAGGAACTATTATAATTCTAATCGCACATTTTTTTCATCAAAGAATCAAAAACTTATGAGTACGAAAGAATTTTACTCATGAAAATATAGTAGTCGGACTCTCTCTTTCGGACTCTCTTTATATATATATATATATATATATATATATATATATGGAGAGAGAGAGAGAGAGAGAGAGAGTCCGACTACTATCCTTAATAGTACCAGGTTATTGATGCTATCAAGATTTTTACCATTGGATCAACCCTTTTGATCATTTTTATCTGTTAGATTTTACTATTTTCCAACCACCTATTAAATCCAAGAAACCAACTATCATCTTAATCACAGATCTTTTAATCCAAAGAGTAAAAACTTAATAATAATAATGACTTGATACTATTAATAATATTCCAGCCTAACACTATATATATATATATATATATATATATATATATATATATATAGAGAGAGAGAGAGAGAGAGAGAGAGAGAGAGAGAGAGAGAGGGGCTAGAATGGATTATACTATTCAACCAACGACCAACTAAATTCTAAAAAATTATTATCATTCTATTCATATTTTTTTAATTTAAAAATTAAAACTTAATAATACTAATGACTTATATTATTAATAGAATTATAGTATATATATATATATATATATATATATATATATATATATATATATATATATATATATATATATATATATATATATATATATATATGTTAGAATACTATCGATAACATCAAGCCATTGGTGCTATCAAGTTTTTAGTCGTTGTATGAAAAAATATGCGGTTGGGATTATAATGGTCCTCTAGGATTTAGTAGGTGATTGGTTGAATAGTAAAAATCTTAGGGGACCACTATAATCCCAACCGCATATCTTTCATCTAACGGCAGAAAACTCAAAACCACTAATTGCTTGATGCTATCGATAGTTTTCTAATCGGACTATATATATATATATATATATATATATATAAACACACACACGTCGCATTCAAAGATACGTACTGTTTACTAAGAATGAGTAAGTCCTTAAGAACAAATACCTGTTCAACATGTTGAAACTCAATATATATAGTATTGCAATTGGATATATCCATCTAAATATGTTTATGTGTTGCGTGTTCTAATGTGATATATATGATGAAAGTTAATTAAAGCCAAAGAAAGTAAGCTTCGTGCGCGTCACTTTCATCATTTTAAAGCTTCTGGAAATTAAATTTTATATAATATATATATATATATATATATATATATATATATATATATATATATATATATATATATATCGAAATGTAAGAGGACAAATAAAGACTAGTGTTGAACAAGCAATGAGGGGGTTAGAATTAATTCAATGTGGGTTTGGTCCACTACCTCCCTACTACAATCTCCTGTTCTTTTTTTGGAGATTTGGTACGAAATTAATGGGAAATTAATTAGATCTAATAATAATGTTATTGAAACTGGAACTAGAGATTCAGAATATTAAGGCACTTTTGTATCATGTAAGCTCAATAATATATGTTGTTGCGTGTAGAATATTAATTCTTTCACTAAACAAAAGTTGTTTAAATAATTAAAGTGACATGCTTATATGTTTCGACTTTTCTATTACTATGGATTGATTAGTTGCTTGTCCTGTAGAATAATTTATTTTGAAAAAAAAAAAAAAAAAATTAATAAAACAGTATCACGCTATTTGTATTCACTTTGTTAGTTTTTATTTAATAATAAATTCAGTTGAAAATGTCACTACAACAAAATTATGCTATAGTAAAACTTTTAAGTGTTCCTAAAATCTAAAAAAAGTGTCGCTTGTAAAAATACCGATATTTAATGTAATAGTTGCTATATGTGCCGTCGCTAGGGTGTATAGCGACACATTTTTGTAATGTATTCCAAAAATATGTCCCTATAACTTAATTTTGTATATAGATGAAATATATATAGAATACTTATAAAAAAGTGTCACAAATATATATCTCTATAATTTAAACTTAGGATATCGAATACTAACCATTAAATTTTTTGACGTCGCTTGTTCTTGAGGTGGTAATTAAGTAATGGCTTTTTATTCTAAGTAGCTGTATGACTTGTTCCACAAATATAAATTTTTAAAGTATTTGGAATCAAGTGCAGAAGCTTTAATTGAAATTATATATATATATATATATATATATATATATATATATATATATATATATATATATATATATATATAACTATAGTTAGAAATTGCAAGGAGAATTTTAATTAGAATATCATTATATCTTGTTATTTCAAATTGTTATAATTAAGCTATAGTTGTATAAAGAAAAATTCAATTATACCAAACAGGCTCTAAATTATTTGTTTGTCTCAAATTATTGTATCATTCAAGGTGCATTCATATCATTTTAGTTCTCTTTTCCGTTTTTTGAAAATGTTCATTAATCACTGCAAAATAATATTATTCCTAATCATAATATTATTGTTTGATAATTTAAGCTTTCGAAAATAAACAATTATTTCACAAATTCAACATGATGATAGAGCATACAGGAAGGTCCCATCATATATTCCTAACGTTATTTAATTTATTTTTAATTAATTAAGTTTATATTTTGGACTCATAAAATAATCTCAAACTCAAACATAATAAAAAATATTAAATATAAAAATTTAAAAATATTATTCTCTATATAAGAATTGTATTTTAAACATAATAAAAAATCTGAACCTGAATCCTATCCAACCCCGAATAGATTTTATATCTTCTAATACATTTGAATGTTTGAGGATATATTTAAATTTGTATTTTAAATTATTAAATTTTATTATAATATATTTTGAAATACAGTAAAAATAAATAGTTGTAGTTTCTACTCGAATTCGAGTTTCAGAATTTTGATCGGATTCAGTTTTGAACATAATTTTTTTCAAAATTCGTCGAATTTGATTTTTTTTTTTTTTGAGATTTCGAATTTAGTTATCAAATTCAAACTCAAAATTTTAAAAATTTAACGTAAATTCGACTCATTGACATTTCTGCAAGTCATTCAAAGGGTGCATTTACCCCAATTTTGGGCTCCACTTTTCAAACCATGGAAGATACACAAAGGGAAAGTAATTAATTAGTGAGTGAGATGCCACTTCTAGTAAAATCCTAGGTTAGGTGGTGGAGGTGGTGGGCTTTTTTTTTTTTTTTTTTTTTTTTTTTTTTTTTTTTTTTTTTTTTTTTGGTGTTGGAGAGTACGAGTGTCAACGAGCTAAACACGAGCGAGCTGGGATCGGTTCGTGTTCGGCTCGTTTAATAAACGAGCCGAATACGAGCTGGCTCGTTTAAATATCAAGCTGAAAAATTTGGCTCGTTTATTAACAAGCCGAACACGAACTGACTCGCGAACAATAAGTTTGATGTTCATTCCTACTATTAGATGTAAAATTAAAAAAAAATAAATTAAAATTTAAAATTTTAATCTAATAATTAAAATTCATAAAAAATTAATAACCTAAAATCTAAATAGTAAAATTTATATATATATATTCGAGCTGTTATCGAGCCGAACACGAACGAGCTGACCCCAGCTCGTGTTCGGCTCGTTTATTAAACGAGCTAAAAAATTCGATTCGTGTTCGGTTCGTTTACTAAACGAGCGATTTGATCTCGAGCTCATTTCGAGCCGAACACGAGTTGACTCACGAACAACGAGCTGGATCGCCACCCTATTGGAGAGTGATTTTAAGTATCTAAGCATGAGACATGCACTATAAAGCAAAAAACCTAGGCCAAAAGGAAATGTCCAAAGCTTGTTCCAATGGGTTCTACTAGGAATAAAGATGGATATATGGGAGAAAGGAATCCCAAGGCATAGTGTTGTTTCTGTGCCTTTGCTTTTGTCAATAGTTGGGCATCTTTCATGGTGGGGGAGATTGGCATCTCTTTCTAGTGAATGTCTTCAATTAATAAAAAAAAAAAGAAAAAAAAAAAAAAGTACACCAAGCATGCATAATCACCACTTGGGTAGCCTATCTTCACATTTACATTGTGCAAATAAAAGCATGGGCTTGAAAGGACAGCTGAAAGAGAGGGAGATGGAGATGGAGAGGGAGAGGGAGAGGGAGAGTCTCTCGATTATATTATCATTTATTAAGCAATATCATACAAAGAAGAGAAATTCTATTGATACATCTCATCTTACATCTCCACTCATTTAAGGGTGGAGATTTTTTCACTCATCACATTAAGTAATGGGTAAAATTTATTCCATCCTAGATGGATGGGATATAAGATATAGGGGCAATTTTTTATATACCCCTAAAAATTTTTGTGTTTTCATATTTATCCTTCTTAGAAGGCTAATATTAAAACTTACCCTTCTTACGTTCCAACTTCTTTCCAAAATATCCCTAAAGTTAAATTCTGTTAGTGGATCGTTTGGAGCTGCCGTTATCTGTGTAAAATTACCATTTTTCCCTTTCAAATATACTCTTCTATCATAATCAATTTTTCTTATGTGCCCTTAAAATTTTCAATAGTTTAGGTAGATAGGAGCAAAATAGATATATCTGATAGTTTTCAACTCCGATTATTATTTAACTCTAGTTTAATCCTAGTTAACTTAACAAAGGAAAACCGTAGGGGTATTTTTAATAACGGTGAAACGTATGAGAGATATATTAAAAAGAAAAAAATAAGAGGGGTAAATCAGATATTTTTTCAGATTTTAGAAATACACAGACAATTATCCCTAAGATATACATCTTTTTAAGGATGTATACTTAGCTTTTTCCTACAAGAAAG
>CM054941.1:20570410-20587529 GCA_029168755.2 Tillandsia fasciculata
TATATATATATATATATATGGAGAATTTGAGCCGGTTCAACGAAAGAAGAGAAAAACATGTGAAAAATTTGCGCAAATTATAATTCCAAATGAAGGACATATTACGTAGTTAAAAAATAAAAAATAATAATAATAATACATAGGTACGACGTGTAACTCGATTCGTGTGTGTGTGAAAATTTTGAGCCGTTCAACGAAAAAAAAAAAAAAAAAAACATGTGAAAAATTTATGCCACCGTATAATTCCAAATGAAGGACATATTACTATGTAGTTAATAAAAAGAAAAAAAAAAAAAGTACGAATGCTATATGATTGTCACGTCAATGACGTATTGTTATTCAATGAGCTAATTGCTATGTGAGATTCGATTACAATAATTCTAAAATTTCGAGCTAAAATTTAAAATAAATCACGGGAATACGAGAATCAAAATGTCACGCGCCCATCTAGTTTGAACACGAGAAGAATAATGTAGCCTACAACGAAAAGGACAACATGTATGTATATATTGACTCCCATAGACTGAGTCTCCCTCTAGCCATGTTCCCATGGGCTTCCATAACAGGTCCCCAAAAGAGTTTTACATCACTTGCGAAATTGAAACGGACATAAACATATATAGGCCAATTTCGGTGCAATTGATACACTTGATTAATCGATTTAGACCTCGACAAATTGACCACTCAATTGCCTGATTAGTCGATTGACAAGATTTCCAGATCAATCTTTCTCAGCAAGCTGTAGCTGCAATATTCAATATTGTTAGACATTTCTTGAATTTTGAAATTAAAAGATTATCTAATTTTGTTCTATTTTAATTCACTATAATAAAACTATATTATAGCGACACTTTTAAGTGTTGCTAAAAATTAAAAAAAGATGCTGATGGAAAAAATACCGACACTTGTCAGTAGTGTCGCTATATGTGCCGTCGCTAGGGTGTATAGCGACACATTACTATAATATGTTTCAAAAATGTGTCCCTATAACCTAATTTTGGATATAGATGGAATATAAATGGGACACTTGTAAACAAGTGTCACAAATATGTGTCCCTACAACCTAATTTTGTTGTAGTCATTTTTTCATTAAGAAATCAGTATTAGTAATATTTTTTAAATTAAAATTTTATGAGAGAGAGATATATATTTTGTACACCAGTTTGATTATAATGAAGTTTTCGTTTTATTTTCGTCGGTGAATGTGAACTAATGACTGAATCACGAAAATATTTGAGTGATTTAGTTTTCATATCTTTTTTCCGATTCTCTATTGATGTTTTCTTGTCCCGCAAACTAAATATTATTCACTTTTGTCGTAACAAACTAGTATAAGAGAAAATCTGATTTTAGTATAAGTCGCGAATTTCTAATAAAAATACATTTATTTTTCCTTAACATGAAAATCATTTGCTTAGTATAGAGGTTTGGCGGATCACTATTATTTATTAATGTATCCGTGAACTAGGGTTTAAACATATCTAGCTCATAACTGTTAGGAATCTATTCTGATACCAGATTTTATAAATTCCCAACCCGCTCTGGTACCGTAATCCGCTCCAGTACCGCAACCCACTCTGATATCACCTAGTGTCTGGATTCCGCACCGAAAACGTCAAATTAGATTTTTACTATAAACCCGTCCACTCAACAGAAACTAAAACCAACATAGCCACAAAATTTTTTTTTTTTTTTTTTTTAAAAAAAAAAATCATTGAAAAATAAAATATGGGTGAAATAAGATTCATTAATTTAGAAAAAAATTGTAGCAACTCCTCTTCTACAATAACGTAGCTTCAATCTGAGCCATCTTCCTGAATCTCTCTCACCATTCTCTCTTCTTTTATAAACCCAGAAGACTTTTCTTCTCCTATATGACTTTATTTAAAGTACGGTTCACATGGGCTTAAGACATACTCTACATAAAAGCTCTATATATTGGAGTTATATATAAAGCTCAACCCAAGATGTATCCAAATCTTAGTATATTTAGGAATCCTATTTTAATTAATATTTAAATCTAAATTAATTTATATCTAACAAATTTAATATTAATCCTAATTCAATTAAGATTTAATTACAAATCTAACCAAATCCTAACAATCTCCACCTTGATTTGATTTGTAATCTTTAATCGCTGCACCGAGCTCACCACGCAAGCTCAATCTTAAGCTTGTCTCTGCCGCTCGATGTTGCCGCATCCATCACTCCATCTTGAGTGACTGCACCTCTGCGAACTTTTGGAACCCAAATTGGCTTTGCTTCGGTTCTGACTGTACTCCCGTTCAGAACATGCAAGTTTCTGCGCTTGTTCGCCACGCAAACGACTCGATCTCGTTTTTAGACCCTCATAGCTCCTCCTGAAGCTGCAATTTTGCAACCTTTCGAGTCTAACTCACCTAACGAGATCAAATTCCGCTTCAAACAAGGAACATGTCGTACCTGTCAGTGTCCTTACGACCCTATTGTGCACCCGGATCTTCACCGTGGCGACTCCTAAAACTTTACACATCGTTCCGTTCTCCAAAAGTGCTTTTCTACCTTTAATCGCCTTACAGGTAGCAAAAGACTCTTTTTTCGGGCAGACGTGAAAGGAACATGCCAAATCAAGCACCCATACATCATCCGAAATTTTAGTATCACCGGTCACCACATATATTGCATCGGAATCGATCATCCGATTTTGCCACCTGTGCCATCACTAACGTCTCTTTGTCCTGATCCGCGATAGTTTTTCCTTCTACCACTTTTACTCCTTCAGATCATCTTTAAGCTTATGACAGTTGCACTTAATGTGACCTTTCCTGTGATAATAGAAGCACTCCACCTCGGATAGTGATTTCTTCTGTCTACTTCTGGTTGCCAATATTTTTGCCTCCTTCTTCGCTTTTACCATGAAAGTTGTATCATGGCTCTACATGCCGGATTTCTGAGTCATCTTTCGCATCTCCTTCAAGAGAAGCGCAGCCGTGACCACCTCCATGCTTATGGTTTCTTTACCATAAAGCAACGTGGTCACCAGATGCTCTTATGTCGTTGGTAATGAAGAAAAGTAAAATAAGCGTCTTATCTTCATCATCCAAATTGACTCCGATACTGGTCAACTGGGTCACCACCTTGTTAAACTTGTTCAGGTACTCATGTAAGCTAGCCACTTCTTGCATCAGCAGCGTTGACAGTCGCTGCTTCAGATACAATCTGTTCGTTAGGGATTTGGTCATGTATAGATCTTCCATTTTTTTCCACAATTTCACCGGTGTCAACTTGCGCTTTCCGCTCCATCTTCTCCCATGCCGCATCCGTGATCTCTGCCGGCTTTGCTTCTTTCCCGTTCAACGTTTGGTCCAAATCCTATAGTACCAAAACAGCTCGAATTTTAATCTGCCACAAGCCGAAATTCTTCTTATCGTCAAACTTCTCGATTTTGAACTTTGTGGCCATCTCCGTCGATCTCTCCCGAAGATCGATAACCTTTAGCTCTGATACAAATTGTTGGGAATCTGGTACTCGCCCCGGCACCATATTTTTGTATCCGTAACCCGCTCCGGTACGTACCGCAATCCACTCCGGTACGTACCGCAATCCACTCCGATACTGCCTAGTATTTGGATACCACCTAGTGTTTGGATTTCGCAACGAAAATGTTAAATCAGATTTTTACCATAAATCCGTCCCCTTAATAAAAACTAGAACCAACACAATCACAAAGAGAAGAAAAATCAAAATAGAAAATACGGGTGAAATAAGATTCATTAATTATCAAGAGAAGAATTATTTTGACTCCTCTTCTACAATAGAGTAGCTTCAATCCAAACCCTCTTCCTGAATCTCTCTCATCCTTCTCTCGCCTTCAATAAACCAAGAAGACTTCTCTTTTCCTATATAGCTTTCTTTAAAGTACGGTTCACAGGAGCTTAAGACGTACTCTACATAAAAACTCTATATATTGGAGCTATATATACAGCTCCACCCAAAATGTACCCAAATTTTAGTATATTTATGTAGGGAACCATAAATTTTTTATTTCAAAATTTAATTAAAGTCCGAAATTTATCCCAGATTTTAGAGAGGGTAACATTTTCAGCTTTTTGTGAATTAAATTTTCAGAAACGAAATCACCAGGTTGTAGATGGATCAGCGATGAAGGGAGTGGTTAAGTCTGTTTTCGGATTTGCTGTGCTGGTTGCACAAAAAAGCGTGAAAAAGGGGACTTGGTGAAAAAATTGCGATAAGGTACGTTTTTATCTGTAGAAAGATTAAGTTTGCAATCCGATGAGAATTTCGAAAATTGGAAGCTGTCACTGTGACGGTGTTGTCGAGCTGAAGACGATGGTGTGATCAAATCTCAAATCCAATACCTGGATCTCCCAGATCTGCCCGTTTTGCATGAAATTAGACCGAAAAATTGAATTTCGGCAATTTCGGTTAAGTCGCAATAATTCTGTGCCGAAATTTGTGAAATCAACTGATTTGGGTGAGTTGTCGTTGGGCACGTATTTCGAAAATTTTGAAATCGAAATATGGAATTTGGGATAAAAAGGATTAAATATCTCTTTGAGGACATAATGGTAATTTACCTAATTGTTTTTAAAAGATGTGTATTTCTTATATGGCCTTAGATTAGATTAGGGCTAAGGAGACCTAACCCAAAATTAGCCCTTAACCCCTCTTCCTCATTCTCCCCAGCCGCCAGATCCACTACCTCTTCTCCCACTTTTGTTCAACACCCTTGCACCGACGAAGCCGGAGCCGGAGGAGGAGTTCCTCAGGCCCCACCACAGAGTCCGGGCGCCCTCTTCCCTCGACCGCGCGCTGCATGAGGAGCCAGTGCCGCGTGTGAGAACCGCCGCTGCCGCCTTGAACACTCGAGTTGTGCCTGATCCAGCCCCTCGAATGCCGCTGCGGGAACGTGCACCCGCCACACGCAGCAATCGCACCCAGCCACGCAGGTCCGAACGCACCACACCTTGGGCCAGCCCGACCGGGTCTAAGTCGCGCACGGGTGGAGTCGCGCCACCAGCCTGCGTCCCTGCATCCCTCCATAGCAATCCGAACGCCCCCTTATGGCTGTGCACACCCAGATCCGAGTCCAAAGCCTTCTCTCTCTGTTGATCTCTCTCCCTTGTTGGCTGAGGCTTGGGCTGATCTTGTTGGGATTTACCCACAACAAAATTTTGATTGTTATTAAAATCCAACTAAATATTTATGATAACAAAATAAATTAGACTTACAGATAATCGATCGCTAAATCCAAAATATGAGAGATCCGGAAGCGCGCGAGGCACTGTCCTAAGGCGTATTTCCCTCCTTCGTGCGGAATTAATCGAAAACACCGCCCCAAGATACGACCGGAATTCCTCCTCCTTTTTTTTTTTTTCGTCTCTCTGCAAAAAACCTTTTTAGCTTCACTTCACCACCGCA
Source organism: Tillandsia fasciculata (assembly GCA_029168755.2). Classification (NCBI taxonomy): domain Eukaryota; kingdom Viridiplantae; phylum Streptophyta; class Magnoliopsida; order Poales; family Bromeliaceae; genus Tillandsia; species Tillandsia fasciculata. Next base: position 20,575,832 of record CM054941.1, read on the forward strand.
CATCTGTCTCTGTCACCAATATATATTATTTATATATATATATATATATATATTATATATATATATATATATATATATATATATATATATATATATATATATATATATATATATATATATATATACACAGGTGGATAGACATATGCCAACGTTAATTAGAACGTTGCCACGTTCTAATTAACGTTGGAGCAAAGAGCGGAACGGCGCGAAGCCGCGGCGTGATGCCCGCGAAGCCATGTGACGCCCGCGCGTAACGGGCGCTACGCGCGGCGTTGCGCGTTAAAAAAAATTAAAAATAAAATATAATAAAATAAAATAAAATAAATAAGAATAAATTAATTTTGAATTTTAATCAACAATCCCCCACAAAATTCAAAATCACAAAATAAAATAAATAAATAAATTATTGGGTGTTTATACTATATAATAGGTAAGGTGTCTTTAAGAGACTTGACCTCACTTAGTGTAGATAGTTTCCATCAGAAGGAATCGGAGTGAACCAGGTCTTGAACTACGTTCCTTTGACCCTGATTTCAGCTATCACACACACAGTACAGAAATCTCCGTCGCGGGTCTGTGCATTAAAGGCCATGCACAGTATCTTGATTTTTCATAAGAATTTCTATGGACAGCCCACATCTCATAGTCGCGGCCTTGTACGAATATTCTTATATATGTGGTCTCCTCCAGGAATGTGTGTAGAGTCACATCTCGCGGAAATTACCGCCTTGGATCCCATTAAGAGTTATAAACTCAACCTCAACCACTACACAGAGCACTACTCATCATAGGGATGGAATTGGAACTAAAGTTCCTCTGAATAAACTGTAGAAAGTGCTCTTTGGCCAACCTGACAGCTTGTTTTTACCACATTGAACCTTCTTCAAGGGATCTCCTATCACAAAGGTTGGGTTCCCACTGCAGGAAGGCCCTTTACGGGCAAAGTCCCATCCCCCTCGATGACTCCAGGACTTTAGTCCTATTCAGGCCTTTCGTCAAGCAATCTGCAAGATTCTGATCAGATCTGATAAAACTTAAAGAAACAACATCATGAGAAGTTAGCCATCTAACAGACTTTTGTCTCAATTTAATATGTCTACTAGCTTTAGAATTTACCAATTTCTTTTTACAAAAGTCAATTGGAGCTCGAGAATCACACCGAATAGAAATAGGTGGAATGGGAGTAGAAATCAATGGAATTGATGACAAAAGGTTCTTGAGCCACTCGGCTTCAAGACAAGTAGTATCAAGAGCAACTAACTCAGCCTCCATAGTACTTCTGGCTATTATAGTCTGTTTGGTGGATTGCCAAGAAACTGCACTACCACCAAGAATAAAAACATAGCCAGAAGTAGATTTAATATCCAAAGAATCAGAAATCCAATTGGCATCGCTGTATCCCTCAATTACAGCAGGATAGCCAACAAAATTAAGAGCAAAAGAAAGAGTACCTTTAAGATAACGAAATACTCTTTCCAGAGCAATCCAATGAATCATACTAGGACTACTAGTATATCTACTCAATCTTGATATGGCATAGGCAATGTCGGGTCTAGTTCTATTGGTTAGGTACATCAGAGAACCAATAATCTGGGCAAATCTTTCCTGATTCACAGGATTACTAGTGTTCTTCACAAGTTGAACACTAGGATCAAAAGAAGTAGAGACAGGAGAGCAATCAGAATAACCAAACTTATCAAGAACCATTTGGGTAATGAGATTGGGTTAGACAAATAGAATCAGATGATCTAATAATCTTCATCCCTAAAATTACATCTGCTTCACCAAGATCCTTCATCTCAAAATGAGTCGATAAAAAGGATTTAACTTGGTTAATCAGATCAAGATCAGGAGCAAGAATCAGGATGTCATCAACATAAAGGCAAAGAAGGACACAACGATCATCAAATCTCCTGAAATAGAGACAGTTGTCATAATCGTTGGTCAGAAATCCATATGAAGCTATAACACTGTCAAATTTCTCATGCCACTGTTTAGGTGCTTGTTTTAGTCCGTATAGAGAGCGAACTAATTTACACACCTTATCCTCTTGACCAGGCACAGAAAAACCTTCAGGTTGAGTCATATAGATTTCTTCTTCAAGATCACCATGAAGAAAAGCGGTCTTGACATCCATTTGATGAATCAAAAGTTTATGAATGGATGCTAATGCAAGAAGAATTCGGATAGTAGCAATGCGAGCAACAGGCGCATAAGTGTCAAAGTAGTCGACATCAGCTTTTTGTCGAAAACCTTGAGCAACAAGTCGCGCCTTATACTTCTCTACCGATCCGTCAGTCCTAAGTTTCTTTCTAAAGATCCACTTACATCCTAGGGGTTTACAACCAGGAGGTAAATCAGTGAGAATCCAAGTGTTATTACAGATAATTGATTCTATCTCACTTTTTATAGCCTCCTTCCAAAAGGAAGTTTCAGGAGAACTCATTGCTTCTTTATAAGACGAAGGAGTACTTTCAATTAAGAAAGTAAAGAAGTCTTCTCCAAAGTTCTTCTCAAAGCGAGTTCTCTTACTTCTCCTTAATTCAGGAATAGGATCAGGTTCTACAGGATCTAAACTATAATGCAAATCAGATGCTGGTATAGAAGCATGATCAAAAGTAGACTGATAATCAGAGGTAGATCTAGAGATGCGAGTTTTGAAAGGAAAAATATTTTCAAAGAAAGTTGCATCTCTAGATTCAATCAAAGTGTCATTGGAAATTTCAGAAATCTCAGAATTGATCACAAGAAATCTATAGGTATTACTATCTAAGGAATATCCAATAAAGATAGCATCTACAGTTTTAGGTCCAATCTTCTTTCTTTTGGGTTCAGGAATAGATACCTTAGCCAAGCACCCCCACACTCGGAAGTAACTCAACCTAGGTGCTCTTCCTTTCCAAAATTCATAAGGTGTCTGGGTTCTATCCTTAGAGGGAATCCTATTGAGGATGTAACAAGCTGATAAAAGAGCCTCCCCCCACAAGTTCTGAGGTACACCAGAACTTAAAATCATGGCATTAACCATGTCCAATAGGGTTCGGTTCTTTCTTTCAGCTACACCATTAGATTGAGGTGAGTAAGGAGCAGTTACTTCATGAATTATTCCATGTTCCTCGCAGAATAGGTTTAATTCATTTGAAGTATACTCGCCTCCTCTATCAGACCTTAGAATTTTAATCCTCTTATCCAATTGGTTTTCAGCCTCAGCTTTAAAGACTTTAAACTTATAGAGGACTTCATCTTTGGTCTTCAAGAGATAGGTGTAACAAAACTTGGAGTAGTCGTCTATAAAAGTCACAAAGTAGCGACTGCCTCCACGGGTAGGTACTCTATTAGAATCACAGACATCACTATGAATTAGTTCAAGAATCTGGGTATCCCTATAAGGAACAGATTTAAAAGGTTTCCTAGGCTGCTTAGCTTGGGTACAAATCTCACATTTAGATTTGGAATCAATCTTGAATTTGGTAAGAGATTAAGATTGGTCAATTTCAGAATAGATTTAAGGTTCACATGCCCTAATCTGCCATGCCATACATCACAAGATTCAGTATTTAACACAGTAGAAGAAGAAGTAGACACTGAATGAGAAGAATTTTTATTATCAACAAAAGAAATTACATTCAATTTGAATAAACCCTCAGATACAAAACCTTTTCCAATGAACATTTCCCCTTAGAAATTACAACTTTATTAGATTCAAGTACAATCTTATAACCTAATTGCACTAATAAAGATCCACTAATCAGGTTCCGTTGGATCTCGGGAACATGCTGCACATTGTGAAGGATCAGAGTCTTTCCAGAAGTTAACTTCAGTTTGACTGTTCCGATCCCCAGCACATTGACAGCTTTTCCGTCTCCAACAGTCACACATCCTCCACCTGAGTCCTGATAGGAGGAGAATAGGGACCTATTAGTACAAACATGGACATTGGCTCCTGAATCTAACCACCAATCTAAATCATGATAGGTGAGGTTAACATTAGGTATAAAGGAGACTGACCTAAAAGTGGAGTTTGAAGGTTCACCCTCAACCATGTTGACTTGAGGTTTAGGATAATTGTTCTGATTAGTTTGGCCCTTCTTGTAGACAACCTTCTCTTTTTTCCGATAGAAACATTTTGAAGCAAAATGATTGTCCCGGCCACAAACGTAACAAAATCCATCTTTCTTTTTATTCCCATTAGATTGGTAGGTGTAGGGTTTATGGGTACGGTTTGGGTTTCGGTTTGGGTTTTTACCCTTAAAGCCTTTACCCTTAGGCTTAAAATTTTTACCTTTGGGTTTAGACTCATGGCTTTAATTCGAAATCTCGGTCAAGTTTAAGTTTGATCTGTTGTCGGTTGGTTTAACCTCTCTAAGTCGATATTGGTCTTCTATTCTAATAGCTTGGATTACAGATCTAAGTTGAAGAGTTCCCTGAGTTCTTCTAAGTTCATAGGCAAATCTTGACCAGGAAGGGGGTAATTTGTCTAATAGGCAGGTAGCTTGATAGGTATCATCTAAAGTTGATCCATTTCTATTAATCTCTTGGACAAAATTTTGAAATTGGTGAATTTGATCGTTTATAGGAATGTTCTCTACCATTCTAAAATTGTTAAAATCAGTAATGGTGAATCTAGCAGCGCCTTCATTATCTCTAATGTAAGCATCTTCTAGAGCACACCATAAATCTTTGGCAGTTAAATATTTCCTATATGTTTCATAAAGTTCATCTGAAAGGCAACTTAGTATTCTAAATCTACAGTGAAATTCAATTTCCTCGGGGGATCTGTCAGATGCAGGTTCAGTAACTGAGGTAGTAGATTTAGAAGAATCAACAGAAGGAGTAGAAGAAATTTAGAAGTAGGAAAAGGAGGTGTTTTGCCAATTGCAGTTATTAGGCCTAAGGTAATTAACCAAGCCTCTACAACTCGATACCTCACAACATAATCTCTCAAACATCACACAACCAAAATATAAGGGTACCTCTACAACACTGAAGCTGAAGGGGGAAGGGATCTATCTCGCGACTCCCTTACCCCGGTCTGGAAGAGCAGGATCAGCAACTGGCACCGCAGGAACTGGAGCTGAAGTCCCTGGGGAAAAACACCACGACGGGTGTGAGAACTACCTCCCACAGTAGTTCTCAGTGGGTGCCGCCAACAAGCCCGACGGCCTGCCCACTAAGTCTACTAGAGATAAAAGTAACAAAAGAAATGCAGTATGAAAAGCTGGAAAGTAAACATCTACTGCTACTATGCCCCTATCTACAATGCTCAAGGGGAAGAACAGGAGGACGATATGCCACAACTGATACTCAACTCGGAACACCCAATCCAAACTGACTGCCACAACGGGTCCAGTCAAACCTGCGCCTACCTACTGCTGTAGGTATGTCCGGTACTCCAACCCGGTATCTAGCTCAATCTCAAGCCGGTACTACAACCGGTCTCGCCTACTCCGGAGTGGCACTCGAGGGGAGCGACCCGCTCGAGTCAAATAACTGCGCAACACTGTCCAGCACAAAGGTGGCACATGCAGGCTATGATCCAATCACTATCTCACTTACTGGCTAAAAATCCACACTGTCACTATGACCATGTCCCAAAAATCCCAGATCCACTGTCACTAACACTATCTCAATGCAAGCCGATCTACAGACTGCTACAGACGCCACTCGGTCCCCAGACGCGAGTGCAAATGCAATCCCCAGCTAATAAACCTCCCGGCCCACGACTCGGGGAAAAGATCACTATGACCAGAGTGATAAGAGTACTACCACTGTGGAACAGCTAAGGTGATAAATAAATCTGATGTATGTTCAAGTTACCGTAGTTTAATGGCACATGATAATTAAATAACAGGCAATTATGCTAAATTAAGTTCCCAAGTTGCAGAGTTTATCAAGAGATCGACAGATTTAGCAATTAGCTACATCGGTTTTCCAACATACAGTTTACACAATTATCTGGCTCATATACTATGCATGCTACTATATTTGTAGAATTAGAGTGCAGTCCATAGAATTTGGAAGCAGGATCACCCACCTGATCGCGCTAACTGTCCGGGGTCGCACAGATAAAAAGCCCAGAAACTGATAAAACTCCGAGTCCACTAAGCAAAGAGTACCATAGTGGTGCTTACAAAGTCCTAAAAATAATTTTTTTAAAATTCCAATAAAAAGATCACGACGATCCTCGCGAAGTGTAGATGTCGATAGGCTCTTGAATCGTCGAATTCCGATGTCCGGATGAGGAGATAAAAATCCACGAAGTGAGTGCTCTCGTGAATCCAACGCCGCAAAAATCGCTGAAATCGGCTGTCGGGGTAGCTCTGTGGAATTTTTAGACCGAAATGCGACGATAACGGGCCTCCAACAAAAATCCGTCGCTCCGCACTACGAGGCAGAAAACACAGTCGTCGCGGCTTCCAAAAGTTCTGAAATTTCACCAGGAGATGCACAAGTGGGAGAGGAAGAAAGTGGTATTTGGCTCTTGAGCAGAAGCTCTCGGGAAGGTGGCCAAAAATCCAGCCCAAGGTGCCTTTAAATAGCTCTCCCCAAAAAGCAGCCCAAAAAGCCAAGTTATCCAGAATTCGGGCCCAATTCCGGGCGCCCGAAAACTTTCGGGCGGCTACAGTAACGGGCCGGCCCGTTACTGTGCGCGCCCGAAACGCCCTCAGGCCGCCACGTGTCCCTGGAAACCTCCCCCTGCACCCGGTGCACGGCGCCGACCAATGCCGAGACGCCACGTGTCCCGACCGTGGGTCATGCACCTGTGCGCCCGACCAACCACGGGGCGCCACGTGGCGCCCCCACGCCGACCCGGTCAACGCGCACGTCGCGTGCGTGCGCGGCCGCGCCGCCGCCGGAACCGTGTCGGGCACGCGCCCCGAGGCACCGCCTCAGCCGCCACTGCTGAGTGGACCGGGTGCACCAGAACCCGCCAACCACATAACGCCACGTGTCCGGTCTACCGTGCACCAGAGCCAAAAGTTCGTGGACCGCGTGCACAACACCGCACCAACCACAGAATGCCACGTGGCCTACCCTCGGTCCACCGTACACCCCGCCAAGTCCCGTGGACCGCGCCCGCTGCGCCGGCCAACCGCAGCGCGCCACGTGGCCCGCGCCCGGTGCACGCGCCCCGCGGTGGACCGCGCGCCTGCGCCGCCCTCCGCCGCCGCGTTCCGCCGCGCTCCGCCGCCGCCGGCGCCTCTCCGGCCGCCGGAACAGTAACCTTTGCCTCGATTTTCGTGTTTTCACGTCTGGGCTCCGAAAAATTCAAGTAAATAGTCCATTTCGCTCGTTTTCGCGCGCTGAATCCAAATCCGAGGTCCGTTCAGCCAAATTCCGCTTCTAAATTTTCCCAAAAATTCCTGGAAGAGTAGACTTGATCTATTTTCCGTCCCGGGTCACAATCAAGGCTCCACTAAGCGCGCAAACACCCTACACACCCAAAATGGACTTCCAGAAAAGATAACAAGCTCCAATTTCACCAGAAACTCAAATCTGGGGCCCGACACGCTCACACACACACACCCCTGCAACCTCCAAACCAACAGTAAACCCTGCCGTGGGGATCCGGGTCCTCACATCCTCCCCCACTAAAAGAAAGTTTCGTCCTCGAAACAAACACAGCTCAAAAGGGAGTCTCCAAGCCCAAAGGTAAGCCTCCAACACACAAACTCCAACTCCCCAGTCGCTACAAACTCTCCACAAAGCGCGTCCAACCGCGAAAAACTCAGGGATTCCCAAACACCGAGGACTAAGAAGAACAGCCAACTCTACGCCTCCAAACTATTCGAATTACGCTACAAAACTTAACAGAAAAAGAAAGGGCTCCACCAGTAGGAAGGTCATCAACCTCCAACTCTCAAATTTAGAAAACAACTGAAATTAGCGAAAAGTTCGAAAGTTCCGAGAGACCAGAGCCCTTGCCCTAATCCAACAAGAACAGGTTCGGGCACCGTCCCCATTTCTGGAGTAGTCTTCGTATCTTTCATCCTGTTCGCGAATTTCAGCACAAGAATGAGAAAATAAGGGAGAGAAGGGTTGGTGCCGTTCCTGCTGCGGCAACAAAACGGAAGCTACGGTCTACCCGTGCCCCCCTAAAAAAAAAAAAAAAAAAGAAACACCACTCTATTCAAGACCCTAAGAGGCAAACCCTCTAGTCCAGGGCACCACCTACGCTCGACAAGTCGCACCTAACCCAAAGCCGCTGAAGCCACTGCTGCAGGAAAGATGTCTCGGTAACCAGTGGAAAAGATCTTCTGTCGCCCAACTCGCGGAATGTAGTGGCCCTAGTTCCCATGCAGTGTTTTTCTGATGGATCCACTGTTAGAACACCTAGTATTGGTGTACCTGGCCCACAATGCATCAATTGGGTGCTATTGATGGACCCTGTGTGCTTTTATTTACTGTTTTGGCCTTCGGCTGGGTTTGCTGAAATTTCTGAAAAGATTTAGGCCAAACAGAGGTCCTAGATGGATTCAGCACGGAAAAATGCTTGAAAACGACTATTTATTTGCTTAATTTGGAGTCCGGATGCCCAAAAACGGACACCCGGAAGTTTTTAGTGGAAAATGGTGCATGGGAGGGGCCGTAGACCGCCGGGATGCCACGTGGCAGGCTCTGATTGGCCGGTCTGTGATGCGCGGTCCACAGAGCAGCGCGGCGGGGTGCACAGACCCGGCGCATGGACACGTGGCACCGCCTGATTGGCGGGCCCAGGGCGCGCGGTCTACCGGGTGGAGCGCGGCGGTGCATGGACCAGGCGGGGGACACGTGGCAGTCACCGGTTGGTCGGTGCACGCGGCGCGGTCCACGGAATTGCTGGGGTAGGCGTGGACCGGGTGCAGGAGACACGTGTCATCCTCTGATTGGCGGGTGCAACGTGCGCGGTGCACCGGACGCGCGGTAGGTGCCTCGGGGCGCGTGCCCACGTGCGACCCACGTCGCGCTGCCGGCAGGGCAGCGGGTCAATCGGGCGGACACGTGGCGCCCGCTCATTGGCGGGCGCCGCCGCCTTACTGTGCCCGGGGAGCGGACACGTGGCGGGCGGTGAGTGGCCCGCTTCGGTGTTCGCTGTTCGGGCGACACGTGGCGGGCTCCGAGGCGGGTCGGACGGATCGTGGATCCCGTCCGACGGCGTGTATTGGGCCGGGCCGCACTGTGCGCGCCCGAAAGTTTTGGGCCGGGCCGCACTGTGCGCGTCCGAAATCTTTCGGGCGCCCGAAAGTTTGGGCCCGAGCCCATTGACTTGTTTTTTTTGGGGCTTTTTCTTTGAGGCCTATATATAGGTCACCTTGGGCTGGCTTTTTCACTCTTTTCCCGTGAGAACCAGCTCTTGATCCTTTATGAAAAATCTTCCTCTCCCTCTTAGCTAACCCCTGGAGAAATTTCAGAAAATCTGGAAGCCGTGACGACTGTGTTTCTTACCTCGTAGTGCGGAGCGACGTTTTACAGTTTGAGGCCCACTACCGTCGCATTTTCTTCTGGGAGACCTGCAGAGCTACCCCGACCACATTTTTGGACGATTTCTTCGCCAGCGGTTGCACAAGAGGTATATATACGTTTTCTGTGTTGATCATTCTTCCCAGAAATGAGTTTTTTTGAGGGTTTGGGGTACATTTTTACGCCCCTTTGCTACAGTTTGGAATCTTGACAGCAGCGGCTTCGCGGAATTTTATCTTCACTTCTGGATATCGGATTTCGACGATTCAAGAGCCTATCGACATCTACTCTTCGCGAGGATCGTCGTGATATTTTTATTGGAATTTTAGAAAATTTATTTTCAGGTGAAAATCGCGTGTGAACAGTAACTGTGTATGCAGTTTTTTGGAATGTGATTGTTATGTGTTAATTGGTTGTAATTGTGAATTGTTGTTGTACCCAGGACTGTAAGAGCACTTTTTCTGTACTTCTGGCTCTGTGGATCTGGGCAATTGTCGTTTGCTGGACTGTTTATCTGTTCCATCCCGGACAGTTAGCGTGTTCAGGTGGGTGATCCTGCTTGCAATAACTATGGACTGCACTCTAATTCTGCAATTATAAATGCATACATGATAGTATTTGAGCGATATAAACTGTGCAAACTGTATGATAGTACCCACTGTTAGTAATTGCTAAATTTGATGATCTTATTAGAATTCTTGCCACACATGAACCTTTAATTGGAAAACTTGACTTAGCACATCTATTATGCATTGTATATCTTACCCAGATGACTACTGTTAAGATTACGCATCTACTTTAGTTTCCCCATATCATTTGTTACTTTTGTCATTCTGGACATAGTGGTCTTCCCCTAAGTTGTGGGTTTGGAGGTTTAGTAGCTTTGGATGCATTGTACTCGTGTCTGGGGACCGAGTAGAGTCGGTAGCAGTCTGTAGATTGTTCATCATTGAGATAGTGACATGTGGGACTGGGATCTTTGGGAGTTGATCATTGGGACAGTGTGGATTCTTAGTTAGCGAGTGAGACAGTGATTGGATCATAGCCTGCAGGAGCCATATTTAGATCGACAGAGATGCGCAGATACCTTGCTCGGTGGGGTCGCTACCCACGAGTGCCACTCCGGAGTTGGGCTTGCTACTTCTATTGCGGCTTGTCGATGTTGGTGTCCCTCTGGCTGAGCCAGTTTTGGCAGTCATGGACATCGTCCCTCTGGCTGAGCCAGTTTTGGCAGCTACGGACATACCTACAGCAGTAGGTAGGCGCAGGTTTGACTGGACCCTTTGGGCAGTCAGTTTGGATTGGGTGACTTGAGTCGAGCATCAGTAGAGACATATTGGTCTTCGGTCCTTTTTTCCTTGAGCATTTGGATAGAGGCATAGTAGCAGTAGATGTCTTACTTTCCAGCTTTTCTATACTGCATTTTCTTTTGTTACTTTATGCCTCTTGTAGACTTAGTGGGCAGGCCGTCGGGCTTGTTGGCGGCACCCACTGAGAACTACTGTGGGAGGTAGTTCTCACACCCGTCGTGGTGTCTTTTCCCCAGGGACTCCAACTCCAGTTCCTGCGGTGCCCGTTGCTGATCCAGCTCCTACAGACCGAGGTAAGGGAATCGCGAGGTAGATCTTTTCCCTTTCAGCAGCAGTGAGAGGTAGAGGTACCCGATGTACTTTTGGTTGTGTTTTAGTGTGAAAGATTTTGTAGTGAGGTATCGAGTTGTACTCTTCTATTTTCTTTTGAGAGACTCCTGTATTTGTGTGAGGACTTTATGTATATTATTGTGGACAGATTTACTTCTTGTTAGTATTAGTTTTATTTTTACAGCTCTGATATCTGTTAGTTTAGATACTTACTTGCAGGTTAAACGCTACGTCTCTACGGGGCTTCCTGTAGGGGCGGCGGATCTGTTGGCGAGCCCGGGGTACAGTTCTGACCCCGGGCGTGACACGGAAGGCCACTGTTTTTCGTTCGCAATAAATGTTGCACGATACCGCACCAATGGTCCATCCCAAGTGCTCAATCTGAGTCGGGGAGCTGTAACTGAACCAACACAACAATCGGCGCGCCTTTCAAAGTTCAGTTGTTCTGATCATGCCCAAAATTCGCCTCTGCTGGAAGATACTAGGATGAATCCAAACGCTAATGCAAGTCACAAAATCTCTACCCCTAAATTATACTAAGATGCACATGCCTGATACCATGCAGATGATGCAAAACTCTACTGAGAATAAATGAGATGCACTGGAACTAAAGAGCC
>CM054941.1:20587629-20752629 GCA_029168755.2 Tillandsia fasciculata
TTCCAGATCAATCTTTCTTCAGCAAGCTGTAGCTGCAATATCAATAATGTTAGACATTTCTTGAATTTTGAAATTAAAAGATTATCTAATTTTGTTCTATTTTAATTCACTATAATAAAACTATATTATAGCGACACTTTAAATGTTGCTAAAAATTAAAAAAAAGATGCTGATGGAAAAAAATACCGACACTTGTCAGTAGTGTCGCTATATGTGCCGTCGCTAGGGTGTATAGCGACACATTGCTATAATATGTTTCAAAAATGTGTCCCTATAACCTAATTTTGGATATAGATGGAATATAAATGGGACACTTGTAAACAAGTGTCACAAATATGTGTCCCTACAACCTAATTTTGTTGTAGTCATTTTTTCATTAAGAAATCAGTATTAGTAATATTTTTAAATTAAAATTTATGAGAGAGAGATATATATTTTGTACACCAGTTTGATTATAATGACGTTTTCGTTTTATTTTCGTCGGTGATGTGAACTAATGACTGAATCACGAAAATATTTGAGTGATTTAGTTTCATATCTTTTTTCCGATTCTCTATTGATGTTTTCTTGTCCCGCAAACTAAATATTATTCACTTTTGTCGTAACAAACTAGTATAAGAGAAAATCTGATTTTAGTATAAGTCGCGAATTTCTAATAAAATACATTTATTTTTCCTTAACATGAAAATCATTTGCTTAGTATAGAGGTTTGGCGGATCACTATTATTTATTAATGTATCCGTGAACTAGGGTTTAAACATATCTAGCTCATAAAGTTAGGAATCTATTCTGATACCAGATTTATAAATTCCCAACCCGCTCTGGTACCGTAATCCGCTCCAGTACCGCAACCCACTCTGATATCACCTAGTGTCTGGATTCCGCACCGAAAACGTCAAATTAGATTTTTACTATAAACCCGTCCACTCAACAGAAACTAAACCAACATAGCCACAAAATTTTTTTTTTTTTTTTTTTTAAAAAAAAAAAAATCATTGAAAAATAAAATATGGGTGAAATAAGATTCATTAATTTAGAAAAAATTGTAGCAACTCCTCTTTCTACAATAACGTAGCTTCAATCTGAGCCATCTTCCTGAATCTCTCTCACCATTCTCTCTTCTTTTATAAACCCAGAAGACTTTTCTTCTCCTATATGACTTTATTTAAAGTACGGTTCACATGGGCTTAAGACATACTCTACATAAAAGCTCTATATATTGGAGTTATATATAAAGCTCAACCCAAGATGTATCCAAATCTTAGTATATTTAGGAATCCTATTTTAATTAATATTTAAATCTAAATTAATTTATTTCTAACAGATTTAAATATTAATTCTAATCCAATTAAGATTTAATTACAAATCTAACTAAATCCTAACAATCTCCACGTTGATTTGATTTGTAATCTTTAATCGCTGGACCGAGCTCACCACGCAAGCTCAATCTTAAGCTTGTCTCTGCCGCTCGATGTTGCCGCATCCATCACTCCATCTTGAGTAACTGCACCTCTGCAAACTTTTGGAACCCAAATTGGCTTTGCTTCGGTTCTGACTGTACTCCCGTTCAGAACATGCAAGTTTCTGCGCTTGTTTGCCACGCAAACGACTCGATCTTGTTTTTAGACCCTCATAGCTCCTCCTAAAGCTGCAAGTTTGCAACCTTTCGAATCTAACTCACCTAACGAGATCAAATTCCGCTTCAAACTAGGAACATGTCGTACCTGTCAGCGTCCTTACGACCCTATCGTGCACCCGGATCTTCACCGTGCTGACTCCTAAAACTTTACACATCGTTCCATTCTCCAAAAGAGCTTTTCTACCTTTTATCGCTTTACAGGTAGCAAAAGACTCTTTTTTCGGGTAGACGTGAAAGGAACATGCCAAATCGAGCACCCATACATCATCCGAAATTTTAGTATCACCGGTCACCACATATATTACATCGGAATCGATCATCCGATTCTGCCACCTGTGCCATCACTAACGTCTCTTTGTCCTGATCCGCGACAGTTTTTCCTTCTGCCACTTTTACTCCTTCAGATCATCTTTAAGCTTATGACAGTTGCGCTTAATGTGACCTTTCCTGTGATAATAGAAGCACTCCACCACGGATAGTGATTTCTTCTATCTACTTCTGGTTGCCAATATTTTTGCCTCCTTCTTCGCTTTTACCATAAAAGTTGTATCATGGCTCTACATGCCGGATTTCTGAGTCATCTTTCGCATCTCCTTCAAGAGAAGCACAGCCGTGACCACCTCCATGCTTATGGTTTCTTTACCATAAAGCAACGTGGTCACCAGATGCTCTTATGTCGCTGGTAATGAAGAAAAGTAAAATAAGCGTCTTATCTTCATCATCCAAATTGACTCCGATACTGATCAACTGGGTCACCACCTTGTTAAACTTGTTCAGGTACTCATGTAAGCTAGCCACTTCTTGCACCCGCAGCGTGGATAGTCGCTGCTTCAGATACAATCTGTTCGTTAGGGATTTGGTTATGTATAGATCTTCCAATTTTTTCCACAATTTCACTGGTGTCAACTTGCGCTTTCCGCTCCATCTTCTCCCATGCCGCATCCGTGATCTCTGCCGGCTTTGCTTCTTTCCCGTTCAACGTTTGGTCCAAATCCTATAGTACCAAAACGGCTCGAATTTTAATCTGCCACAAGCCGAAATTATTTTTATCGTCAAACTTCTCGATTTTGAACTTTGTGGCCATCTCCGTCGATCTCTCCCGAAGATCGATAACCTTTAGCTCTGATACAAATTGTTGGGAATCTGGTACTCGCCCCGGCACCATATTTTTGTATCCGTAACCCGCTCCGGTACGTACCGCAATCCACTTCGGTACCGCCTAGTATTTGGATACCGCCTAGTGTTTGGATTTCGCAACGAAAATGTTAAATTGGATTTTTACCATAAATCCGTCCCCTTAATAAAAACTAGAACCAACACAAACACAAAGAGAAGAAAAACCAAAATAAAAAATACGGGTGAAATAAGATTCATTAATTATCAAGAGAAGAATTATTTTGACTCCTCTTCTACAATAGAGTAGCTTCAATCCAAACCCTCTTCCTGAATCTCTCTCATCCTTCTCTCGCCTTCAAAAAAACCAAGAAGACTTCTCTTTTCCTATATAGCTTTCTTTAAAGTACGGTTCACAGGAGCTTAAGACGTACTCTACATAAAAACTCTATATATTGGAGCTATATATACAGCTCCACCCAAAATGTACCCAAATTTTAGTATATTTATGTAGGGAACCATAAATTTTTATTTCAAAATTTAATTAAAGTCCGAAATTTATCCCAGATTTTAGAGAGGGTATCATTTTCAGCTTTTTGTGAATTAAATTTTCAGAAACGAAATCACCAGGTTGTAGATGGATCAGCGATGAAGGGAGTGGTTAAGTCTGTTTTCGAATTTGCTGTGCTGGTTGCACGAAAAAGCGTGAAAAATGAGACTTGGTGAAAAAATTGCAATAAGGTACGTTTTTATCTGTAGAACGATTAAGTTTGCAATTCGATGAGAATTTCGAAAATTGGAAGCTGTCGCTGTGACGGTGTTGTCGAGCTGAAGACGATGGTGTGATCAAATCTCAAATCCAATACCTGGATCTCCCAGATCTGCCCGTTTTGCATGAAATTAGATCGAAAAATTGAATTTCGGCAATTTCAATTAAGTCGCAACAATTCTGTACCGAAACTTGTGAAATCAGCTGATTTGGGTGAGTTGTCGTTGGGCACGTATTTCGAAAATTTTGAAATCGAAATATGGAATTTGGGATAAAAAGGATTAAATATCTCTTTGAGGACATAATGGTAATTTACCTAATTGTTTTTAAAAGATGTGTATTTCTTATATGGCCTTAGATTAGATTAGGGCTAAGGAGACCTAACCAAAATTAGCCCTTAACCCCTCTTCCTCATTCTCCCCAGCCGCCAGATCCACTACCTCTTCTCCCACTTTTGTTCAACACCCTTGCACCGACGAAGCCGGAGCCGGAGGAGGAGTTCCTCAGGCCCCACCACCAGAGTCCGGGCGCCCTCTTCCCTCGACCGCGCGCTGCATGAGGAGCCAGTGCCGCGTGTGAGAACCGCCGCTGCCGCCTTGAACACTCGAGTTGTGCCTGATCCAGCCCCTCGAATGCCGCTGCGGGAACCGTGCACCCGCCACACGCAGCAATCGCACCCAGCCACGCAGGTCCGAACGCACCACACCTTGGGCCAGCCCGACCGGGTCTAAGTCGCGCACGGGTGGAGTCGCGCCACCAGCCTGCGTCCCTGCATCCCTCCATAGCAATCCGAACGCCCCCTTATGGCTGTGCACACCCAGATCCGAGTCCAAAGCCTTCTCTCTCTGTTGATCTCTCTCCCTTGTTGGCTGAGGCTTGGGCTGATCTTGTTGGGATTTACCCACAACAAAATTTTGATTGTTATTAAAATCCAACTAAATATTTATGATAACAAAATAAATTAGACTTACAGATAATCGCTAAATCCAAAATATGAGAGATCCGGAAGCGCGCGAGGCACTGTCCTAAGGCGTATTTCCCTCCTTCGTGCGGAATTAATCGAAAACACCGCCCCAAGATACGACCGGAATTCCTCCTCCTTTTTTTTTTTTTCTTCTCTCTGCAAAAAACCTTTTTAGCTTCACTTGGCACCACCGCACCTGTCTCTGTCACCTATATATATATATATATATATATATATATATTATATATATATATATATATTATATATATATATATATATATATATATATATATATATATATATATATATATATATATATACACAGGTGGATAGACATTATGCCAACGTTAATTAGAACGTTGCCACGTTCTAATTAACGTTGGAGCAAAGAGCGGAACGGCGCGAAGCCGCGGCGTGATGCCCGCGAAGCCATGTGACGCCCGCGCGTAACGGGCGCTACGCGCGGGCGTTGCGCGTTAAAAGAAAATTAAAATAAAATATAATAAAATAAAAATAAAAAAATAAGAATAAATTAAATTTTGAATTTTAATCAACAATCCCCCACAAAATTCAAAATCACAAAATAAAATAAATAAATAAATTATTGGGTGTTTATACTATGTAATAGGTAAGGTGTCTTTAAGAGACTTGACCTCACTTAGTGTAGATAGTTTCCATCAGAAGGAATCGGAGTGAACCAGGTCTTGAACTACGTTCCTTTGACCCTGATTTCAGCTACCACACACACAGTACAGAAATCTCCGTCGCGGGTCTGTGCATTAAAGGCCATGCACAGTATCTTGATTTTTCATAAGAATTTCTATGGACAGCCCACATCTCATAGTCGCGGCCTTATACGAATATTCTTATATAGGTGGTCTCCTCCAGGAATGTGTGTAGAGTCACATCTCGCGGAAATTACCGCCTTGGATCCCATTAAGAGTTATAAACTCAACCTCAACCACTACACAGAGCACTACTCATCATAGGGATGGAATTGGAACTAAAGTTCCTCTGAATAAACTGTAGAAAGTGCTATTTGGCCAACTTGACAGCTTGTTTTTACCACATTGAACCTTCTTCAAGGGATCTCCTATCACAAAGGTTGGGTTCCCACTGCAGGAAGGCCCTTTACGGGCAAAGTCCCATCCCCCTCGATGACTCCAGGACTTTAGTCCTATTCAGGCCTTTCGTCAAGCAATCTGCGAGATTCTGATCAGATCTGATAAAACTTAAAGAAACAACATCATGAGAAGTAAGCCATCTAACAGACTTTTGTCTCAATTTAATATGTCTACTAGCTTTAGAATTTACCAATTTCTTTTTACAAAAGTCAATTGCAGCTCGAAAATCACACCGAATAGAAATAGGTGGAATAGGAGTAGAAATTAATGGAATTGATGACAAAAGGTTCTTGAGCCACTCGGCTTCAAGACAAGTAGTATCAAGAGCAACTAACTCAGCCTCCATAGTACTTCTGGCTATTATAGTCTGTTTGGTGGATTGCCAAGAAACTGCACTACCACCAAGAATAAAAACATAGCCGAAGTAGATTTAATATCCAAAGAGTCAGAAATCCAATTGGCATCGCTGTATCCCTCAATTACAGCAGGATAGCCAACAAAATTAAGAGCAAAAGAAAGAGTACCTTTAAGATAACGAAATATTCTTTCCAGAGCAATCCAATGAATCATACTAGGACTACTAGTATATCTACTCAATCTTGATATGGCATAGGCAATGTCGGGTCTAGTTCTATTGGTTAGGTACATCAGAGAACCAATAATCTGGGCAAATCTTTCCTGATTCACAGGATTACTAGTGTTCTTCACAAGTTGAACACTAGGATCAAAAGAAGTAGAGACAGGAGAGCAATCAGAATAACCAAACTTATCAAGAACCATTTGGGTATAATGAGATTGGGTTAGACAAATAGAATCAGATGATCTAATAATCTTCATCCCTAAAATTACATCTGCTTCACCAAGATCCTTCATCTCAAAATGAGTCGATAAAAAGGATTTAACTTGGTTAATCAGATCAAGATCAGGAGCAAGAATCAGGATGTCATCAACATAAAGGCAAAGAAGGACACAACGATCATCAAATCTCCTGAAATAGAGACAGTTGTCATAATCGTTGGTCAGAAATCCATATGAAGCTATAACACTGTCAAATTTCTCATGCCACTGTTTAGGTGCTTGTTTTAGTCCGTATAGAGAGCGAACTAATTTACACACCTTATCCTCTTGACCAGGCACAGAAAAACCTTCAGGTTGAGTCATATAGATTTCTTCTTCAAGATCACCATGAAGAAAAGCGGTCTTGACATCCATTTGATGAATCAAAAGTTTATGAATGGATGCTAATGCAAGAAGAATTCGGATAGTAGCAATGCGAGCAACAGGCGCATAAGTGTCAAAGTAGTCGACATCAGCTTTTTGTCGAAAACCTTGAGCAACAAGTCGCGCCTTATACTTCTCTACCGATCCGTCAGTCCTAAGTTTCTTTCTAAAGATCCACTTACATCCTAGGGGTTTACAACCAGGAGGTAAATCAGTGAGAATCCAAGTGTTATTACAGATAATTGATTCAATCTCACTTTTTATAGCCTCCTTCCAAAAGGAAGTTTCAGGAGAACTCATTGCTTCTTTATAAGACGAAGGAGTACTTTCAATTAAGAAAGTAAAGAAGTCTTCTCCAAAGTTCTTCTCAAAGCGAGTTCTCTTACTTCTCCTTAATTCAGGAATAGGATCAGGTTCTACAGGATCTAAACTATAATGCAAATCAGATGCTGGTATAGAAGCATGATCAAAAGTAGACTGATAATCAGAGGTAGATCTAGAGATGCGAGTTTTGAAAGGAAAAATATTTTCAAAGAAAGTTGCATCTCTAGATTCAATCAAAGTGTCATTGGAAATTTCAGAAATCTCAGAATTGATCACAAGAAATCTATAGGTATTACTATCTAAGGAATATCCAATAAAGATAGCATCTACAGTTTTAGGTCCAATCTTCTTTCTTTTGGGTTCAGGAATAGATACCTTAGCCAAGCACCCCCACACTCGGAAGTAACTCAACCTAGGTGCTCTTCCTTTCCAAAATTCATAAGGTGTCTGGGTTCTATCCTTAGAGGGAATCCTATTGAGGATGTAACAAGCTGATAAAAGAGCCTCCCCCCACAAGTTCTGAGGTACACCAGAACTTAAAATCATGGCATTAACCATGTCCAATAGGGTTCGGTTCTTTCTTTCAGCTACACCGTTAGATTGAGGTGAGTAAGGAGCAGTTACTTCATGAATTATTCCATGTTCCTCGCAGAATAGGTTTAATTCATTCGAAGTATACTCGCCTCCTCTATCAGACCTTAGAATTTTAATCCTCTTATCCAATTGGTTTTCAGCCTCAGCTTTAAAGACTTTAAACTTATAGAGGACTTCATCTTTGGTCTTCAAGAGATAGGTGTAACAAAACTTGGAGTAGTCATCTATAAAAGTCACAAAGTAGCGACTGCCTCCACGGGTAGGTACTCTATTAGAATCACAGACATCACTATGAATTAGTTCAAGAATCAGGGTATCCCTATAAGGAACAGATTTAAAAGGTTTCCTAGGCTGCTTAGCTTGGGTACAAATCTCATATTTAGATTTGGAATCAATCTTGAATTTTGGTAAGAGATTAAGATTGGTCAATTTCAGAATAGATTTAAGGGTCACATGCCCTAATCTGCCATGCCATACATCACAAGATTCAGTATTTAACACAGTAGAAGAAGAAGTAGACACTGAATGAGAAGAATTTTTATTATCAACAAAAGAAATTACATTCAATTTGAATAAACCCTCAGATACAAAACCTTTTCCAATGAACATTTCCCCCTTAGAAATTACAACTTTATTAGATTCAAGTACAATCTTATAACCTAATTGCACTAATAAAGATCCACTAATCAGGTTCCGTTGGATCTCGGGAACATGCTGCACATTGTGAAGGATCAGAGTCTTTCCAGAAGTTAACTTCAGTTTGACTGTTCCGATCCCCAGCACATTGACAGCTTTTCCGTCTCCAACAGTCACACATCCTCCACCTGAGTCCTGATAGGAGGAGAATAGGGACCTATTAGTACAAACATGGACATTGGCTCCTGAATCTAACCACCAATCTAAATCATGATAGGTGAGGTTAACATTAGGTATAAAGGAGACTGACCTAAAAGTGGAGTTTGAAGGTTCACCCTCAACCATGTTGACTTGAGGTTTAGGATAATTGTTCTGATTAGTTTGGCCCTTCTTGTAGACAACCTTCTCTTTTTTCCGATAGAAACATTTTGAAGCAAAATGATTGTCCCGGCCACAAACGTAACAAAATCCATCTTTCTTTTTATTCCCATTAGATGGTAGGTGTAGGGTTTATGGGTACGGTTTGGGTTTCGGTTTGGGTTTTTACCCTTAAAGCCTTTACCCTTAGGCTTAAAATTTTTACCTTTGGGTTTAGACTCATGGCTTTAATTCGAAATCTCGGTCAAGTTTAAGTTTGATCTGTTGTCGGTTGGTTTAACCTCTCTAAGTCGATATTGGT
Source organism: Tillandsia fasciculata (assembly GCA_029168755.2). Classification (NCBI taxonomy): domain Eukaryota; kingdom Viridiplantae; phylum Streptophyta; class Magnoliopsida; order Poales; family Bromeliaceae; genus Tillandsia; species Tillandsia fasciculata. Next base: position 20,596,693 of record CM054941.1, read on the forward strand.
CTTCTATTCTAATAGCTTGGATTACAGATCTAAGTTGAAGAGTTCCCTGAGTTCTTCTAAGTTCATAGGCAAATCTTGACCAGGAGGGGGTAATTTGTCTAATAGGCAGGTAGCTTGATAGGTATCATCTAAAGTTGATCCATTTCTATTAATCTCTTGGACAAAATTTTGAAATTGGTGAATTTGATCGTTTATAGGAATGTTCTCTACCATTCTAAAATTGTTAAAATCAGTAATGGTGAATCTAGCAGCGCCTTCATTATCTCTAATGTAAGCATCTTCTAGAGCACACCATAAATCTTTGGCAGTTAAATATTTCCTATATGTTTCATAAAGTTCATCTGAAAGGCAACTTAGTATTCTAAATCTACAGTGAAATTCAATTTCCTCGGGGGATCTGTCAGATGCAGGTTCAGTAACTGAGGTAGTAGATTTAGAAGAATCAACAGAAGGAGTAGAAGAAATTTTAGAAGTAGGAAAAGGAGGTGTTTTGCCAATTGCAGTTATTAGGCCTAAGGTAATTAACCAAGCCTCTACAACTCGATACCTCACAACATAATCTCTCAAACATCACACAACCAAAATATAAGGGTACCTCTACAACACTGAAGCTGAAGGGGGAAGGGATCTATCTCGCGACTCCCTTACCCCGGTCTGGAAGAGCAGGATCAGCAACTGGCACCGCAGGAACTGGAGCTGAAGTCCCTGGGGAAAAGACACCACGACGGGTGTGAGAACTACCTCCCACAGTAGTTCTCAGTGGGTGCCGCCAACAAGCCCGACGGCCTGCCCACTAAGTCTACTAGAGATAAAAGTAACAAAAGAAATGCAGTATGAAAAGCTGGAAAGTAAACATCTACTGCTACTATGCCCCTATCTACAATGCTCAAGGGGAGAACAGGAGGACGATATGCCACAACTGATACTCAACTCGGAACACCCAATCCAAACTGACTGCCACAACGGGTCCAGTCAAACCTGCGCCTACCTACTGCTGTAGGTATGTCCGGTACTCCAACCCGGTATCTAGCTCAATCTCAAGCCGGTACTACAACCCGGTCTCGCCTACTCCGGAGTGGCACTCGAGGGGAGCGACCCGCTCGAGTCAAATAACTGCGCAACACTGTCCAGCACAAAGGTGGCACATGCAGGCTATGATCCAATCACTATCTCACTTACTGGCTAAAAATCCACACTGTCACTATGACCATGTCCCAAAAATCCCAGATCCACTGTCACTATCACTATCTCAATGCAAGCCGATCTACAGACTGCTACAGACGCCACTCGGTCCCCAGACGCGAGTGCAAATGCAATCCCCAGCTAATAAACCTCCCGGCCCACGACTCGGGGAAAAGATCACTATGACCAGAGTGATAAGAGTACTACCACTGTGGAACAGCTAAGGTGATAAATAAATCTGATGTATGTTCAAGTTACCGTAGTTTAATGGCACATGATAATTAAATAACAGGCAATTATGCTAAATTAAGTTCCCAAGTTGCAGAGTTTATCAAGAGATCGACAGATTTAGCAATTAGCTACATCGGTTTTCCAACATACAGTTTACACAATTATCTGGCTCATATACTATGCATGCTACTATATTTGTAGAATTAGAGTGCAGTCCATAGAATTTGGAAGCAGGATCACCCACCTGATCGCGCTAACTGTCCGGGGTCGCACAGATAAAAAGCCCAGAAACTGATAAAACTCCGAGTCCACTAAGCAAAGAGTACCATAGTGGTGCTTACAAAGTCCTAAAAATAATTTTTTTAAAATTCCAATAAAAAGATCACGACGATCCTCGCGAAGTGTAGATGTCGATAGGCTCTTGAATCGTCGAATTCCGATGTCCGGATGAGGAGATAAAAATCCACGAAGTGAGTGCTCTCGTGAATCCAACGCCGCAAAAAATCGCTGAAATCGGCTGTCGGGGTAGCTCTGTGGAATTTTAGACCGAAATGCGACGATAACGGGCCTCCAACAAAAATCCGTCGCTCCGCACTACGAGGCAGAAAACACAGTCGTCGCGGCTTCCAAAAGTTCTGAAATTTCACCAGGAGATGCACAAGTGGGAGAGGAAGAAAGTTGGTATTTGGCTCTTGAGCAGAAGCTCTCGGGAAGGTGGCCAAAAATCCAGCCCAAGGTGCCTTTAAATAGCCTCTCCCCAAAAAGCAGCCCAAAAAGCCAAGTTATCCAGAATTCGGGCCCAATTCCGGGCGCCCGAAAACTTTCGGGCGGCTACAGTAACGGGCCGGCCCGTTACTGTGCGCGCCCGAAACGCCCTCAGGCCGCCACGTGTCCCTGGAAACCTCCCCCTGCACCCGGTGCACGGCGCCGACCAATGCCGAGACGCCACGTGTCCCGACCGTGGGTCATGCACCTGTGCGCCCGACCAACCACGGGGCGCCACGTGGCGCCCCCACGCCGACCCGGTCAACGCGCACGTCGCGCGACGTGCGCGGCCGCGCCGCCGCCGGAACCGTGTCGGGCACGCGCCCCGAGGCACCGCCTCAGCCGCCACTGCTGAGTGGACCGGGTGCACCAGAACCCGCCAACCACATAACGCCACGTGTCCCCGGTCTACCGTGCACCAGAGCCAAAAGTTCGTGGACCGCGTGCACAACACCGCACCAACCACAGAATGCCACGTGGCCTACCCTCGGTCCACCGTACACCCCGCCAAGTCCCGTGGACCGCGCCCGCTGCGCCGGCCACCGCAGCGCGCCACGTGGCCCGCGCCCGGTGCACGCGCCCCGCGGTGGACCCGCGCGCCTGCGCCGCCCTCCGCCGCCGCGTTCCGCCGCGCTCCGCCGCCGCCGGCGCCTCTCCGGCCGCCGGAACAGTAACCTTTGCCTCGATTTTCGTGTTTTCACGTCTGGGCTCCGAAAAATTCAAGTAAATAGTCCATTTCGCTCGTTTTCGCGCGCTGAATCCAAATCCGAGGTCCGTTCAGCCAAATTCCGCTTCTAAATTTTCCCAAAAATTCCTGGAAGAGTAGACTTGATCTATTTTCCGTCCCGGGTCACAATCAAGGCTCCACTAAGCGCGCAAACACCCTACACACCCAAAATGGACTTCCAGAAAAGATAACAAGCTCCAATTTCACCAGAAACTCAAATCTGGGGCCCGACACGCTCACACACACACACCCTGCAACCTCCAAACCAACAGTAAACCCTGCCGTGGGGATCCGGGTCCTCACATCCTCCCCCACTAAAAGAAAGTTTCGTCCTCGAAACAAACACAGCTCAAAAGGGAGTCTCCAAGCCCAAAGGTAAGCCTCCAACACACAAACTCCAACTCCCCAGTCGCTACAAACTCTCCACAAAGCGCGTCCAACCGCGAAAAACTCAGGGATTCCCAAACACCGAGGACTAAGAAGAACAGCCAACTCTACGCCTCCAAACTATTCGAATTACGCTACAAAACTTAACAGAAAAAGAAAGGGCTCCACCAGTAGGAAGGTCATCAACCTCCAACTCTCAAATTTAGAAAACAACTGAAATTAGCGAAAAGTTCGAAAGTTCCGAGAGACCAGAGCCCTTGCCCTAATCCAACAAGAACAGGTTCGGGCACCGTCCCCATTTCTGGAGTAGTCTTCGTATCTTTCATCCTGTTCGCGAATTTCAGCACAAGAATGAGAAAATAAGGGAGAGAAGGGTTGGTGCCGTTCCTGCTGCGGCAACAAAACGGAAGCTACGGTCTACCCGTGCCCCCCCTAAAAAAAAAAAAAAAAAAGAAACACCACTCTATTCAAGACCCTAAGAGGCAAACCCTCTAGTCCAGGGCACCACCTACGCTCGACAAGTCGCACCTAACCCAAAGCCGCTGAAGCCACTGCTGCAGGAAAGATGTCTCGGTAACCAGTGGAAAAGATCTTCTGTCGCCCAACTCGCGGAATGTAGTGGCCCTAGTTCCCATGCAGTGTTTTTCTGATGGATCCACTGTTAGAACACCTAGTATTGGTGTACCTGGCCCACAATGCATCAATTGGGTGCTATTGATGGACCCTGTGTGCTTTTATTTACTGTTTTGGCCTTCGGCTGGGTTTGCTGAAATTTCTGAAAAGATTTAGGCCAAACAGAGGTCCTAGATGGATTCAGCACGGAAAAACGCTTGAAAACGACTATTTATTTGCTTAATTTGGAGTCCGGATGCCCAAAAACGGACACCCGGAAGTTTTTAGTGGAAAATGGTGCATGGGAGGGGCCGTAGACCGCCGGGATGCCACGTGGCAGGCTCTGATTGGCCGGTCTGTGATGCGCGGTCCACAGAGCAGCGCGGCGGGGTGCACAGACCCGGCGCATGGACACGTGGCACCGCCTGATTGGCGGGCCCAGGGCGCGCGGTCTACCGGGTGGAGCGCGGCGGTGCATGGACCAGGCGGGGGACACGTGGCAGTCACCGGTTGGTCGGTGCACGCGGCGCGGTCCACGGAATTGCTGGGGTAGGCGTGGACCGGGTGCAGGAGACACGTGTCATCCTCTGATTGGCGGGTGCAACGTGCGCGGTGCACCGGACGCGCGGTAGGTGCCTCGGGGCGCGTGCCCACGTGCGACCCACGTCGCGCTGCCGGCAGGGCAGCGGGTCAATCGGGCGGACACGTGGCGCCCGCTCATTGGCGGGCGCCGCCGCCTTACTGTGCCCGGGGAGCGGACACGTGGCGGGCGGTGAGTGGCCCGCTTCGGTGTTCGCTGTTCGGGCGACACGTGGCGGGCTCCGAGGCGGGTCGGACGGATCGTGGATCCCGTCCGACGGCGTGTATTGGGCCGGGCCGCACTGTGCGCGCCCGAAAGTTTTGGGCCGGGCCGCACTGTGCGCGTCCGAAATCTTTCGGGCGCCCGAAAGTTTGGGCCCGAGCCCATTGACTTGTTTTTTTTGGGGCTTTTTCTTTGAGGCCTATATATAGGTCACCTTGGGCTGGCTTTTTCACTCTTTTCCCGTGAGAACCAGCTCTTGATCCCTTTATGAAAAATCTTCCTCTCCCTCTTAGCTAACCCCTGGAGAAATTTCAGAAAATCTGGAAGCCGTGACGACTGTGTTTCTTACCTCGTAGTGCGGAGCGACGTTTTACAGTTTGAGGCCCACTACCGTCGCATTTTCTTCTGGGAGACCTGCAGAGCTACCCCGACCACATTTTTGGACGATTTCTTCGCCAGCGGTTGCACAAGAGGTATATCTACGTTTTCTGTGTTGATCATTCTTCCCAGAAATGAGTTTTTTTGAGGGTTTGGGGTACATTTTTACGCCCCTTTGCTACAGTTTGGAATCTTGACAGCAGCGGCTTCGCGGAATTTTATCTTCACTTCTGGATATCGGATTTCGACGATTCAAGAGCCTATCGACATCTACTCTTCGCGAGGATCGTCGTGATATTTTTATTGGAATTTTAGAAAATTTATTTTCAGGTGAAAATCGCGTGTGAACAGTAACTGTGTATGCAGTTTTTTGGAATGTGATTGTTATGTGTTAATTGGTTGTAATTGTGAATTGTTGTTGTACCCAGGACTGTAAGAGCACTTTTTCTGTACTTCTGGCTCTGTGGATCTGGGCAATTGTCGTTTGCTGGACTGTTTATCTGTTCCATCCCGGACAGTTAGCGTGTTCAGGTGGGTGATCCTGCTTGCAATAACTATGGACTGCACTCTAATTCTGCAATTATAAATGCATACATGATAGTATTTGAGCGATATAAACTGTGCAAACTGTATGATAGTACCCACTGTTAGTAATTGCTAAATTTGATGATCTTATTAGAATTCTTGCCACACATGAACCTTTTAATTGGAAAACTTGACTTAGCACATCTATTATGCATTGTATATCTTACCCAGATGACTACTGTTAAGATTACGCATCTACTTTAGTTTCCCCCATATCATTTGTTACTTTTGTCATTCTGGACATAGTGGTCTTCCCCTAAGTTGTGGGTTTGGAGGTTTAGTAGCTTTGGATGCATTGTACTCGTGTCTGGGGACCGAGTAGAGTCGGTAGCAGTCTGTAGATTGTTCATCATTGAGATAGTGACATGTGGGACTGGGATCTTTGGGAGTTGATCATTGGGACAGTGTGGATTCTTAGTTAGCGAGTGAGACAGTGATTGGATCATAGCCTGCAGGAGCCATATTTAGATCGACAGAGATGCGCAGATACCTTGCTCGGTGGGGTCGCTACCCACGAGTGCCACTCCGGAGTTGGGCTTGCTACTTCTATTGCGGCTTGTCGATGTTGGTGTCCCTCTGGCTGAGCCAGTTTTGGCAGTCATGGACATCGTCCCTCTGGCTGAGCCAGTTTTGGCAGCTACGGACATACCTACAGCAGTAGGTAGGCGCAGGTTTGACTGGACCCTTTGGGCAGTCAGTTTGGATTGGGTGACTTGAGTCGAGCATCAGTAGAGACATATTGGTCTTCGGTCCTTTTTCCTTGAGCATTTGGATAGAGGCATAGTAGCAGTAGATGTCTTACTTTCCAGCTTTTCTATACTGCATTTTCTTTTGTTACTTTATGCCTCTTGTAGACTTAGTGGGCAGGCCGTCGGGCTTGTTGGCGGCACCCACTGAGAACTACTGTGGGAGGTAGTTCTCACACCCATCGTGGTGTCTTTTCCCCAGGGACTCCAACTCCAGTTCCTGCGGTGCCCGTTGCTGATCCAGCTCCTACAGACCGAGGTAAGGGAATCGCGAGGTAGATCTTTTTCCCTTTCAGCAGCAGTGAGAGGTAGAGGTACCCGATGTACTTTTGGTTGTGTCTTTTAGTGTGAAAGATTTTGTAGTGAGGTATCGAGTTGTACTCTTCTATTTTCTTTTGAGAGACTCCTGTATTTGTGTGAGGACTTTATGTATATTATTGTGGGACAGATTTACTTCTTGTTAGTATTAGTTTTATTTTTACAGCTCTGATATCTGTTAGTTTAGATACTTACTTGCAGGTTAAACGCTACGTCTCTACGGGGCTTCCTGTAGGGGCGGCGGATCTGTTGGCGAGCCCGGGGTACAGTTCTGACCCCGGGGCGTGACACGGAAGGCCACTGTTTTTCGTTCGCAATTAAATGTTGCACGATACCGCACCAACTGGTCCATCCCAAGTGCTCAATCTGAGTCGGGGAGCTGTAACTGAACCAACACAACAATCGGCGCGCCTTTCAAAGTTCAGTTGTTCTGATCATGCCCAAAATTCGCCTCTGCTGGAAGATACTAGGATGAATCCAAACGCTAATGCAAGTCACAAAATCTCTACCCCTAAATTATACTAAGATGCACATGCCCTGATACCATGCAGATAGATGCAAAAACTCTACTGATGAATAAATGAGATGCACTGGTAACTAAAGAGCCCGAGCACGGACTGCTGAGAACAGACTAATACCTGCGACGACCTGTTCTGCTGCTGAAGTGTCCTCAACCTGAGCGGCATAAACACGACCGCTCGGTGCCGGGGGACGTCGCTCTGGCTGTCGAGAAGAAGATGAGGCAACATCTGGCCTACTATAGGCCACAGAAGGATCGGCTGGCTGGTAAGGGACAAACGGTGCAGATGCTGATGAAGGAGCTGGATGGCCGGCCCTATGGCACACGCTCGCAAAGTGACCGGCCTGCCCGCAACGAAAACAATGGCCCTGTCTCTGCGGGCACAGAGTCGGTAGGTGTGGGCCTCCACAGATAACACACCGATCTGGGCGCTGCTGCTGAGAAGTCTGCTGTGAGAACTGCTGCTGTCGCGGGGGTCGATGCTGCTGCTGTGTCTGGCGAGACGCCCCTGATCTCTGGTGTCCCCGGTACCCCTGGCCCTGCGAGTGGGAACGTGGAGGTCTCGGGGGTCCCTGCCTGCTAGACTGCCCCTCCTCCGGAGATGCCGGGCGCTTCGCCCCAGAAGTCGCTACAGGGGCCGGAGATACCTCATCCATCACGGCCTCTCCACTCTCCACATACAAAGCCTGCTCCATCGAGGCCTCCAAGGTCTGCAGTCGGCGGGAGCGGACAAACTGGTAAATGTCTCGGCGAAGTCCTCTCTCAAACATATAAACACGATGGCTCTCATCTCTAGCCACATGAGGCACACAAGCCAAAAGCTGGTTGAATTCTGCGATGTACATTTGCACCGGCCTATCTCCCTGGCGGAGATTCTTCAATTGCTCCTTCAGTCGCTGTCGAACACTCTCAGGAAAGAAGGCTCCCAGCAACATGCTCCGGAACTCGGTCCAGGAAAGAAGCTGCGTCCCAGGTGGACCAGCTGGTCGCACACGCCGCCACCATGCCTCGGCATTGCTCTCCAGAAAATGGGTAGCCAGAATAACCCGATACCTCTCATCCACAAATAAGCTCTCAAAGTGGCGCTCCATGGTGGTAATCCAAGTCTCGGCTGCCCAAAGCTCAGCACCCATGCCCGAAAAGCGGGGTGGATCGAACCGCCGGAATCTCATCAGCAAATCAACAACCTCCCGCTGCTCTGTCTCAGTCAACGCTCCCGTCGCCCCGGCCGGTGGCCTACTCGAAACCGGCTCAGCAGGAATCGCTGGCGCCGGCTGCACCACAGGGGGTGCCACAACAGGGGAAGAAGGCACCGGCGAAGCCTCAGGGGGTGCCACTGCCGGCTGTGCTCTCTGCTCCAATAAGAGCGTCAGCCGCGCCACTGCCTCCTCCTGGCGTCTAGCCGCCTCAGCCAACTGTGCCATCTGGGCACGGAGCTCCCGAATCTCAGCCTGTGGTCCTCGCCCCGAGTCCTCCTGCTCGGGCTCAGAGGACGAAGGCTGCGAGCGCGTCACCATCGAACGTCGAGGAGGCATCCCCACCTGAGGGACAAAACACACAATCAAAACCAAAAGCAACACTCGACCCAATCTAGCGAAAGTCAAAAGGCATGTCCCCCTTCCCGAAGCACTATGTTGTCTGCAGCCAACATAGTCGCCACAGAAGGAAGGCATGTCTATCACTCGTCCCTATCCACTCGGGAGAGTTAGATACCCAATCAAGACTTTCGCTAAAAGTCTCGGCTCTCACGTGGGTCATCCTAGGTTTTAACCATAAGCCTAGGGTTCCTAAGTCCTCAAGACCTACACCCTAAGCTCTGATACCACTCTAATCTGTCACGCCCCGGGGTCAAGACTGTACCACGGGCTCGCCAACAGATCCGCCGTCCCTACAGGGAGCCCTGTAGAGGCGTAGCGTCTAACCTGCAAAAAGGAAGATACTACACTAAACAGATATAAGAGCAAAATAAACTGCTAGAAATAAAATAGGTACAACTCTCAATATACAATAAGTCCTCACCAACAAATACAAAAGTCTCTCAAAGAAAGAAGAAAAGTACAACTCGATACCTCACAACATAATCTCTCAAACATCACACAACCAAAATATAAGGGTACCTCTACAACACTGAAGCTGAAGGGGGAAGGGATCTATCTCGCGACTCCCTTACCTCGGTCTGGAAGAGCAGGATCAGCAACTGGCACCGCAGGAACTGGAGCTGAAGTCCCTGGGGAAAAGACACCACGACGGGTGTGAGAACTACCTCCCACAGTAGTTCTCAGTGGGTGCCGCCAACAAGCCCGACGGCCTGCCCACTAAGTCTACTAGAGATAAAAGTAACAAAAGAAATGCAGTATGAAAAGCTGAAAAGTAAACATCTACTGCTACTATACCCCTATCTACAATGCTCAAGGGGAAGAACAGGAGGACGATATGCCACAACTGATACTCAACTCGGAACACCCAATCCAAACTGACTGCCACAACGGGTCCAGTCAAACCTGCGCCTACCTACTGCTGTAGGTATGTCCGGTACTCCAACCCGGTATCTAGCTCAATCTCAAGCCGGTACTACAACCCGGTCTCGCCTACTCCGGAGTGGCACTCGAGGGGAGCGACCCGCTCGAGTCAAATAACTGCGCAACACTGTCCAGCACAAAGGTGGCACATGCAGGCTATGATCCAATCACTATCTCACTTACTGGCTAAAAATCCACACTGTCACTATGACCATGTCCCAAAAATCCCAGATCCACTGTCACTATCACTATCTCAATGCAAGCCGATCTACAGACTGCTACAGACGCCACTCGGTCCCCAGACGCGAGTGCAAATGCAATCCCCAGCTAATAAACCTCCCGGCCCACGACTCGGGGAAAAGATCACTATGACCAGAGTGATAAGAGTACTACCACTGTGGAACAGCTAAGGTGATAAATAAATCTGATGTATGTTCAAGTTACCGTAGTTTAATGGCACATGATAATTAAATAACAGGCAATTATGCTAAATTAAGTTCCCAAGTTGCAGAGTTTATCAAGAGATCGACAGATTTAGCAATTAGCTACATCGGTTTTCCAACATACAGTTTACACAATTATCTGGCTCATATACTATGCATGCTACTATATTTGTAGAATTAGAGTGCAGTCCATAGAATTTGGAAGCAGGATCACCCACCTGATCGCGCTAACTGTCCGGGGTCGCACAGATAAAAAGCCCAGAAACTGATAAAACTCCGAGTCCACTAAGCAAAGAGTACCATAGTGGTGCTTACAAAGTCCTGAAAATAATTTTTTTAAAATTCCAATAAAAATATCACGACGATCCTCGCGAAGTGTAGATGTCGATAGGCTCTTGAATCGTCGAATTTCGATGTCCGGATGAGGAGATAAAAATCCACGAAGTGAGTGCTCTCGTGAATCCAACGCCGCAAAAATCGCTGAAATCGGCTGTCGGGGTAGCTCTGTGGAATTTTTAGACCGAAATGCGACGATAACGGGCCTCCAACAAAAATCCGTCGCTCCGCACTACGAGGCAGAAAACACAGTCGTCGCGGCTTCCAAAAGTTCTGAAATTTCACCAGGAGATGCACAAGTGGGAGAGGAAGAAAGTTGGTATTTGGCTCTTGAGCAGAAGCTCTCGGGAAGGTGGCCAAAAATCCAGCCCAAGGTGCCTTTAAATAGCCTCTCCCCAAAAAGCAGCCCAAAAAGCCAAGTTATCCAGAATTCGGGCCCAATTCCGGGCGCCCGAAAACTTTCGGGCGGCTACAGTAACGGGCCGGCCCGTTACTGTGCGCGCCCGAAACGCCCTCAGGCCGCCACGTGTCCCTGGAAACCTCCCCCTGCACCCGGCGCACGGCGCCGACCAATGCCGAGACGCCACGTGTCCCGACCGTGGGTCGTGCACCTGTGCGCCCGACCAACCACGGGGCGCCACGTGGCGCCCCCCACGCCGACCCGGTCAATGCGCACGTCGCGCGACGTGCGCGGCCGCGCCGCCGCCGGAACCGGGTCGGGCACGCGCCCCGAGGCACCGCCTCAGCCGCCACTGCTGAGTGGACCGGGTGCACCAGAACCCGCCAACCACACAACGCCACGTGTCCCCGGTCTACCGTGCACCAGAGCCAAAAGTTCGTGGACCACGTGCACAACACCGCACCAACCACAGAATGCCACGTGGCCTACCCTCGGTCCACCGTACACCCCGCCAAGTCCCGTGGACCGCGCCCGCTGCGCCGGCCAACCGCAGCGCGCCACGTGGCCCGCGCCCGGTGCACGCGCCCCGCGGTGGACCGCGCGCCTGCGCCGCCCTCCGCCGCCGCGTTCCGCCGCGCTCCGCCCCCGCCGGCGCCTCTCCGGCCGCCGGAACAGTAACCTTTGCCTCGATTTTCGTGTTTTCGCGTCCGGGCTCCGAAAAATTCAAGTAAATAGTCCATTTCGCTCGTTTTCGCGCGCTGAATCCAAATCCGAGGTCCGTTCGGCCAAATTCCGCTTCTAAATTTTCCCAAAAATTCCTGGAAGAGTAGACTTGATCCATTTTCCGTCCCGGGTCACAATCAAGGCTCCACTAAGCGCGCAAACACCCTACACACCCAAAATGGACTTCCAGAAAAGATAACAAGCTCCAATTTCACCAGAAACTCAAATCTGGGGCCCGACACGCTCACACACACACACCCTGCAACCCCCAAACCAACAGTAAACCCTGCCGTGGGGATCCGGGTCCTCACACTGAGATTGTAAGGTAAGCATAGTTCGGCCTAAAATAGCCGAACTGAGAGTCAGAGACAAGAAATTGACACGGCTAAGGAGCTGATTAAGAATTTATATTGATTGGAGTGGAGTTACAAGAGTAATTGAGAACCGATTACAAGTTAATCTCATGTTAGGAAATGCAGTAGTTATCTACAAAAGTAGTAAATGTAGATATGAAATGTATGAAAAAATAGGGGTAGTCACTAGCTTACGAGATTGCAGGACCCATTTTTCTTCGTTGGTTCGCTTATTTATACATTTACGACCCAAGTGTATAATCGCCAATTTAGTAATCGGCGTAATTTAAGGGGAGTCAGCGTAAATTCATCAACTACTTTCTTTTGAGTCGATTCTCAACAAGATAGTAGTCGTTTTCGTATAGATTCATCCCCTAATCGACACGCCGAAGCGCGATCTTCGGTGCTTTCCAATGCTGGGCGCCGCTTGCCGTTCCAGAGTATGTTATGAGATTTACGCCCAAATCTCATACCCTTTCCTTCCAAGGTCTTTCCTTCTGGGGTTCGAGTAGCCGAGAATTGACCCCGACTCTGCTTTTTTCGTCGTTCGACTGAGGCGTTTAATATTTGCCTTCGGCCGAGGTCAGTCTCGGATGAGACGATACCCTTCGTCGCCGCTTCTCTTATCGGCTGATGCCTTTAGCCGATGGACGTGTGTCACATGTCGCACTCTCACGTGATCGAGGGCAGTCTTGGTGAAGACGCATATCCTTTTCTGCTGACTTATTCTTCTATCAGCTGATGTTCTCAGCCAATGGTATACGTCACGCGTCACTTCCTTAGGTGATGAAAAAATTGATCTCAACAATTCGAAATTTAAAATAATTCTATATAAAAGATATAATAGAACTAAACCTCTTAACTCAGCTATAGTATTTTGGATGATAATTAGGCCCAAGAGGTTAAAAAGATTAAGTATGCTTAAGTTAAAGCAGTTCTAAAATAGTGAACTCCTAAAAAGTAGGTGTCACACATTTATTCTTAAGATGTGCATACTCATATATATATATATATATATATATATATATACTCACATAAATAGATAAAGATTTGTTTATACCAGGCTCTACGAGAGAGGTTCAAGCACTGTGGTAGAAGCTTCCCCTTTTGACTAATAGTTGTTAGAGTTTGATTAGATTTAGAATTAAATTTTAATTAAATTAAAATTAATATTTAAAATTGTTGGGGATAAATTAATTTGAATCTAGATATTAATTAGAGTAGAATTTCAAAATATACTAAGATTTGAATATATTTTGGAATGAGCTTTATATATAGCTCTAATATAAAGAGCTTTTAATAAAGAGGAGTACGACCGAAGCTTGGTATGTTTCGTACTGGAGAGAAAGTTGGTCATGGTTGTATGCACCAAGTGCACGAGTGTATGCAGGAAGAAGTTTTCTTTTGGATTTATAAAAGACGAGAGAATGATGGGAGAGATTCAGAAAAATGCCTTGGATTGAAAATACTCTATTATAGTAGAGAAATCATATGTAATTCTTTTCTTGGTTAGTGAATCTTATTTCACCTATATATTTTTTGTTTGGTTTTTCTTTTCTTTTCTTTTGTTGTTGTGTCGCTTCCTGTTTTTTGTTGAGGAGACATGTTTATAATAAAAGCATGATTTGACGTTTCTGTTGCGAAATCCTATCAATCAGTATTGGAGTAAGTACCGGATCAACAACAGTCAGTATTATTATTGTGGCGAGCCGAATCGATTGTGTTGAGCCAAACAGAATTGTGAGGAGCTGAATACCTTGAGGCGATGCGGGGACAGCATTTCAGTTCATGCTAGCGCAATCGGCTCATACATGAGTCAACGGATATTGTTGGTGATAGGACAGCCGCCGAAAACTGCATGCGCAGACACTTAGGCTTATTATTATCAGAATAACTGGAGTGGTGTGCTGTATACTAAACTCTGTCAACACCGCATGCGCTGCCCAGTCAGTCCTGCTCGGTCACTTTGGTCCCCTTTCGTGCACAACATGCTTTCCCTATAAATGGTATTGAGAGCAAGTCAACCGAGAGGATACCTTATTGATGTTGTGAGAGGCTAGCTCGAGCCGAGGATCAGAAATCTTCAGCAGACTGTGGAGTTCGAGGACTTTATTCCTCGAATCGGCTCATGCCCGAATAAGCATTCTTCAACAATTCAAGCGATCGACTGCAACCTTCAGCAGTTCTTCAGCCTGAGGTAGGGATGTCGCCAAGTAGGGGTGATTTCTTATCTTGTCTACTGTCTTATGTTCTATCTTGTTGCTAGTTCTTATTCCTGGTTGTAGTGTGTTTTGTGGAGAGAGGGTGTGTAGATCTCCCTAAGCTTTGAGGTTTGGAGGCATAGAGGTAAGTGACCCTGTGTTTGGGTGTTTTGCTTGTGGACCTCAAGATAGTACCATGGGGTTGTGGAACCGAGGATTCGGTTGAGTGCAAGAGTTGGTAGATTTTGTCTTAGGAGTAACCTAAGAAGGACTAAAGGCGAGTACTCTGATATGCTGTGAGTTGGGTAGTTGGCCTTTGTGCTGTTGTGTGGCGTGAGAGTGCTTGACTGAGAAATAAATCAATATTTTTGACTCCTCGGGAAAGGGTGTATAGAGCCAACGATTGGGTGTGGTAACGTGGGTGTACTCCCATTCGGCTAATTGTGGTGAAAGATCCACAGGAGGATGACGTGGGTGTAACCAGATTCTTCAGGCACCGCGCAGTATGTGGTGGAATATTGACAGAGGGTGGCGTGGGTGTAACTCGGATCTCCTGGAGGTAAGTTTGTTTAGGTGGCACGAGTGTGAAATTCTTCAGCACATCACTTGGCACCTAGGACCAATATGGGAAGTGTATTGTACACCGACTCTGCTAGATGAATGTACGAATCACTGATAGGAGTGTTGTTTGAGAATTTGACCTCCACTCGGGGCTCGTACAAGTCAACCAATCTGAAAGGTGAGACTCCTTTCGGCTGTTGTGTAAGTGGGTGAGTTTGGTGGATTTGAGCTGAGGGTTTAGTTTGGTTGCGTGTTGGTGAGGTATCGGGGGTGTTCGTAACCTTTACTGCATTTTTCCTTATCTAAACCTTATCTTCTATTTAGCTTTTGTTGATGCCTCTGGTAAACCAAGTATAAATAATTCTTTCTCAGTAGTTGAACCTATTAGAAACTTTAATTAGTTTTCACTCCATGTGGTTTACTCCTTTCAGGTGTTGGTTCGGTCGGTGAGACTCGCAATCGCGGCAAGAACGTGGTCAACTAGCAGATCTAGGAGTCTAACTAGCCATCAGTCGTGTTGTGTCGTTTGGTTCTTGTTTTGTTGAGCTGAGGGCTCGGTGGTTGTCCCTTTTGTAATCGAACCGATATATGAAATAAAGTTGTATTTTTATGTTTTATCCCTTATACTCTGATATTGTATATCCTTTCTCTTCCTTTTATTTAAGCGCGATTGGAACTGACCATTCCGTTCGGGTGGAGCGAGGTTTACCCATTCGACGAGAAGTCTATGCGTACTCCCAAACCAACCAATTGGCGGTTCCGAGGTGTGACAAGAGTGGGTTGTGGATTCACAAAATCTGGTAGCAGGGCGAGTATCATATTTCCAATAATTGGTATCAGAGCTAAAGATTATCGATCTTCGAAAAAGATCGACGGAGATGACCACGAATTTCGAAATCGAGAAGTTCGACGAAAAAAAATAATTTCAGCTTGTGAGAAATTAAAGTTCAAGTTGTTTTGCTACAATAGGAATTGGACTAGATGTTGATTAGGAAATAGGCAAAGCCGACAAAGATCATGGATGTGGCATGGGTGAAGATGGAGCGGAAAGCGTTGAGTACATTTTATCTATTGTTAGCATATGAGGTTTTTTACATTGTAGCCTACGAGTCGACACTGGCAAAGTTGTGGAAGAAATTAAAAGATTTGTACATGACCAAGTCCCTAAATAACAGATTGTATTCGAAGCAATGATTGTTCATGTTACGGATGCAAGAAGCGGCTAGCCGACATGAGCATTTGAATAACTTCAACAAGTTGGTGGCCTAGTTGACCACTATCGGAGTCTATCTGCATGATGAGGAGAAGGTGATGATTTTACTTTCTTCGTTATCAGCGGCATATGAGCATCTGGTAACCACATTGCTTTATGATAAGGAGACCATAAGAGTGGAGAAGGTCACGACGGCGCTTCTCTCGAATAAGGCGCGAAAGATGATTCAGGAGTTCAGCTTATAGAGCTGTGATACAGCTCTGCTGGTAAGAGGGAAGGATTAGGTGAAAATATCGATTGACTGTAGGTGGATATAGAAGAAGTCGCTATCTGAGGTGGAGCGATTTTACTGTCATAGGAAAGGTCACATTAAGCGCAACGGTTATAAAGTTAAAGATGATCTGAAGGAAAAAAAGCGGCAGAAGAAAAAAAAAACTATTGCGGATCAGGACAATAAGATGCCGACGATGGCACAAGTAGTAGAATCGAAGATGATCGATTCTGATGTGCTATATGTGACGACTGGTGGTGCTAAAATTTTGAATGATGTGTGGATGCTCGATTCGGACTGTTCCTTTCACGTCTGTTTGGAGAAAGAGTCTTTTGCTACCTTTAAAGCGATCAGAATTGAAAAAGTTCTTATGGGGAATGGGACAACATGCAAAGTTTTAGGAGTCAGCATGGTAAAAATCCAGATGCAAGATAAGGTCGAGAGGATGCTGACAGGTGTGTGGCATGTTCCTAATTCGAAGCAAAATTTGATCTCGCTAGGTATGTTGGACTTGAAGAATTGCAAATTTTCAACTTCAGGTGGAGCTATGGGGGCCCAAAAACGAGATCAGGCCATGTGCAAGGCGAACAAGCGTGGAAACTTCTCCATTCTGAATGGGAGTATAGTCAGAATGGAAACGTAAATAATTTGGATTTCAAAAGTTTGCGAAGGTGCAGGCACTCAAGATGGAGCGATAAATGCGACAACATCGAGCGACGAAGACAAGCTCAAAGTAGAGCTTGCGTGGTGAGTTCGGCGCAACGGTTGAAGATTACAAATCAAATCAAGATAGAGATTGTTAGGATTTAATTAGATTTGTAATTAAATTCTAATTGGATTATAATTAATATTTAAATCGGTTAGAGATAAATTAATTTAGATTTTGATAATAATTAGAATAGAATTCCTAAATATATTAAAATTTGGGTACATTTTGGTAGAACTTTATATATAGCTCAAATATAAAAAGCTTTTAAACAGGAGTATGGATGAAGTTTGGTATGTTCCCTACTTAGAGAAAAAATTGGCCATGATTGTATGCACCTAGTGCACAGGTGCATGCAAGAAGAACTCTTCTTTTGAGTTTACAGAAGGCGAGAGAAGAGTGGGAGAGATTCGGAAAAAGAGCTTCACTTGAAGCCACTCTATTATAAAAGATGAGTAGTCATGTGTACACTACAACAAAATTAGATTATAGGGACACATGTTTGTGACACTTTTTTGCAAGTGTCCTATTTATAGTCCATCTATATCTAAAATTAGATTATAGGGATATATTTTTGGGACACATTATAGTAATGTGTCGCTATACATCCTAACGACGGCACATATAACGATACTAATGACAAGTGTCGGTATTTTTTCTAGCAGTATTTTTTAAGTTTTTAGCAACACTTAATAGTGTCGCTATAGCATAGTTTTATTATAGTGGTAATTTTTTTTTTGGTTAGCAAATTTTATTTCACCTATATATTTTCTTTTTGATTTTTTCTTCTTCTCTTCTGTGATTATATCGATTTCAATTTCTTTTATTAAAAAATTAAATTTATAATAAAAATTTAATTTAATATTTTTTTTTTTATAAAATCGATATCGAAATAAATATCAAATCAACAATAATTGATATCCAATTTATAAAATCTAATATTAGAATAAGTACTGTATTCCCAGCCGACAGTAACAGGAGAAGAAAGGGCCGTCTGGTGGGCAATCAGGCATTAAAATAATGTTTGTCATTTTTGAAGACTCTAACACAAACCCGATGCAGACGCTACACGGTATATGAAGACTAATTAATAGAGACGTGGACGGAAAATTGTAGTTTAACTAATATTCCTCACTCATGCCTCATTTGCATTCTGCTCTTCTTCTCCTTTTGCTTTTTTTTTTTTTTTTTTTCCTTTCTCTTTGCCTTCAAATTTTCTTTTTCTCTTTTTGCCTTTTGTTCTATGATTCTTTATAAGTCTACGTTCACTATAACAAAATTAAATTATAAAGATATATTTTTATAATATTTTTATACAACTGTTGTATTTATATTTCATCTATTTTTAAAATTAGATTATAAGAACATATTTTTTGGGCACGTTATAATAATGTGTCGCTATATACCCTAGCGACTGCACATATAGCGACACTAATTATAAGTGTCTGTATTTTTGCTAACGACACTATTTTTAGATTTTAGAAATACTTAAAAGTGTCGCTATAGTATAGTTTTGTTGCAGTAGTTGTCTCTCCAATTTTATTGAGTTCTTTTTTTTTTTTCCTAATAAATAAAATAGATAACTTCCTATTTTATTTAATAAATGGTTGCAAAATAATTCACTTTATTTTGCACCAGCTGATTTATTTAATAGATCAGAACATTTTTACCAAAAAATTATAAATTAAGTAACGATAATTCGAACCTGAAGCTTCAGATATCGATCATCAAACAAATTAATTTGCATTAATTAACACAACAATAAAATTATATTATAGCAATATTTTTAAATATTTTTAAAATTTAAAAAAAAAATATCGCTAGCAACCGACACTTATAATTAGTATCGTTAATTATATATGCAGTCGCTAGAATCTATAACGACTCATTATTATAATGTGTCCCAAAAATATGTCCTTATAACCTAATTTGAATATAGATAAATATGGATAGGACAAAGATGTGTTTCTACAATTTATTTTTATTATAGTGTAATACAATTTTATTTAAATTGTTTAATTCACTATAATAAAATTAGGTTATAGAAATATATGTTTATGATACTTTTGTATAAGTGTTCTATTTATATTCTATCTATATCCAAAATTAGATTATATGGACATATTGTTGGAACACATTATAAAAATATATTGTTATATATCTTATCGACGGCACATATATCAACACTAATAATAAGTATCGATATTTTTATCAGCGATATTTTTTTTTTATATTTTAAGACACTTAACCTTCTACCACGCCAGTTCCAGTTCGGCCTTTTTCATGCCTCATTTTGAAAGTTAGGTTACAAAAAGTTGATCCAAATCTACGCACGCGACTTGATCCTAACAAAAACGTTTTATTAATTAAATTATTAGGTGGAACAACAACATGCGTGACTTAATCTAATGGATTAGTATAATGAAATTAGTCGTCCATCGCCCACTTGTCGACTGCTTTAATTAATAATGATATAATTAATTAAACATGTTCTTGAAGACTTTGGACCATATATATCTATGAAAAGGAGGCCTACAATTAATTAACTTTGATTAGTAATAATTAATAAATAGTTTAATATATTCTTAATTTAATCATGAAGACAAATTAAGCAAAGTTAGGTTAATTATCATGGGGTTGTGCACTACAATAAAACTATGCTATAGCGATACTTTTAAGTGTTGCTAAAAAGTAAAATAAATATTGTTGAAAAAAATACCGACACTTATCATTAGTGTCGCTATATGTGCCGTCGCTAGGATGTATAGCGATATATTAGTATAATATGTTTAAAAAATGTGTCTCTATAATTTAATTTTAAATATAGATAAATTATAAATAAAACACTTGTAAAAAAATATCACAAATATATGTTTCTATAATTTAATTTTATTATAGTGCATGTCACAATCAATTAAATTAACAAAGTATGTAATTTAGTATTAAAACTTTAATTAAGAACTTCATTGTGCACTCGCGGGCTTGTTACAACTTATATGCTTAGAACAAATTAACAACAGGCAATATCTTTGCATCTAACTTTAGTAGAGATTTGGATTGGATATTATATTAGCGATAATTAGCGAGCTTAATGATAACGAAAGGCGATGAAATGTGCTCGACCATATTATATTAGGATCAATCGTTTCTAGCACAAGCGACAAAAAATTTAATAATTTGAGTTTTCGAGATCGAAACCTAATTGCTTTACATTTCTAGTTAATATTATTTCAAAATAAACAAAATAGATAGTATGCTACATTTTTTTCTTAAAAAAAAAAAAAAAAAAAAAAAAAAAAAAAAAAAAAAAAAAACACCTATAATTAAAGGTTACATTTGCATGTTTTAGACTTTGATATGTGGACATTTTTATAAATCTTACGTATCCGTATCGGACAGTTACGTATTCATGTCGGACTCTTACGTGTTCATGTCGGACTCATGTCCGATATTGACACTTTTTGAACGCGCGTTCAATACGCATACGATTAAAAATGTATATATTTTATATATATTTTAATTTTTGTATGCATATATAATACAAAATAATAAATATTTTAGTCTTTTGATAAATATATACAAATATTTTTTGAACAATATAAATAAATTATATATGGTCAAAAAAAAAAAAAAAATTTAAATATATAAACTGAAAAAATTTATAAACTTTCGTTCATATGAAAAATATAATAATATTTTATTAAAATTTATATTTTATATATAATAAATATATATTATTATATTAATAATATTATAATTTATTATATATGTATGTCCTAACTTTTTAAAAATTGTCGAATCACCATATTCGAATTATGTCATGTTTCGTATTCCGTATCAACGTTCATGACGCTTAGATAGTAATATACCGTAAGAAATAATTTTCTTAATATGTGTGACAAACTTTATAAGCCATTGAATTATTTATGTATAGTATTTATGTATAGTTCTTGTTTTAGAATCTATCCCATTGTTAGGAGGCATATATTTTGCTGGACATCTAAAGTTTCTTTGTGATTTTTTTTCATTTATTATTATGAATATGATGCCAAAAGAAAGTGGGGGTAAGTGATTGTTTTTTTGTTGGAAATTTATGAGATTGTACTCTCATGTCTCCCATAAACTAAATTATTGCTTGTTTGAGAGTTCAAATGTCTCTTTAAATATAAAATAAATAATAAATAATATTTTTTTCTACAGCTCAAGCTTTTTCAAAATTTTACTTTATCAGCAGAAGTGTTCGCTAGTTTGCGTCGAATTTGATAACTTTATTTATTAAGATATTAAAGGCAGAGATGAAGTTATCTGGAGACCACGATGGTCATGATCCTTCTAATATTTTTAAAATTATATAGCAGTTTATTATTAGATTATTAAAAAAAATAAAAATAGTGTAAATTTTAGGGCTCAAAATAATTTTTTTTAAAAAAAATAATATTATCTTGTAGGCCACGAAATATAAATTTAATTGACTCAAACATATTGTAATACTTGATTTGCAAATTATACTAAATTTTAATACTTAATTTTTTTAAATAATTTTTTGATAGATATCTAAAATATTATTATTTTAATGGTAAAGATATATATTCTATTTTTTAAAAAAATATATATATATTAAAACTCAAAAGCTAATGAACAAAAAAAAATACTCATACATAATTTTTTATTAATAATTTTTAAAAATTAATATATTTTGTATAATATATTTGGTTTCCCGCTAAAATTCTTGGTCCTGATACGTACTTTCATTAGATTTAGGATTTACAAAAAAAAAAAATTACAAAGTTGTCAATGTCATAAAAAAAAAATAAAATAAAATAAAAAAATAAAAAAAAATTGGCCCCTCAAATTTAATAAATCATTAAAACTACCTATATTTCTAGCATTCTAAATATATAAAATATGACTAAATTAATTGTCCTTTAAGTACCTCTCTATCCTTTTAATTATTGTTGTAATATATATGTTATGTGTAGGTATTTGCTATTAGTATTTTTTAAAAAATTGATTTAGTTAAAAATTTAAATATGCCGTAATTTTGACTAATTTTGTGTCTTTATTTAATATAATTTTTTACTTTATTTGTTTAGTTTCTATTTATATTACTAAGTATATTGATTTCAGTAATTTTTTATTTTAACTTTGATTCACATTACCATGTTTTATTTCATAATTATTGTATTTTTATTGTTTACTTTGATTATTTTTATTTATATTTATTTATATCTGCTAAATTTAAAACTGTCCTAGAAAATATATATTAAACTAAAAGTTGTAATTATATGATAATTAACTGAGGGATATATAATTAAATTGGTCATTTTGTATTTTAAGTTGAGAAAAAAAAAAAAAAAATGACGAAAAGGAAATTTACGATGTAATTTGTAGATATTTTTAAACTTTTGAGAGGGATAGTTGAAATATTACGGCCGCTCACTAACAATAATAATTCGTTGGATCTAAATTATCGGTTCAAAATATTTAAGTTAAGTTATTATTATTAATGTCTATATATAATCTTTTATATATATATCGAGTCACCTTGTCCTTCAGATGTTGACATAATTTGTCACATTATTTTTCAGATCATGACTTAGTCAAGATTCGTCACACACTTTCGACTAGTAATTGACTTTGATGTCAAATATAACAATCCAACTTACTATTAATGCACATGCATGATTTTTTATATATTTAATTATAATTTTATTTTTATTCAAGACTATTAAAATGTTACATTAAGTATGAGAACGAGTGATAATTAACATATATAAATTAAAATGATTGCATTAGTTTGCATGTATATTTTATTGTTGGTCATGCATATAAATATGAACCTACCAGTTTATGCTAGTTTTAGACATGTAGGTGATAATTTTATATGCTAGCTATGTAGGAGTATATATATATATATATTATATATATATATATATATATATATATATATATATATATATATAATATATATCTATATATATATTACAATAAAATTATACGTTATTTTTAAATATTGTTAAAAACTAAAAAAAATACTGATAAAAAATATACCGACACTTATTATTAGTGTCGCTATATGTGCCGTCTTTATGGTGTATAGCGATACATTACTATAATGTGTTCCAAAAATATGTTCCTATAATCTAATTTTGGATATAAATAAACATAAAGGACATTTATCACAAATATGTATATCTATAATCTAATTTTATTATAGTAATATATATATATATATATATATATATATATATATATATATATATATATATATATATATATATATATATTATATATATATAACTTTTGAAAATATTTTAAATTGTTAAAAATGTATGTGTTTTCCATGTCTAAGAGATACAATTTGATATCATAGCTGGATTATGTTTAAATATAATCAAATTTAGTAACCAATCAAAAGATTCCACATATTATGTTGTATATAAAATAATTCCTAATTAAAAGCAAAGGATCAACAAGGAAATGAGACACAATCTAAGTGCATACAATTCAATCTTTTGTTTAGTGATTTTGTGAATATTTTAAATGGATTTGAAATTAGGAAACAAAGCCAACATTGATTGATTTAATTGTCAAATTCATGGAAATAATTTAATGGTGTCATATATTCATGTATGGTCAAAAGGTTACTAATATATCTTCAATTTGATTAGTCCAATTAATTATAATTTTTTAAATAAAAACACATAGGAGCACATAGTTGAAAAAAGCCCTGCGATATTGTGCATTAAATTATTAAATGTAGTCAAATTTTATGTAAAATATAATAAATATTTTGTTTAATTAACTAAAATTAATTAGGAAAAAAATTAAAAATTTAATAGTTGAGGAGTGGATTGGGAGGAGAAATTATTTCATGCACTGGTTGTATACTTATATTTTATACACTACATTAATAAATTTCTATCGTTGAAATTTAAATTCTATAATATTTTATATATAAATTTTTAGGTAACGTAAATTATGAGTTGAGTTGGAATGCTATTGATAATAAACATATTCTATTATCATCGATTTATTTTTGATGATTAAGCTTTTAAATGGACGATCGGCACTTTAAATATAATCTATACAATTAAAAATATTTAGAAATTTTCAACATTATTGACCTAATGATCAAAGAGTTATAAAATTTATAATTTTAATAGTAGATATGAATTTTTTTTCTCGTTTAACAGTGTAAATAAATCTAAATTAATTAAATTTTGATTAGAAACTTTTTTAAAATATTTACTCTCGCTCTTAATTACAAAACTTCTGCCATCATTTTTTAAAAAATATTAATTTTCAGCCGTTGATTTTTGTGTTCACTTGATGAACAAGAAAAAAATATAATATGACCTTTTAATTTTCAAATAGTTTAAATAGTCTAATTTATGTTTAACGATATCAATCGTTGCAAGCTCCATCATAAAAAGTAATAATAATAAATAGCAACGAAAATCGTTTGCTACCGATAGTGTCAGAGACTAACCTGATAATTAAATTATATCTATTAATTTGTAAGTGTTTCTAAAATCTGAAAAAAATACTATTAGTAAAAATATCGATCTTTATTATTAGTGTCGCTATATGTGCAGTCGCTAGGTTGTATAGCGACATATTATTTTAATATGTTATAAAAATATGTCTCTATAACTTAATTTTGAATATAAATAAAATATAAATAGAAAACTTATATAAAAATATCATAAAAATACGTTTCAATAATCTAATTTTATTATACTAAAAATATTTTAATAAGTCATATATATATATATATATATATATATATATATAATATTTTTGAAGTTAAGACACCAGAGTTGGAGGATACGTGTGGGGTTTTTTTTTTTTTTTTTTTGCGCGAGAGAGTTGAGAGGACACATGAAGGATACGTATAGCATTTTTGTTCCCTCATGTGATCCAACTCTTTTTTTTTTTTTTTTTTTAATATAATAGTAATAATAATAATAAATTAATTATTCATGAGAGGGTGCTGTGTAATTTTACATCAAATTAGGTCAACTATGCATTTATTAGTGGATTTGTTGTTAAATCAATGGATAGCACATATATAACCCATCAAAGTTATGTCAACAACAGTGTATCAACCATATATAATAAGGTACATAATAATAATTTAATTTTAATTATAATTAAAATAATATAATATAATGAAATTATTGTAGTGATTAGCACATCAATGAAATATTGTGTGGGTACTCAAAGCATTTCCATTTCCAGAATCCTCTCACTGTTATAGCCTGATAATATTATTCAACATATTTATTTATTAAAGAACATCTCTAGATAAATGTTACACATTCACTTGTATGTATTCTGTGACACTTCCAAAATTTAGATTAGTTCTATATATAAATAATATAATAGGACTAAATCTCTTAACCTGGCTATAACATTTTGGGTGGTAGCTATACGCAAAAGATTAACAGAGTTGAGCGTGCTAGAACTAGAGTAGTTCTAGGATGGGTGACCCCCTGGGAAGTTGGGGCGCCACAGTAGGTATCAGCCTGCCGAAAATGTGAGATGAGTCTCGGCTGAGTCAGGGTTATATAGCGAGTAGAGCGAGGAGCCTGCCGGAAATGTGAAATGAGTCTCGGCTGGGTCAGGGTTATATAGCGAGTAGAGCGAGGCTCCCCGGCTAATGATTGTTGTGGGTGGAGTGCAGCTCCCCACAAGGTCGGCTAAGGCTAGCGAGACAAGTCTCACATTGCCTGGTGCTTGTGAGTGTGTTGAGCCTGACGTGGACGTCGGGGCTTAAAGGGGGGAGGAATGTGACACCCCCGGAATTTGGATTAGTCCTATATATAAATGATATAATATGACTAAATTTCTTAACTCGGCTATAGCATTTTGTGTGGTAGCTAGACCCAAGAGGTTAAGAGAGTTGAGCGTGGTAGAGCTAGAGTAGTTCTAGGATGGGTGACCCTCTGGAAAGTTGGGACGTCACATATTCACTACAATAAAATTATGATATAGCGATATTTTTAAGTAGTTCTAGGATGGTGTTTCTAAAATCTGAAAAAAGTGTCGCCGGTAAAAATACCGAAATTTATAATTAGTGTTTTCTAAAATCTGAAAAAAGTGTCGCTGGTAAAAATACCGACATTTATAATTAGTGTCGCTATATGTGCAGTCGTTAGGAAGTATAGCGACATATTATTATAATGTGTCCTAAAAATATATCCCTATAATTTAATTTTGGGTATAAATGGAAGGGTTAATTGCATACGGCTCCCTGCAAACATATCGAATAGTAGATATATCCCTACAAAGTTCAACTTTTCATATTTATCCCTTCAAAAGTCCAACGTTATTCATATATATCCCTACCATCTATCTCTGTTAAAAAAATCTAGTTAACCATAGATTAAATACTTAATCTTGGTTAGTTAGTGAGGTAAATTTATCTTTTTACCCTTCTAGAAATTTCTGCATTATTCTTTGGAGGAATATTTTTTAAAGGGCAAAACTGTCATTTCACATATAATCTGTTAAAAAATAAACAGTGAACTAACGATAATAAACCGGAAGGATATATATGAATAACGTTGGACTTTTGAAGGGATAAATATGAAAAGTTGAACTTTGTAGGGATATATCTGCTATTCGATATGTTTGCACGAAGCCGTATGCAATTAACCCTAAATAAAATATAAATAGGACACTTGTATAAAAGTGTTACAAAAATGTATCCCCATAACCTAATTTTATTGTAGTGATTGGGCATATCTGACGAAACACACAAATATATGTAATTATAAATATAGTGTAAATGAATATGCATGCAGTTGGAATTGCAGTAGTTCTAGCTGTATGTATCTTGTTTGGTCGATGTATTAGCAAACATCGTAACTATAAATAATTTATTTTGTTGTGAAAAGTATATTTATAAAATTCAATCACTTTAAGAAGCAGTATCCTTTAGAGCCGTCAACAAGTCGAACCGGAGCGAGCTGGGATCAGCACGTTAAGATATAGAACTAAAAAATTATGCTCATTTTTTACTTATTTATTAATAAGTTGAATATAAGTTGGCTCGATAACATCAAATTAGATGGCCAAACTCTGCTATCAAGTGAAAAGTTAAAAAAAAAAAAAAATTAAAATTAAATAAAAAAATTAAATGTTTATCAAATATTTAAAATTTATAAAATATAAATTTTTTTATATTTGGATCTAAAATGTAAATAGTAAAATTTTATCTTATATATATATATATATATATATATATATATATAGAGAGAGAGAGAGAGAGAGAGAGAGAGAGAGAGTTCAGCTACTATACTTGTACAAAAACCAAGCAAATGGTGCTTGTAAGTTTTCTACCGTTAGATTTACTTATTTGACTAATTTCATCTCTTATATCATTCTATTCGACTAACTGCTACCCACTAAACCGAAGGGACCCACTATCATCCTAAGGACATAATCTTTCATTTAATGACTAAAAACCTACAAGCACCTGTGTTGGTGCTTTTACAAACATAGGAGCTCAATTTATATATATATATATATATATATATATATATATAGAGAGAGAGAGAGAGAGAGAGAGAGAGAGAGAGAGTAGAGTTTATATTTTTTTTAAAAGTACAAGCACATATGATTTTTTTATTATTAAATTTGTATTGAAATTTGTGTTTTTTACTTTATTTTTCTCTCTTTTTAGTTAACTTTACAAAAACATAAATTCCAATATAAATTCAATGGTAAAAAATTTACAAGGATGAATGTATTTGTACTTTTAAAAACATATAAGCTCTGCTTTATATTTATATATATATATATATATATATATATATATATATATATATATATATATATATATATAGTCCGGCTACTATACTATTAATAGTACCAAGTTATTGGAACTATCAAGTTTTCTACCCTTAGATCAATCCCTTTGATCATTTTCACCTATTAGATTTTACTATTTTTTCAACCACTTATTAAACTCAAGGGGCCACTATCATCTCAACCACACATTTTTTAATCTAAGGGTTAAAAACTAATATCACCAATGATTTAATAATATTAATAGTATTTCAGCCTACCTATATATATATATATATATATATATATATATATATATATATATATATATATATATATATATATATATATATAGCCCGGCTATTATACTATTATAAGTAAAATCTTTTTGTACTCATAAGTTTTCATCTCTTGGATGAAGGAATGTGCGGTTAGGATTATAGTAGTTTCTAGAATTTATACTATTTTTCCAACAATCTAGTAAACCTTACGAGACCACAATCATCCTAATCGCACATTTCTTCATCCAAGAATAAAAAAATTATGAGTATAAAGAGATTCATACTCATAAGAGTATAATAGCTCTACGCTATATATATATATATATATATATATATATATATATTCAAGTATATCGAGCAGAACATAAGTAAGCTGATCCTATCTTGTATTCGCCTCGTTAAGTTTTCGACATAAAAAATTCAACTCATTTATTAAATCAGCGATCAATCTCAAACTCATTTTGAAGTCGAACACGAATTGGCTCACGAACAATTAGCTGAATTACCTACCATAGACTACCCCTCTCCAATATGGAGGAAAAAAAACATATTACATTTATATAAAAATATTATTATGAAAATATATTTATTTTTTTATCTATAATTATTCTCTTCAACTGCTACAATTAATTAAGCCCCTTTTGTACAATTCCAATTGCATGAGTTGAATCATAAATGACCCTAGATCGACTTTTTAAATTACCGGGAGTGAAATCGAATGTACATTTATTTTGAAATAAAATAAATTTTATTGTTCATTTTGATATAATTAATAAAAAAAATTTTATTTTAAAATAAATAAAATATATATAGTACATTTGATTATTTTTTTTTTAGTGTACAGGTAGAATTATTGGAGATTTATTAATTGCAAGGGCCTCAAGATCTATTAATTGCAATTTGAGTACACCGGTGGGGGTTTTGTGAAACATTTTGATAAAAAAGTACTTGGACTGTAAAGTATTTTGAATCTCAAATCTTTTAAAATTTTAATTTTATTATTTAATTTTTTAATTTATTTAATTTGAATTCATCAATAATATTTTAATTTTAAAATTCAAACTAATTTACACTAAGTAAATCTATAAAAATAAACTACACAGTCAAATTACAAAATCAAAGTGTAATTGGTTGATTCAAATCAAATAAATTTAAAAAATTAAATAGTAAAATTAAAATTTTGAAAGATTGAATAGCAAATTCTTCATAATTCAAATAATTTTGTTATAATTAAGAATAATTATACATGTGCAATTTATTTATTTTACTGTTTTATAATATTTAGAAATTATTTTATATTTTATATTTAGAATAATAATTTTGTTATGATATAATTAATCACGCCACTTAGATCGGAAGATAATTAAAAAATCTATAAGTTTTTATTAATTAATGAAATTATAGGTAACGGTATTTTTAAGGACAAATACTTAATTGCGACAAATAATTTAAATTTTGCACCTGATTGAAAGGATAAAAAAGGTGAGGGACCAAATTGTAAACCCGGTGGAGGGTGAATGATTGGGTTGGGTTGTGGGTGGTGGTGGACCACATCCAAGATCCGGGAAATTTGGATCCGACAAGTGATTGATTGCAACACTGTACGTCCCTGTCCCGCGCTCCTAAATTGCATTTTCGTCCTCAAACTATGGTGCCAGTGACATTTTAGTACTTTAAATTTTAATTTATTATAATTTATGATTTAAATTTTTTGAATGATTCGAACCGCATTAACATTTATTTAATTAAATTAAGTTAAGGAACTTAATTATAATAATAATTAACATAACTTTTAATAGGGAGAATAAAGGGGTAATGTGTGAGTAGTTCAAGTGCGAGGGGATTTTTGTAATTTAGACAAATAAAATAATAAATAAATAAATAAAATAAATAAAGTAAAAGGAGTGTGTAAGAGGGAACGGACCCCAACGTGCACGTCCCCATAAAAACACGCCGCGGCCGCCTGCGGGGCCCAGACTCCTCCCCCCGCAACCACACCCGCACCACCGCTCTATGCGGGCCCCACGTGCTTCCCTCACGTGATTCCCCTCTGCGAAATGACGGATATGCCCCTGCTGTCGCTTTCCACAATTACACCGTACTACCTCTTATTCTTTTTATTTTTTTAATAATAATAATAAATTAATAAATAATAAATAAATGCGGTTCCGTGTCGCCGTGGTAGATGCAACGATTCACGTGGACCGTGCCCCCCTCCCCGTACGCAAAATTACCACTTCGTCCTTTTTTTTTTTTTTTTTTACAAACTTTTTTTCATTAAAACAGTAAGACCGAATTGACCAAAATACCCCTATATTCTTTTTCCCGAATTTCGAAAAAATATTTACCGCTAAATTAGCACGCAAAAAATAATTTTAATAAAATATATATTTTTTAAAGAGGGCTTATCTGGAAAGGGCTTAAGTGTAATTTGACCACCTTCTAGATTTAATAAAAGTCCTTCGATCTCGTCCCACCCAAAGGCGGCAAAAAACGAACGGCTGAAAAACGTTGAAGAAATCGCGGGAGAAAATCCTGAGCGTCCAAGTTACTGAACGCGGTGAGAATAAGAAAACGTTCACCATTCATCACCTGTCCCTTTTACTTTTATTTTCTTTTATTTTTTAAAAAAAACAAAATACGCTGAAAAAGAAAAGTTCCTAAAAATAAAAAAAATAAAAAAAAATAATTAATTATATTATTAGTTTTAAAAAAAAAATTTAAAAATTATAGTATAACATCACTGTTTAGTACAATTTGTTGCTTCTAATAAAAGCATGATTTTTATAAAAGAAAAAGTTGTTCATAAAAGGAAAGTCCGAAAAAAATTAAATTTTTATTATTTTTATTTAACAGGGACAGGTTGTGGCAGGGGAGCGTGGGTGGGCCCCGCGCGGATAAATAATAAATTTAAATATTATTGTAATTAATAATAATAATTATAAGCTCCTCCCCACCAAAAATAAAAGAAAAAGGGCGTGGTCACACGTGGCTGACCGGCACGTGCCGGTGCGGCAACCCAACGGTCGATTCCGCACCGGATTAGCCGGTGCGAGGCGCGGTGTTTCCACGTGTCGCAACCGCGCGGAGTACCGTGCCGGTGAGATTCTAAAAGTTCCCTAGACCGGGTCTGCTGTGCACCCCGAGAATCCCGTGGCTCGCTACACGGTCGTTCTCGGTGACGTGGCGAACCTGGCGTTTTGTCGAGCCAGAGGACACGTGGAAGGTGGAGATCGCTCGGCTCGGCTCGGCTCGGCTCGGAGGGTCGAGATCGCGGGAAAATTTTTGGCGGGGTCACGGGTTTCGATGCGGGGGTGGGGGGAGAACGGAGAAGCGAAGATAAGAATGGATACCTAACCACACGCCACATGCCGGTAGAGCCACGCTACACGGAGGGCAAATAGGAAACAGCAAAACCACCGAATAGAATTTTGACACGTGGCTTCTTGCTGGGCCGGGATTGGGAGAGATGCTTGTGCGTTAAGCTATTGCCTGTTGTCGTTTGGCCGATGTAGACCTACAAATGTACCACCATTTACAATAAATAAATAAACAAATAAACAAATAGACTACTTAATATGCTGCTGAAAAAAATACCAAGTAATTGATGTTTATAAATTTTATATCAATAGATTTATTATTTTGACTAATTCTATCTTATAGATTATGTTATTTTACCAACCACCTACTAAATTAAAAATACTCATTATTATTTTAACTGTACATCTTTTCATCAAAGACCTAAAAATCTATTATTTTAACCGCACATCTTTTCATTTAAGAGTTAAAAATTTACAAACACTAATGAGTTGATAATTTTAAAAGCATAAAAAATTAGTTTTATATATATATAGTCCGACTACTATGTTATTGATAGAATAAAGTATTTCGTGCTACTAAATTTTTCACGATTACATGTATTCCAAAATTTTCGCCGTTAGATGTATTTCTTTGATCATTTTCATCTCTTAGGACTTATTTGGCAAATCTCCCGAGTAATAGGTCAAATTACTTTGTTTTCTAAAATTTGTTGTTTTTTTTATTATTATTTGGTTTGTTTGGAAGAACAAATTAAGTAAAAAAAAATTATTCTGTAATATTGATCTTACAGAATAATTTTTGGATAAAACTCAAAAAAAATATTTTATTTTTCGTATTACTTTCCCACCCCTCCCTCCTCCATTTTTCTTCGTTTTTCTTCTCATCCTCTCTAATATTTCCTCTCTTTTTTACTTTTGTCGTCGTCACCGTTACTATTTATCCAACCACCCATTAAACTCAAAAGCCCACTATCATTCTAGCCACACATATTTTCATCTAAGGGCTAAAACTTATCAGCACCAATTACTTATACTTTAAAAATATATAAGCTCAATTATATATATATATATATATATATATATATATATAGAGAGAGAGAGAGAGAGAGAGAGAGAGAGAGAGAGAGAGAGAGATCAGCTTATATATTTTTAAAAATACAAGATAATTCATACTTGTGAATTTTTTACCATTAAATTTATATTGGGATCAGTGCTTTTGTAAAGTCAACTAAAGAGAGAAAAAGATAAAGTAAAAAACACAAATCCCAATACAAATCTAATAGTAAAAAATTCACAAGTATGAATTGTTTTGTGTTTTTAAAAGCAAATAAGCTCTACTCTCTTTCTCTCTCTCTCTCTCTCTCTCTCTCTCTATACATACATATAGTCTGGCTATTATGCTTGTACACGCACCAAATAATTGACGCTTGTAAGTTTTGTACTATTAGATATATCCTTTTGACTAATTTTAACTTTTAAATTATTCTATTGCACCAATCACTCACTTAATCCAAGTTTTTAGCCGTTGGATTAAAGGATGTGTGGTTAAGATGATAGTAGTCCCATGGGGTTTACTAGGTGGTTGGTTGAATAGTAAAAATTTTAGGGAATTACTATAATCTCAACCGCATATCTTTTCATCCAACGGCTAAAAATTTGATAGCACCAATTGCTTGGTGCTATCGATAATATTCTAACTGGACTATATATATATATATATATATATATATATATGTATGTTTGAGTGCTTTTAAAAGCATAGTGGTCTTCATGTTGCCAAATTATTTTTGATATTGGAATGTCCGAATCAATGATCTGACTCCATTAAATTTGATTTAAAATATCTAAATAATTTAAAAAATAAATTTTTTAATTTTTTAATATTATTTAATTATTGATCGAAAAAATTTAAAATTAACGACGGCCACTAAGTAAATGATATCATCAACTTTAGCTTAAGTCTCAATTACCTTTTTTAATTAAAAATTATATTAATTATTATCATATATCATATGTTTTATTATTATCGATCTAAAAGTTTGAAATATTTGACAAATTAGATCGAAAAATCTTACTAAAACAAGTTTATGGTATTAATTATTTCATATCACAATATTTATCTAATTTACAATTTTTAAAAATATATAAGCAATTTAAATAGAAGAGATTTTTATTTTGTTGATACTATAAAAATTGATAGTTTATAGATCAATTTATTTAATTTATATGATTTTATTCTATTATTTATAACTAATTTTG
Organism: Tillandsia fasciculata; assembly: GCA_029168755.2. NCBI lineage: Eukaryota > Viridiplantae > Streptophyta > Magnoliopsida > Poales > Bromeliaceae > Tillandsia > Tillandsia fasciculata. The sequence goes on from CM054941.1 coordinate 20,630,329, forward strand.
TCTGTAAATTCACTTTTACAAAATTTTATAATTAAATTCAATGATTATTTTAAATAAATAAATTAATTTAAAATAATGACAAAGTATAGAAAAATAATAGGTACAAATTTTTACTTTAAAATATGGATGCTAGTTTAATCTTTACATATTTAATAAGGTATATTTAATATAATTTTAAGCAACTTTAATTTTATTAAAATAAATAATTAGCTAAAATTTTGTATTAAAAAAAATATCAAATAATTTAAATCAAATAAATCAAAAAGTTTGATAGTCGAATCAAAAACTTTGAAAGGTTTTGTAATTTTTTTTTTTTTGGATTCTAAGATTTAAAATCAGAAGCATATTAAACTGTTTGATAAAATTTAAAAGAGAAAAAAACCTAAAGTTTAAAAATTTTGCATATAACTTTTTAATATTAAATTATATTAAATTAATATTTAAAAATAATATAAGAAAAGGACAAAAATGTCAAATGGTAACTTCTAGATTTAATATTTTTCCCTCGTTTACTTTTCAAAGTCTTTGTTGGCCAATATCAAGCATACGATATAATTGAATAAGCTAAGCGAAATAGACACCAATATATATACCAAAAAAAAAAAAAAAAAAAACTCCTCCGTACTCTCATTATTTTCAATATAAATTTTTATTTTATTTTATTTTACTTTGGGTTTTCTTTGATATTGAAATTATTTGAAAATAAAAAAATATTCCCTGATCCTCTAAATATATCAGGAATTATAAAAATATTTTGTTCTAACACAATTAAAATAAGTGGGAATCATTATTCTCACTCTTTTTAATCATCATCTTGTTTTTTCCTTGAGTACCCTCCCATATTTTCTGAGTCACCATCTCTCATCTCATTATTACATAATAAAGCTTGAGGGCAAAGAGGTCATTTAAAACAATTAATATTTTTTATTTTTCTTATTGCTCATTATCATACCAAATACAAAATTTCTAATTTCTGGAACCGTACCAAATATTTTTTTGCACTAGTTCAGTACTTTATACTTATCCCTAGAATAGTTAGTTCTGTCTTATTCTATTACCAAAGGAGGCCTGGGTATCCATAATTGACTTAAAAAAAGAAAAAAAAAAAAAAGGATTGATTAATTCAAATGAAAATGACACAAAATTAAAATTGGGTCCCTTTCTACATGCCAATGTGGGGTGAGCAATAGATTTTGAAATTTTAAAATGGCACCTAGGGTTATACTTAACCAAGGTTTGATTAAATACAACTATGATGCTTTGACTTGTATCTAGAGTTATGACATGGATAAGGATATACTACATCTTACATCCATAAATTATAAGGTTTAATTTTTTTTTTTTTTAAATTTTTTTTTAGAGTGCTCCGAAAAATAAAAAACAGAGTTATCTTTCAGCAATCTAATATTGACTGTTTTTCATAATTAATTGAGTTAGAAAAGAGCTGGTGTATTAGATGGACTTGGACTGAGTGTTTGGTGCCTAACTTTTAGCCAAGTCTACTTTACACCACTTTTTTCTTTTAATTTTAAATTTCTTTTTTATTCTCAAAATTTCCAGGGATTTTGGTGTCTCATTTTTGTTATTTAATTTGTTTTTCTGTTGAATGAAACGGATAGCTTGATATTTTTCTCTCATTTTTTTTTTTCATAATTTAAGTAAAAAAAAATTATAATATGAGTGGTTTAAGTATTCTTAAAATATAATAAATATCAACGCTTCCAAAAATATCGTTATGAATCTTTTATTATATCAAACTAATTTATTAAATAAAAAATTTATTATTACTTCTAATTTTTTGTTGTCTTAAAGCGTAAGTATTTTACAAAACGTCAGAATATATTTTTTTATCAACGCTTGATATAAACATCGATATGTACGTGGCGACTCTTTATTTATTATCGATTTAACACTTTATTTGTCGATAATTTAATAAACGTTTTTAAATATAACGCTAAACTATATTAAATTATTTTAAAATATAATTAAATAAAAAAGAAATTAATATATTAATTTTTTTATAGTGAATTATAATCATACCAAATTTAGAATATAAAATTTACACTATTTTTATGGGGGTATTAGTTGCATGACTCATATATTTTACTCCTCAAAAACATGACCAGATCTAATTTTTAAAATTTAAAGGGTAAATTTTGGTTTGACCTCTATTTTTTTTTTATACTTAATTATTTTATGATAATTGATACATTTTTTTTTTTTACTATTTTATTTGATAATAAATTTTTAGAAAAAAATAAAACTACAAATAATTAAGTATAATCTTTTAAATTACAAAATAAAAATTGAAGTTCCCCCAAATTAAAAACAAGAAAAAAGAAACATTATATGGTCAATCACTGTACCTAGAGTCAAGTCCATGGAGCCAAAAATTGTCCCTATCAACTAAATTGATTAAATTTTATTGGGGGACATAATACAAAAATATCCCTATCCATCACAATAAATATTGAATGCCCTGAGGGGCAATTTAAATGTTACATATACCATTTACATATAGTAAGTTCACAATATTATATTTTTTTTTTTTTTTTTTTATTTTACTATTAAAAAAGTTAATATAATAGGCCAAAAAAATAGTAACTATGGAATGAATAAAACACAATATTTATATCTTATAATTAAGTGTACAAATAACATGACTAATAATAGTACTCTGCAGCATTAAATAGAAGAACTTATTTTGTCCTCTTATATATATATATATATATATATATATATATTTTGTACTGGTACTAAAATTATTTAGGAAAAAGAATATTTCTTCTATCCTCCAAACACATAAAAAATTACGAAAATATTTTGTTTCAGTACAACTAAAATAAGTGAGAATTACTGTTCTCACTTTTTCAACCACTCTATTATTTTTTTCTTAAATATTTTCTCACTTTCCCAAACACTCTATTATTTTTTTCTTAAATATTTTTTCACGTCTTCCGAGATATCATTCCTCATCTTATTATTACGTAATAAAATTTGAGAATAAAAAAATTATTTAAACAATTAATATTTTTTATTTTTCTTATTATTCATTATCATACTAAATATAAAATTTTCTATTTCTTTAACCATACCAAATACTTTTTTATACTAGTTTCGTATTTTATTCTTATGCTTAGAATAGCTAGTTCTGTTTTATTTCGTTACCAAACGAAATTTTGATGATCAAAGAATATGCTTGGCTCATGTTATACAAAATTATTAATTATTTCAATATATTCAGTAATTTGAAAGCTATATTACTGGATTTGATTCAGCACTATAATCTAAAAGCTAATTTACTGATTTAAACTGTTAGCACAGTTGCTATAAGAATCAATCAATGCTAAATTGCTAAGGTCTCGTTTGATAACAAGAACTAAGGAGGGATAAGGACTTATCCCCTCTAGTTATACCCAAACGCAATTAAGTAGGGATGGAAACAACTGTTCTCGTCTTTCTGTAATAAGCTGGTATAAGACTGAAATTACTATTCCAGCCTTTTCCTGGAACAAGGTTTGTTCCCATTTGAGAATAAGCTTAATTAAATTAATATAATTTTAATTATTATTTTAACTCTTTAATTAATTTAATATTTTAATTAATTTAATTATTTTATTAACTAATTATTTAAGTATTTAGATAATTAACTAATTATTTAAGACAATTAAAATTAAAATTTTTAATATTTAAAAATTTAAAAATTTTAAATTTTATAACTTTTAAAATTTTTAACTTTAATTTTTAATAAATTTATATCTATGTCCGGTTAATACCATAACTTATATGTGGTAGTAGAATCCTAATGGAAATAGGGGATCTGATCACTTGATTACTTGTGCAATAAGACTATGTTTTTTATTTTACCAATTTCTCCTCTAACGGTCAGAAAAAAAAAAAGCGAACCCACCACGCGCCCCGTGATTGACTCAGACCCAAAACAAATTTTTTTTTTTTTTTAAAAAAAATAAAAATAAATAGAGAGCAGTTGAAAAGTCAAAATTTTAAAATTCTCCGACGCCCACGAAACCCTACCCACCGTTCACTCCGATCCGCGCCGATCCGAACCGATCCGAGCCGAGGGGCTCGGCTGCGGACGCCAAAAGCCTAGCCGGGACTCAAAACCGCAGTTAATAGCGGACTCCAAATCCCGAGAATTAATCGGGTTGAATAAGAAAAGCGACGCGCCCGTGACGGATGGCCCCAGAATCCCCATCCGCCCCACTTTACCTTTTCCTCGCTCCCTCCCACATTTTTATTTTTTATTTTTTATTTTTTTTTTAAAAATTATATAATAATAATAATTATTATTATAATTATTAATTTTGAAAATTTATTTTTATTAAATTATTGTGGTTATTTTTGGGTTTCCGAAATTGCCCCTCGGAAAGATCCCCCTCCCCTCCCCACTATATAATACCCAACCCCAATCCCCACTCCTGCCCAAAACACCCCCACTACTTTTTCGCTCTTCCCATAATACACCTCACCACCGTACACTTCGTTTTGGATTACTATTATTATTAGAGCTACTTGTGCCTTTTTCCTATTATACCCCTCTTCTTCCACTCCGCTTCAAAACTATTCTCTCTTCCTTCTCCTTTCTCTCTCTAATTTGAGCTGGGCTCTAATGGCGGATTTGGGAAACCCTAAGAGGGCGAGGGGGGAGGATGGGGAGGAAGGGGAGGCGAAGAGGCTCAAGGCGGAGGAGCTCCTCGAGATGCTCGACGGCGACGACGCCGCCGCGGCGGAGGATCTCGCGTCCGTGATGCGGAGCTTCGAGGAGGAGATCGCGGCCGCGCCGCCGCCGCCACCGCCGCCGATTGCGGCGGCGGCGGCGGAGGAGGAGGAGCTCGGCGGAGATTTGAGGGAGATGGATCTGGGGTACCTGCTGGAGGCCTCCGACGACGAGCTCGGCCTCCCTCCGACGACGACGACGACGACGAGCGGGGTGGAGGATGCTGCGGCGGCGGTGGCGGCGGCGGAGGAGGAGGAAGGAGTTGGGGTGGGGGGATTAGGGTTAGGGTTTGGCGAGATGTGGGGGTTCGAGGACGAGATCGGGAGTTGCTACGAGGGTTTCGGGTTCGGGATGAGCGATGCGGCGGAGGAGGCGGCGGAGCACGGCGGCGTCGGCGTCGGCGGCGGCGGTGGCGGCGGCGGAGGAGGGGTGGTGGTTTTAGGGTTTGATGGGGGCCTCTTCGATTTCTCCGACGTCGTCTGTGGACCGTCCGATCTCGCAGATCTCTCCTGGCGATCGGAGTCGCTCCCCGCCGTTTGATCCCGAATCAACGGCCCTCCTACTTTTCCTTTTTTTTCTTCATTTTCTTTTTTTTTTTTAAAAAGTGACTTTGTAAATGTTTTTAGACAAGGAAACGACAGGGGCAAAAAAAGGATAAAATTTATTTTTTCTCACAATTATTGTGGACCGTTCGATGAGGATCCTCCGTCCCTTCAAGGGTAGGTGATTGGGTTAGGTAAATTATTAATATTTATTTTTTTTTTAAAAAAATTAGGTCGGTGGAAAATGATCTGGACCGTAGAGGACACGTTGGACGGATGTGATTTGATGATGATCTTTCGTGTTCCAAATTCGTGGGTTAAAATAATATCACGTGAATAAATATTGTATTATTACATATATATATATATTTCCAATTATTAAATAGTAAATAAAAAAGGAAAATTTGAGCTAAAATTAGGAATAAAACCAAATAATGTGTTTTAACGTTAGAATAATTTATCGAAAATATTTACTTATTTAAAATTGTATGATGATGATTCTGTATATATAATTTATATAATTTAAAAATATTTAAAAAATTAAGTTTTATGATATTTTGATATGGACTTAAGCGCGTTTGTAAATTTAATCATATAAAATATTAAAATTGAGTTAAATTTAAATAAAAAATTTTGCTCACTATTTAGAGTAAAATTTTTTTATTGTTATTTTTTTTTTGGATGAAGAGTTAAAAATTTTATAATTTTAAATAGGCTAAATTACAGAAAATCCCCTTCTAATATCTCGCTTTTCCACTTTACCCCCTGTCTTTTAAAAGTCGACAACCTGCCCCTTCGTAATTACTGAAATATGAATTTATCCCCCTGCCAGATATGGAAGTCCATTCATGAGCCTCTAATGGATGCATTTACCCTTTCCCCCCTGCCAGATATGAATTGGTTTCTTACCAATTTGTTACAAGCAATTGGCTCATTAGAGGCTCATGGATGGACTTTCATATCTGGCAGGGGAGTAAATGTATATTTCGGTAATTATGAGGGGGCAGGTTGTCGACTTTTAAAAGACGGGAGTAAAATGGAAAAGCGGGATATTAGAGGGGGGTTTTCTGTAATTTAGCCTTTTAAATATGAAAGTATTTTCAAGTTTAATTATATATAAATATTTAAATCGGATAAAATTTATTAAAATTTTTGTATTTTAGCTAAAGTAAGAATAATATATATGATATGAAAATTTGTTTCTGATTTGTATTTTATATTTTTAAATAAAATTTTATATATCAAAAAGTGCAAGAATAATTAGAGTATTTATTTGGCAAATCAAAATAAAAATTATAAAGTAATTTTTTTAAGTTGTAAATTTTTTTAAAGGGTATATTGTTTTTTTGGTGTAACAATTCGGCCTAGTAATAATAAAATAATAAATCGTGTAACGATCTGATCTATTAATAATAAATTATTTATCTATTAGTAGTAATCGTCGTTTATTTTTATGTGATGTAGAATTATTGAGATGTCACATTCAATTCACAAATTATGACTTGGTATATTTGGGTGGTCCAACTTTAATTTGTTGCAATCAAAAGGACTCCCTCAAATTTTTAGAATATGACTTAGTGGTATTTTGGTGGTCTAACTTTAATTTGTTGCAATCAAAAGTACTATTTCAAATTTTTAGAATGATTGTAATTAAATTCTCTAATTCAATTTATTTAATCAAATATTTATTTATTACATGCAAATGTAAAAGTTATATATTATAATAATATTACAATTGGTGATGTGCAGCTATTGAGATGTCATATAATTTTTATGCCAGCGATGCATGAATATTTAGTTAATTAAATTGGGCCGTACGATTTTGATTGCAATAATTTTAAAAGTTTGAATTAGAAATTATAATAAATTAAAATATGACATCATAATAATTTCACATCGTATAAAAATGAGATTATGATTGAGTTTATAAGAGATCATGGACATGAATAATAATAACTGGACTTAAATATTTTGGCTGGTAGTTTGGATCCAACAAGTTATTATTGCTAGTTAGCCGGATCGTTATTTTTGGTATCAAGTGTGGTGAGTCTAGTCAGGGTTTGAAGGATAATATGACAGGCTATATCAGAGTCTGAATGACAAGACTAACGAGACAACTCTCACATCGTCGGCTGTTTCGGCTGACATGACAGGTATGAATGACAAGACTAACGAGACAACTCTCACATCGTCGGCTGTTTGGGCTGACATGACAGGTCTGAATGACAAGACAAGCGAGACAAGTCTCACATCGCCGGCTGTTTGGGCTGACATGACAGGGTATGTCAGAGTCTGAATGACAAGACTAGCGAGACAAGTCTCACATCGCCGGCTGCTTGGGTTGACGAAAACGTCCTAATAGTTTCCAGTTCCACATCGGGGTTGTGATTGAATTTATAAGGAGATCCTTCTCGTCCTAATAGTTTACAGTCCCACATCGGATTGGAATGGAGTTGTGATAGATTGGACCTAATAGTTTCCAGTCCCACATCGATGGGGTTGTGATCGGATTGGAATGGGGTTGTGATGGATTGGACCCAATAGTTTCCAGTCCCGCATCGGATGGGGTTGTGATTGAATTTATAAGAGATCCTGTCCCACATCGAATTGGAATGAGGTTGTGATTGAATTTATAAAAGGTCCCGGACACGAGTAATAATAACTGAGCTTATACATTTTGGCTGGTGGATGGGAATGGGGTGGTGGATGGGAATGGGGAACATCGGATGGAAATGAGATTGTGATTGAATTTATAAGAAATTATTTGGCTGGTGGATGGGAATGAGGTGTGATTGAACATCGGATGGGAATGAGGTTGTGATTGAATTCATAAGAGATTATGGACACGAGTAATAATAACTGGGAATGGGGTTGTGATTGAACATCAGATGAGAATGCGGTTGTGATTGAATTTATAAGAGATTATTTGGCTGGTGGATGAAAATGGGGTTGTGATTGAATATCGGATGAGAATGAGGCTGTGATTGAATTTATAAGAGATTATGGACACGAGTAATAATAACTGGGTTTATACATATTAGCTGGTGGTTTGGACCCAACGAGTTACATAAAATTTGAGAACCTAATGTGCAATTTACTGATGGTTTGGACCCAACTAGTTACATAAAATTTGAGAACTAAATGTGCAATTTATTATTTATTAAACAAGTTGTTATTTAATTAGATGCATTATAAATTAACTAACTATAATGGTAAAATAAAAATCTTTTCTTCAACACAAAAAATTATATAAAATTAACATTTTTTTTTAAAAAATAACAATAATACCAAAAAAGGTATTCTTTATAACTTTTTATAAAATATTTATTTTACATTGTTTATTTTATGATCATTCGATTACATAAAAAAAATAAAAACTATAAAATTTAAATCTTAGAAGCTTCATTATTGAAGTCAAAGTGGAAATGGAGATGCCTCAACACATCTATAAACACTACAAACTTTGCTTTTAGTTTAGTTAATAGATCTTCTTATAAATTTTGAGGCAACATAATATTTTATTCCTTATCACTTTCTTTTGTTCATACAAAAAAAAAAAAAAAAAAAACATTTTATTGTAGAAAAATAGGATTAGATGTCTACATTAGCATAATGTCATATGTGTTTTAAATTTTGGCATTATAAGAATTATTTGTGTGATTTATCTATCCTTCTCTATTTCTCAATTTTTTTTTTAGCTTTTTGGTGCACAACAAAGTGAATTAATCTTTTTCACATTTGCCATAGCACATAACATACTCAATCTCTTTAAAATTTTTATGAACTAAAATTTATTGCATTACAGGTGAAATATATTATCCTAACAAATGAAGATTATGAGCATCTTATAAGAAATTAAGTATCTTATAAGGGGTTAAAGATAGGCTCCTAAAGAGTAATCATTAAGTTTTTGTCAAATTAAGTTATTTAGTGATTGCTTATGTGGTGTGAAAATTTTCTTGAGAGTTTGGATTTAGTTTGTTGGTAAGTTTTAGTATTTATAATTTTGTAGAAGTGTGTTTCACCTACAAATTGATTTATCATACTTATAGGAAATGACTTAAAAACTCTCTCTCTCTCTCTCTCTCTCTCTCTCTCTCTCTCTCTCTCTCTCTCTCTCTATATATATATATATATATATATATATATAATTTGTTTTTTAGATATTTGATTATAAACTTTATCTTTGGATGCATCTAGCATTTTTCTTATCTAGTATATACTAAATTTTTTTTAAGTAAATTAAAAAATTATACTAAACAAGATGCCCCTGTATCCAAACATGGCCAAAGCTGGACAACTTGTGTAGAGATCCAATTAAGCTATCAAACTTCGCTTCGATACGAAAATTTATGTGACGCTCTACTTTTCAGGTTGGTCACCCAATCTAGAGTTACTCTAGCACTTTTGTGCATAACCATCACTCAAAATGTTATAGATATGTTTAGAAGTTTAGTCATACTATATCTTATATATAGGATTATTTTAATTCCTAGTAATGTCATATCCTTTTCTTTATTTAAATCTTGACGTTTTCGTGAGACTAAAGTATACTAACAAGTATCAAGCGATATGTGACTCGTTTTGTAACGACCCCGTCCACTAGCAATAATAATTCGTTGGGCCTAAACCACTGGTTCAAAATGCTTAAGCCCAGTTATTATTACTAATATTCATTGTCTCTTATATACCCAATCATAATTTCATTCCTATCCGATTTGGGACTATTGAGGTGTTACAGATACCCCCCGTTTAGGCCTAATATTTTCGTCAGCCCAATCACACACACATCCCAAAATCACCAGGTGACATAAGACTTATCTCGCTAGCCCTGTCATTTAGATCCAGTCTCAGCTGAGACTCGTCACACACTTCCGGCATGTGATTGGCTTTGATACCAAATGTAACGACCCGATCCACTAGCAATAATAATTTATTGGGCCTAAACCACTGACCCAAAATACTAAGCTCAGTTATTATTACTAGTGTCCATTATCTCTTATATATCCAATCGCAATCCCATTCTTATCTGATGTGGGACTATTGGGGTGTCACACGTCTTGTTAGCCTTAGTTGATCTTATACGGAGCTGCGCTTCACCTGCAACGATCGTCAGTTGGGGAATCGTGCTCTGCCCGCTGTATGACTCTAGCTCAGCTGAGTCTCATCTTACATTGTAGAAATGCAATGACTCGACCTACTAGCAATAATAACTCGTTGGGCCAAAATCACTGGCCTAAAATGCTTAAGTCTAGTTATTATTATTAGTGTCCATATCTTTTATATATCTAATCACAACTCTATTCCCATCCGATGTGGGACGATTGGGGTGTCACAAGAAACAAGCAAAATTTAAATTTGAATAAAAAAATTTGAGATTTGAATTTTAATTCAAATTATGGTTTTGTAAAAGGAAAGGCTAATTTCGCTAATAGGAAGTGATATTCAGTGAAACAAAATCGTTATTTTGGAATTTTGGCAGTGTCGGAACTCGTGGCGTAGTTTATTTTTTGGGTTCAGTGAAGCTAAGGTGGAAAATTTGGTAAAAATTTAGAATAAATAAAAAATTCGCGTGACTGTCGGTCTAGTCTTAAAAAGGTTGATATTTTATGCACGAAAATTGATAGTTTTTGTTGTGCACCGTTTTGAGCGAAATAGTAAAGTGCGGTTAAATTACTCCAAACATGTCCAAAATGTTATTAAGAATGGGTTTGGAGTGTTTTGGTTCGAAGCAAAGGACTTTCGGACAAGGTTGAGTTGAAAAGCAAGCTTGGAAAGATCAAAATCTGCAAATCTTAGATTTTTGGATAGAGTACCGGAACCACAGGTTGGTACCTGTAAGAATTTGAATTTTTGAAAATAAATAAATAAATAAAATTGATTGAAGTCAAGTTGAATTTTGGGTCATAAAAGCACGAATAGTCAAAATGCCCCTTTTCTGCAGTGTAATTTGCACAGTTAGTGGGCCAGAAATATCACTTTTCAATCCGAGCCTGATCTCGAAGATCTGAGACCACGAGTGCGACCGTCACGACGAACTGAGCGAAAACCATATTAAGTTTGTTCGGATCTGACGGTCGGATCTTCCAGAAATCAGCGATGAAGCGGGCGGGACCCGCGACTTAAGTTGCGCAGTGCGGAACAGTAAATGAACAGTAACCCTATATTTCGAATCCCCTAAGTGCTAATGTTGGGCCAATTCACCATCCAGAAGCCGACCATAGCACTTCAAATAGTGGATTTGAACGGTTTCGTCGTTCTGGACACAATGGCGCTGACGGAATTTTCGTTTGACGACTCTAGGGTCTCGAAAAGCGCGAAAAACAGTATTTGGAACAGTATTTTATGGACCGAAAATTCATCCGGACACTGTTTCGAAAAACGAAAATTGGTACTTGATAGGATTCGTCGAGCCGGACGTCATGACGAAGTCCGTTTTTTGAATTGACGATCGGGTCGCCTCGAAAAGTGTAAAATACAGTGAAAAATACAGTTTTTGCATATAAATCCTTATAAAACGTGCCTCGAAAAGCGTGCCACTGCATGGGGAGGGACCTGAGTGCAAGATGTTGCTACTGTAAGGGACCCGAGCCTAAAATGCCAAGCATGGAAGGGCTGCATTGCAATGTTGCAATGCATGCACCTTTCGAATTCAAATTTTGAATTCAAGATGGCTTCCTATATCACCCGCAGCCTCAGCTCCTTAGCGCAGACCTCTCCAACAACCTGCACCCTCAACCCCGCTTCCCGGACCACCCCGCGCCGGCCGCCGCCTTGCCATCGCCGGAAAAGGTTGATCAAGCCTTGTCTTGATCTCGGGTCTTGAGGAGAAGGAGGCTTGGGAGGACCCTGGGTGGACCAAGTCAGCACCTGGGGCACCCTTTGTGAAGCCGCAGCCGAGCCCGAGGGAGCCGGCACCCCAGCTCCGCCGCGCGCCGCCGCAACCACCCTCATCTTCTTCCATATCTCCGGCCGAGGTGAGTTCTTGGAACTTCTTTGTTCATTTTGGTATTTGGGCACAACCATCGTGTTTCTGACATGGTGGCGACTCCCCGGGTGCAGGCCAAGCCGCGGCCGCCGTCCCGATCGCCGGCGAGAGCCGCCCCTGCCGGAATTATCATTTTCTGGCCGATTGGGAGCGCCGCCATCATCCGACCGGTGAACCCGAGATCAACACCGTTGAATCTGTCCCTCTCGGTGACTGCAACGACACCACAAAGTCCCATCACGATCGGACCAAGATCGAGCCCGATCGGAGCCGCCCTAGAAACCGGTTATTATTAACTTTTGCCGAACGCCGCCGTCCGGCGACGCCGTGGCCTCCCGTCGCCGGCCACCACTGCACCGAGCATTGCGGAGTTGGGATAGACCTCTTGGTCCATCTCGCACCGGCCCGGAGGGACCTCGCCGGAAACCGCCATTAACGGCCAACGAAGCTTCCCCGAGCTTCGCCGCCGCGCATCGCCGGCGCCTCCAGACCTCGACAAACGGTGCAGGTAGGCTCCTATGATCCCCTAGAGTCCTCCCATCAAGTTGCATGGCTCTCTTAACGTCGGGACTTTTGTCTCCAGAGTTGCACCCGAGCTCGGCTTCGACCTCATCTCCGGCGATCCTCGGCGCTCCGGGACTCCGGCCAACCACTAGGTAAGACCTACAGGCCCTGCTAATACTCCCCATGATTTTATTTTGGGGCCAGAGACCCCCTGTAACTGGGTCTTAAACCTTGCACCCGAGGTCACCCTCTCGGGCTCATCTCCGGCCGCCGCCGCCTCCGGCCGCCGGGGCTCTACCCCACATGAACCCGAGAGCTCCTGGGGACCCCTTCTAACCTATGCTCCCCTCTGATACAGGACAGAACCTGTTTTGCTCCAAGGTGTCCAACCCGAGCCCTAGCCCGAGCCTAGGTGCTGCTCCGGCCATCTTTCCGGCCGGCCTCCGACGCGCGCAAGGTGAGCCCTCAACCCTAGACACCCTACTGATTATGATGCTCATGTTAAATCCCAAGAAGATCTAGTAGATAATTGTTTATAACATAGTGGTCTTTGTAGAGCTTTTGAGGGTGGTTCTCCGGGCAATTTTCCGGCCACCCTCCGGCAAGTCGCGGGTGAGCATCACTGTTCTGTGTCCATATTAAGTGCCAAGCTTCAGTTATTTCCTAATTTGATCAAGTGTAAGTAAGTTATAGCATAAATTGTAAATTGGACTCTTAATGATCATGGGCCAACTTTGCCCTCGGGACCCGTGCCAGCCCAATCTTGTGAGCACGGGCTCCGTCTCGACGTAACGAACGCGCTGGAACTTACGGCGTCGTCGTCGGATTCCCGGATTTCAAGAATGAGCTAAAACAGTAGTTAACTAAAGAATAATTATGCAATTTTCAATATCTTATGGACCTACTTGCAAATTTGTCACCCTGGCTGCCCTTAGACAGTATTTACGCACCACCTAGCCATCTTGTTAGGATTCCGAAGGTCCTCGTTGATCGGGAATCAGATTTTGATCGATAAATCGACCGACTTGACCCGTTTAAGCTTTCCGTTAGTGTAGCGTCGTCGGGAAAGGGTTTGTGCGAGTCTATTACTGATCATGTCTTCTGATACAGGACCCAGTTGTTCAGCACCAGCCTCCCAGTAGCCGTGCGGGAGTTCGAGGATCTGCCGTCATCCAGGTGGGTTATCTTCGAACCGGGCCTCAGCTTTTTGGCCCTCTGGTTGCTTTAGTACAGTCGGACCCCTGTTATTGACTTACCCTGCTGATTACACATATATATAACCGATCTTGACATATACTGATATTCCTTGACATATACTGATATTCCTGGACATATGTTGATTTCCTTGACTTGATTAGACCAGTGCTTGAGATTACATGCTCCATGATTATTCCTGATAGATCCTGATCTACTTGAGACACATTATATGTACCTGCTTGTGGTCTTTTCTATTCTTGCACATAGATTTGCATGATTCGATGATACCTGTTGATCCCTGTCATTTGAGATGTTACTTGATATATTGTCGATATGCATGATTGATTGATTCCGATTGATAGATATAGACTGATGACTCCCTGTTGGGATCTCGGCATGTTGCCGACTACCCGGTCACTAGACCGTGAGATTGATCATTATGACTTGCTATACACTGCTGTACTTCACGAACATGGCCGGGGTCGCTCCCCGTGGAGCTTGTTCTTTACCGGTAGAGTGGTCTGGTGATAGACCCGTGAGCCCCCAGTTAGGCACCCGTGGGGTGCGGGGTATGTCAGCCGCGAGCCCTTTTGCATCGAGACTGCTTGGCGTCTGTGAAATGCAGGGTTATTGCCTGAGGTCCTATGAGACCAATAGTGGCGCATGATTGGGTACTTGGGTTTCTACCTTTGACGCATTACTTTTACTTGTACTGCTGCTCAGTTTATTTTCAGTATTATTAACCGTAGATATGCTTTCAGCACTTGCAGTTCCTTGTACATGATTCTTATAGACATCTTTTGATTTCCAGCATGTATGTTCTATAGCTTTCATGATTGTTTATCTCTGATTTGCCCTGATTTCCAGTATACCTATCTGCAGTTCTTACTTTTGATTATTAGTAGATCTCTTTTCCAGCTGTACCTATAGATCTTTACTATCCGCAGATTTTAGTACCCAGTAGGTACGATTAGCTGATCCTCGGCTCGTCGTGCCCACTGGGATACATGTACAGTGTATCTCACACCCCCTGGGTGACCATTTTCCAGGTCCGTCGGGTGGGGAGATAGCGGGACGATCCAGTGAGCCGGTTACGATAGAGCTGTCCCCATGATCGTAGATATTGAGCCCTGATGATCTATGCAGACTTTTATTTTCTGCATTTTATTCCAGTTCTATTTGATTTAGACATTTAAAATATTGATATAATAACTGATCTTGAATTATTCCTGCTGACTAGATTAGTAGTTGTACTGAGATATCTGTTGCTGATTACTAGTCTAGCCGTGCATATATAGGGGAGTCTCTGTTCACGGAATAGAGGGTTTCCTATATGTGTGGCGGTCTGTTACGCCTGTTTTGCAAACTCTGATTTAATCAAAAAAAAAAAAAAATTTCAGACCTGATTTTTAAACTCGGGGCGTGACAGATTAGATGGTATCAGAGAGATAGGTACACGGTACCTAGGGAAGGTTGATTAGGAACTGGTTAGGATGAACCCTAGGATGACTTGTCGCGTGAGAGCGTTGGGTATGTCGAGTATAAGGGTTAGAAACTCAAGGTATACTTTTCGGAGTCTGTTTCTAACCTGGTTGTATGATTACAGTTATGGCTTGTCCTCCAGGTCGTGGGCATGGACGGGGTGTGAGGGCGGGCCGTGGTGTCGGCCGACCACCCAGCGCGCCGAGCGAGCCCGTGGATCAGGGTCGTATAGAGCGACTTGAGGCTCAGATGGCGGCTCTGGTTGGGATGTTCCAGCATTTTGTGCAGCAGCAGACTGCTGCTCCGGCCCCACCTGTTCACCCACCAACTGTTCCAGTCGCTGCACCGCCGATTTCACCCCTTGTTGCTCCGGTCGTTGCCGAGCCTGGGGGTTTGGCGGAGCCTGCTGTTAACCCCGTATTACCACCAGCGGGGCCCATTCCAGATGTTACTGAGGCTTCTTGTGCGGTACCGGGGGTTCCGGTTGCCCCTGTTGGTACTGCTGTGATGGCACATGCGTCATACCGGTCAGTCTTCCCAGTTACTGATCCTGTGGCCAATGATGAGGCTGATCGAGCAGAGCAAGCTCGAGCAAAGGCTGTCCTGCCCAAGTTCAAGAATTCCGAGCCACAAATATTCAAGGGCAAGAAAAGAGCGCCTTCTGTGAGCGGTGGTGGATCCTCCAGACAAAACAAAAAGGCGAAGCAAACACGACCGTGCGTCTTCTGTGGGGGTACTCACCAAACGCGCTTCTGTAAACAACGACACGGCCGATGTTTCAACTGCGGCCAACAGGGACATAGAGCTTCGGAGTGCCCACAGAGGACCACCCCCGATGATTCCACTGCTCCAGCACCTGTGATCCCATACCAGCGTCAG
The DNA here is from genome assembly GCA_029168755.2 of Tillandsia fasciculata. NCBI lineage: Eukaryota > Viridiplantae > Streptophyta > Magnoliopsida > Poales > Bromeliaceae > Tillandsia > Tillandsia fasciculata. The sequence continues at coordinate 20,646,659 of CM054941.1, forward strand.
GGTACTCCCTCGAACGCTGCTGCATCTGGGCGTCCTCCTCTCCCTCGTCAGTCTGAGGGAGCGCGCCAAACCTCAGCGGGACCGGCCCATGCACTGACCCCTCACGGTGAGCCAATAGAGGGAAGCCCGACGACTGACCTAGTAGCTCTCGAATAAATTTTTATATTAAGCATATTTTTAAGTATGACCTTAAGTTGTAAGCTTTGGGAACAAAACTCCTTTGAAGTGGAGGTGATGTAATAATCTGAATTACCTTGCTTTTAATAAATAGATTAAAGATAAAATTGGACATTGATCTCCGTAGACATTGATTGCCTTAGCCACGTTACCTATACCTCCTGTTGACTCCGGTGGGAGTCGTGTCCCCAACTCGATGTTGGCGATAGATCTTGGGTATTTCACCCTTCTTTCGATAAGTATGTTGGCTGCAGACAAGGTACTGTCGAAAGAGTGGTTTGAAGTACTCTACCCCGTAAGGGGTAATATCGTGATTGGGTCTACTTGTTCGCTTATCTATAGTTATAGTCGCCAGGGTTACCCTCTGGACAACGATGTTAAAGTTTCAGTGATGATATCCCAGACCATATTGGACCTTAGGTAGGTCTCAGATAGTTGTGGGTATAGTGGACAGATTATATTTGTCATTAATATAGACATTCGTCCTAGCTTGCGGCCACTAGCCACGTTGACCTCGCCAGATCGTGCAACTGATTCGATAATAGAAATAAGTGGTAGTACAAATGAACAGTAAATGAACCAGAATTTTTAGCAGTTTGGATGAAGCAGAATTGTGAACCCTAGTGTTATCGCAAACCACACAGTACAAGGTGCATTGACATTAGGGACCGTGTATGTTCGGTCAACGAACAAGTTATCGGGCCAATGTGGTAGCGGATGCTTTGAGCCGAAAGCACGTGTCCCCAGAGCTACTAATGATCACTGATCAGGATGGCTTAATTTTCGAGTTCCAGCGTCTAGACTTGGAGATCGTTCCTTCGGGGTCTACCGCTCGACTTTTAGCGATGGTAGTGCAGTCTACCCTGCTTGATCGCATAAAGGAGGGACAGCAGTCGGACCCCTCCTCCCATAAGATTCATGAACTGATACCACTGGGACAGACTGACGAATTACCAGCTGCACGCCGATGGCTCTATCCGATTCAGGGGCTGTTGGTGTGTTCCAGATAACGGTAAATTAAGGACATCCTTACTGAGACACCTCGAGATGAAAAGAAGCTGAGAAATTGACCGATCCCCTATGTCAAGGTACAATGGGAGAACCTTGAGGAGCGTGAAGCCACGTGGGAACGCGAATCAACCATGATGAAGCGTTACCCCCGTTTATTTGGTTCTTAGTTGTATTAAGTTTCAGGGACGAAACTTCCTTTTTGGTGGGAGAGATGTAAGAATTTGAATTTTTGAAAATAAATAAATAAATGAAATTGATTGAAGTCAAGTTGAATTTTGGTCATAAAAGCACGAATAGTCAAAATGCCCCTTTTCTGCAGTGTAATTTGCACAGTTAGTGGGCCAGAAATATCACTTTTCAATCCGAGCCTGATCTCGAAGATCTGAGACCACGAGTGCGACCGTCACGACGAACTGAGCGAAAACCATATTAAGTTTGTTCGGATCTGACGGTCGGATCTTCCAGAAATCAGCGATGAAGCGGGCGGGACCCGCGACTTAAGTTGCGCAGTGCGGAACAGTAAATGAACAGTAACCCTATATTTCGAATCCCCTAAGTGCTAATGTTGGGCCAATTCGCCATCCAGAAGCCGACCATAGCACTTCAAATAGTGGATTTGAACGGTTTCGTCGTTCTGGACGCAATGGCGCTGACGGAATTTTCGTTTGACGACTCTAGGGTCTCGAAAAGCGCGAAAAACAGTATTTGGAACAGTATTTTATGGACCGAAAATTCATCCGGACACTGTTTCGAAAAACAAAAATTGGTACTTGATAGGATTCGTCGAGCCGGACGTCGTGACGAAGTCCGTTTTTTGAATTGACGATCGGATCGCCTCGAAAAGCGTAAAATATAGTGAAAAATACAGTTTTTGCATATAAATCCCTATAAAACGTGCCTCGAAAAGCGTGCCACTGCATGGGGAGGGACCTGAGTGCAAGATGTTGCTACTGTAAGGGACCCGAGCCTAAAATGCCAAGCATGGAAGGGCTGCATTGCAATGTTGCAATGCATGCACCTTTCGAATTCAAATTTTGAATTCAAGATGGCTTCCTATATCACCCGCAGCCTCAGCTCCTTAGCGCAGACCTCTCCAACAACCTGCACCCTCAACCCCGCTTCCCGGACCACCCCGCGCCGGCCGCCGCCTTGCCATCGCCGGAAAAGGTTGATCAAGCCTTGTCTTGATCTCGGGTCTTGAGGAGAAGGAGGCTTGGGAGGACCCTGGGTGGACCAAGTCAGCACCTGGGGCACCCTTTGTGAAGCCGCAGCCGAGCCCGAGGGAGCCGGCACCCCAGCTCCGCCGCGCGCCGCCGCAACCACCCTCCTCTTCTTCCATATCTCCGGCCGAGGTGAGTTCTTGGAACTTCTTTGTTCATTTTGGTATTTGGGCACAACCATCGTGTTTCTGACATGGTGGCGACTCCCCGGGTGCAGGCCAAGCCGCGGCCGCCGTCCCGATCGCCGGCGAGAGCCGCCCCTGCCGGAATTATCATTTTCTGGCCGATTGGGAGCGCCGCCATCATCCGACCGGTGAACCCGAGATCAACACCGTTGAATCTGTCCCTCTCGGTGACTGCAACGCCTCCACAAAGTCCCATCGCGATCGGACCAAGATCGAGCCCGATCGGAGCCGCCCTAGAAACCGGTTATTATTAACTTTTGCCGAACGCCGCCGTCCGGCGCCGCCGTGGCCTCCCGTCGCCGGCCACCACTGCACCGAGCATCGCGGAGTTGGGACAGACCTCTTGGTCCATCTCGCACCGGCCCGGAGGGACCTCGCCGGAAACCGCCATTAACGGCCAACGAAGCTTCCCCGAGCTTCGCCGCCGCGCATCGCCGGCGCCTCCAGACCTCGGCAAACGGTGCAGGTAGGCTCCTATGATCCCCTAGAGTCCTCCCATCAAGTTGCATGGCTCTCTTAACGTCGGGACTTTTGTCTCCAGAGTTGCACCCGAGCTCGGCTTCGACCTCATCTCCGGCGATCCTCGGCGCTCCGGGACTCCGGCCAACCACTAGGTAAGACCTACAGGCCCTGCTAATACTCCCCATGATTTTATTTTGGGGCCAGAGACCCCCTGTAACTGGGTCTTAAACCTTGCACCCGAGGTCACCCTCTCGGGCTCATCTCCGGCCGCCGCCGCCTCCGGCCGCCGGGGCTCTACCCCACATGAACCCGAGAGCTCCTGGGGACCCCTTCTAACCTATGCTCCCCTCTGATACAGGACAGAACCTGTTTTGCTCCAAGGTGTCCAACCCGAGCCCTAGCCCGAGCCTAGGTGCTGCTCCGGCCATCTTTCCGGCCGGCCTCCGACGCGCGCAAGGTGAGCCCTCAACCCTAGACACCCTACTGATTATGATGCTCATGTTAAATCCCAAGAAGATCTAGTAGATAATTGTTTATAACATAGTGGTCTTTGTAGAGCTTTTGAGGGTGGTTCTCCGGGCAATTTTCCGGCCACCCTCCGGCAAGTCGCGGGTGAGCATCACTGTTCTGTGTCCATATTAAGTGCCAAGCTTCAGTTATTTCCTAATTTGATCAAGTGTAAGTAAGTTATAGCATAAATTGTAAATTGGACTCTTAATGATCATGGGCCAACTTTGCCCTCGGGACCCGTGCCAGCCCAATCTTGTGAGCACGGGCTCCGTCTCGACGTAACGAACGCGCTGGAACTTACGGCGTCGTCGTCGGATTCCCGGATTTCAAGAATGAGCTAAAACAGTAGTTAACTAAAGAATAATTATGCAATTTTCAATATCTTATGGACCTACTTGCAAATTTGTCACCCTGGCTGCCCTTAGACAGTATTTACGCACCACCTAGCCATCTTGTTAGGATTCCGAAGGTCCTCGTTGATCGGGAATCAGATTTTGATCGATAAATCGACCGACTTGACCCGTTTAAGCTTTCCGTTAGTGTAGCGTCGTCGGGAAAGGGTTTGTGCGAGTCTATTACTGATCATGTCTTCTGATACAGGACCCAGTTGTTCAGCACCAGCCTCCCAGTAGCCGTGCGGGAGTTCGAGGATCTGCCGTCATCCAGGTGGGTTATCTTCGAACCGGGCCTCAGCTTTTTGGCCCTCTGGTTGCTTTAGTACAGTCGGACCCCTGTTATTGACTTACCCTGCTGATTACACATATATATAACCGATCTTGACATATACTGATATTCCTTGACATATACTGATATTCCTGGACATATGTTGATTTCCTTGACTTGATTAGACCAGTGCTTGAGATTACATGCTCCATGATTATTCCTGATAGATCCTGATCTACTTGAGACACATTATATGTACCTGCTTGTGGTCTTTTCTATTCTTGCACATAGATTTGCATGATTCGATGATACCTGTTGATCCCTGTCATTTGAGATGTTACTTGATATATTGTCGATATGCATGATTGATTGATTCCGATTGATAGATATAGACTGATGACTCCCTGTTGGGATCTCGGCATGTTGCCGACTACCCGGTCACTAGACCGTGAGATTGATCATTATGACTTGCTATACACTGCTGTACTTCACGAACATGGCCGGGGTCGCTCCCCGTGGAGCTTGTTCTTTACCGGTAGAGTGGTCTGGTGATAGACCCGTGAGCCCCCAGTTAGGCACCCGTGGGGTGCGGGGTATGTCAGCCGCGAGCCCTTTTGCATCGAGACTGCTTGGCGTCTGTGAAATGCAGGGTTATTGCCTGAGGTCCTATGAGACCAATAGTGGCGCATGATTGGGTACTTGGGTTTCTACCTTTGACGCATTACTTTTACTTGTACTGCTGCTCAGTTTATTTTCAGTATTATTAACCGTAGATATGCTTTCAGCACTTGCAGTTCCTTGTACATGATTCTTATAGACATCTTTTGATTTCCAGCATGTATGTTCTATAGCTTTCATGATTGTTTATCTCTGATTTGCCCTGATTTCCAGTATACCTATCTGCAGTTCTTACTTTTGATTATTAGTAGATCTCTTTTCCAGCTGTACCTATAGATCTTTACTATCCGCAGATTTTAGTACCCAGTAGGTACGATTAGCTGATCCTCGGCTCGTCGTGCCCACTGGGATACATGTACAGTGTATCTCACACCCCCTGGGTGACCATTTTCCAGGTCCGTCGGGTGGGGAGATAGCGGGACGATCCAGTGAGCCGGTTACGATAGAGCTGTCCCCATGATCGTAGATATTGAGCCCTGATGATCTATGCAGACTTTTATTTTCTGCATTTTATTCCAGTTCTATTTGATTTAGACATTTAAAATATTGATATAATAACTGATCTTGAATTATTCCTGCTGACTAGATTAGTAGTTGTACTGAGATATCTGTTGCTGATTACTAGTCTAGCCGTGCATATATAGGGGAGTCTCTGTTCACGGAATAGAGGGTTTCCTATATGTGTGGCGGTCTGTTATGCCTGTTTTGCAAACTCTGATTTAATCAAAAAAAAAAAAAATTTCAGACCTGATTTTTAAACTCGGGGCGTGACAGATTAGATGGTATCAGAGAGATTGGTACACGGTACCTAGGGAAGGTTGATTAGGAACTGGTTAGGATGAACCCTAGGATGACTTGTCGCGTGAGAGCGTTGGGTATGTCGAGTATAAGGGTTAGAAACTCAAGGTATACTTTTCGGAGTCTGTTTCTAACCTGGTTGTATGATTACAGTTATGGCTTGTCCTCCAGGTCGTGGGCATGGACGGGGTGTGGGGGCGGGCCGTGGTGTCGGCCGACCACCCAGCGCGCCGAGCGAGCCCGTGGATCAGGGTCGTATAGAGCGACTTGAGGCTCAGATGGCGGCTCTGGTTGGGATGTTCCAGCATTTTGTGCAGCAGCAGACTGCTGCTCCGGCCCCACCTGTTCACCCACCAACTGTTCCAGTCGCTGCACCGCCGATTTCACCCCTTGTTGCTCCGGTCGTTGCCGAGCCTGGGGGTTTGGCGGAGCCTGCTGTTAACCCCGTATTACCACCAGCGGGGCCCATTCCAGATGTTACTGAGGCTTCTTGTGCGGTACCGGGGGTTCCGGTTGCCCCTGTTGGTACTGCTGTGATGGCACATGCGTCATACCGGTCAGTCTTCCCAGTTACTGATCCTGTGGCCAATGATGAGGCTGATCGAGCAGAGCAAGCTCGAGCAAAGGCTGTCCTGCCCAAGTTCAAGAATTCCGAGCCACAAATATTCAAGGGCAAGAAAAGAGCGCCTTCTGTGAGCGGTGGTGGATCCTCCAGACAAAACAAAAAGGCGAAGCAAACACGACCGTGCGTCTTCTGTGGGGGTACTCACCAAACGCGCTTCTGTAAACAACGACACGGCCGATGTTTCAACTGCGGCCAACAGGGACATAGAGCTTCGGAGTGCCCACAGAGGACCACCCCCGATGATTCCACTGCTCCAGCACCTGTGATCCCATACCAGCGTCAGGGTACTCCCTCGAACGCTGCTGCATCTGGGCGTCCTCCTCTCCCTCGTCAGTCTGAGGGAGCGCGCCAAACCTCAGCGGGACCGGCCCATGCACTGACCCCTCACGGTGAGCCAATAGAGGGAAGCCCGACGACTGACCTAGTAGCTCTCGAATAAATTTTTATATTAAGCATATTTTTAAGTATGACCTTAAGTTGTAAGCTTTGGGAACAAAACTCCTTTGAAGTGGAGGTGATGTAATAATCTGAATTACCTTGCTTTTAATAAATAGATTAAAGATAAAATTGGACATTGATCTCCGTAGACATTGATTGCCTTAGCCACGTTACCTATACCTTCTGTTGACTCCGGTGGGAGTCATGTCCCCAACTCGATGTTGGCGATAGATCTTGGGTATTTCACCCTTCTTTCGATAAGTATGTTGGCTGCAGACAAGGTACTGTCGAAAGAGTGGTTTGAAGTACTCTACCCCGTAAGGGGTAATATCGTGATTGGGTCTACTTGTTCGCTTATCTATAGTTATAGTCGCCAGGGTTACCCTCTGGACAACGATGTTAAAGTTTCAGTGATGATATCCCAGACCATATTGGACCTTAGGTAGGTCTCAGATAGTTGTGGGTATAGTGGACAGATTATATTTGTCATTAATATAGACATTCGTCCTAGCTTGCGGCCACTAGCCACGTTGACCTCGCCAGATCGTGCAACTGATTCGATAATAGAAATAAGTGGTAGTACAAATGAACAGTAAATGAACCAGAATTTTTAGCAGTTTGGATGAAGCAGAATTGTGAACCCTAGTGTTATCGCAAACCACACAGTACAAGGTGCATTGACATTAGGGACCGTGTATGTTCGGTCAACGAACAAGTTATCGGGCCAATGTGGTAGCGGATGCTTTGAGCCGAAAGCACGTGTCCCCAGAGCTACTAATGATCACTGATCAGGATGGCTTAATTTCCGAGTTCCAGCGTCTAGACTTGGAGATCGTTCCTTCGGGGTCTACCGCTCGACTTTTAGCGATGGTAGTGCAGTCTACCCTGCTTGATCGCATAAAGGAGGGACAGCAGTCGGACTCCTCCTCCCATAAGATTCATGAACTGATACCACTGGGACAGACTGACGAATTACCAGCTGCACGCCGATGGCTCTATCCGATTCAGGGGCTGTTGGTGTGTTCCAGATAACGGTAAATTAAGGACATCCTTACTGAGACACCTCGAGATGAAAAGAAGCTGAGAAATTGACCGATCTCCTATGTCAAGGTACAATGGGAGAACCTTGAGGAGCGTGAAGCCACGTGGGAACGCGAATCAACCATGATGAAGCGTTACCCCCGTTTATTTGGTTCTTAGTTGTATTAAGTTTCAGGGACGAAACTTCCTTTTTGGTGGGAGAGATGTAAGAATTTGAATTTTTGAAAATAAATAAATAAATGAAATTGATTGAAGTCAAGTTGAATTTTGGGTCATAAAAGCACGAATAGTCAAAATGCCCCTTTTCTGCAGTGTAATTTGCACAGTTAGTGGGCCAGAAATATCACTTTTCAATCCGAGCCTGATCTCGAAGATCTGAGACCACGAGTGCGACCGTCACGACGAACTGAGCGAAAACCATATTAAGTTTGTTCGGATCTGACGGTCGGATCTTCCAGAAATCAGCGATGAAGCGGGCGGGACCCGCGACTTAAGTTGCGCAGTGCGGAACAGTAAATGAACAGTAACCCTATATTTCGAATCCCCTAAGTGCTAATGTTGGGCCAATTCGCCATCCAGAAGCCGACCATAGCACTTCAAATAGTGGATTTGAACGGTTTCGTCGTTCTGGACGCAATGGCGCTGACGGAATTTTCGTTTGACGACTCTAGGGTCTCGAAAAGCGCAAAAAACAGTATTTGGAACAGTATTTTATGGACCGAAAATTCATCCGGACACTGTTTCGAAAAACAAAAATTGGTACTTGATAGGATTCGTCGAGCCGGACGTCGTGACGAAGTCCGTTTTTTGAATTGACGATCGGATCGCCTCGAAAAGCGTAAAATATAGTGAAAAATACAGTTTTTGCATATAAATCCCTATAAAATGTGCCTCGAAAAGCGTGCCACTGCATGGGGAGGGACCTGAGTGCAAGATGTTGCTACTGTAAGGGACCCGAGCCTAAAATGCCAAGCATGGAAGGGCTGCATTGCAATGTTGCAATGCATGCACCTTTCGAATTCAAATTTTGAATTCAAGATGGCTTCCTATATCACCCGCAGCCTCAGCTCCTTAGCGCAGACCTCTCCAACAACCTGCACCCTCAACCCCGCTTCCCGGACCACCCCGCGCCGGCCGCCGCCTTGCCATCGCCGGAAAAGGTTGATCAAGCCTTGTCTTGATCTCGGGTCTTGAGGAGAAGGAGGCGTGGGAGGACCCTGGGTGGACCAAGTCAGCACCTGGGGCACCCTTTGTGAAGCCGCAGCCGAGCCCGAGGGAGCCGGCACCCCAGCTCCGCCGCGCGCCGCCGCAACCACCCTCCTCTTCTTCCATATCTCCGGCCGAGGTGAGTTCTTGGAACTTCTTTGTTCATTTTGGTATTTGGGCACAACCATCGTGTTTCTGACATGGTGGCGACTCCCCGGGTGCAGGCCAAGCCGCGGCCGCCGTCCCGATCGCCGGCGAGAGCCGCCCCTGCCGGAATTATCATTTTCTGGCCGAGCTTCACTGTTCTGTGTCCATATTAAGTGCCAAGCTTCAGTTATTTCCTAATTTGATCAAGTGTAAGTAAGTTATAGCATAAATTGTAAATTGGACTCTTAATGATCATGGGCCAACTTTGCCCTCGGGACCCGTGCCAGCCCAATCTTGTGAGCACGGGCTCCGTCTCGACGTAACGAACGCGCTGGAACTTACGGCGTCGTCGTCGGATTCCCGGATTTCAAGAATGAGCTAAAACAGTAGTTAACTAAAGAATAATTATGCAATTTTCAATATCTTATGGACCTACTTGCAAATTTGTCACCCTGGCTGCCCTTAGACAGTATTTACGCACCACCTAGCCATCTTGTTAGGATTCCGAAGGTCCTCGTTGATCGGGAATCATATTTTGATCGATAAATCGACCGACTTGACCCGTTTAAGCTTTCCGTTAGTGTAGCGTCGTCGGGAAAGGGTTTGTGCGAGTCTATTACTGATCATGTCTTCTGATACAGGACCCAGTTGTTCAGCACCAGCCTCCCAGTAGCCGTGCGGGAGTTCGAGGATCTGCCGTCATCCAGGTGGGTTATCTTCGAACCGGGCCTCAGCTTTTTGGCCCTCTGGTTGCTTTAGTACAGTCGGACCCCTGTTATTGACTTACCCTGCTGATTACACATATATATAACCGATCTTGACATATACTGATATTCCTTGACATATACTGATATTCCTGGACATATGTTGATTTCCTTGACTTGATTAGACCAGTGCTTGAGATTACATGCTCCATGATTATTCCTGATAGATCCTGATCTACTTGAGACACATTATATGTACCTGCTTGTGGTCTTTTCTATTCTTGCACATAGATTTGCATGATTCGATGATACCTGTTGATCCCTGTCATTTGAGATGTTACTTGATATATTGTCGATATGCATGATTGATTGATTCCGATTGATAGATATAGACTGATGACTCCCTGTTGGGATCTCGGCATGTTGCCGACTACCCGGTCACTAGACCGTGAGATTGATCATTATGACTTGCTATACACTATTGTACTTCACGAACATGGCCGGGGTCGCTCCCCGTGGAGCTTGTTCTTTACCGGTAGAGTGGTCTGGTGATAGACCCGTGAGCCCCCAGTTAGGCACCCGTGGGGTGCGGGGTATGTCAGCCGCGAGCCCTTTTGCATCGAGACTGCTTGGCGTCTGTGAAATGCAGGGTTATTGCCTGAGGTCCTATGAGACCAATAGTGGCGCATGATTGGGTACTTGGGTTTCTACCTTTGACGCATTACTTTTACTTGTACTGCTGCTCAGTTTATTTTCAGTATTATTAACTGTAGATATGCTTTCAGCACTTGCAGTTCCTTGTACATGATTCTTATAGACATCTTTTGATTTCCAGCATGTATGTTCTATAGCTTTCATGATAGTTTATCTCTGATTTGCCCTGATTTCCAGTATACCTATCTGCAGTTCTTACTTTTGATTATTAGTAGATCTCTTTTCCAGCTGTACCTATAGATCTTTACTATCCGCAGATTTTAGTACCCAGTAGGTACGATTAGCTGATCCTCGGCTCGTCGTGCCCACTGGGATACATGTACAGTGTATCTCACACCCCCTGGGTGACCATTTTCTAGGTCCGTCGGGTGGGGAGATAGCGAGACGATCCAGTGAGCCGGTTACGATAGAGCTGTCCCCATGATCGTAGATATTGAGCCCTGATGATCTATGCAGACTTTTATTTTCCGCATTTTATTCCAGTTCTATTTGATTTAGACATTTAAAATATTGATATAATAACTGATCTTGAATTATTCCTGCTGACTAGATTAGTAGTTGTACTGAGATATCTGTTGCTGATTACTAGTCTAGCCGTGCATATATAGGGGAGTCTCTGTTCACGGAATAGAGGGTTTCCTATATGTGTGGCGGTCTGTTACGCCTGTTTTGCAAACTCTGATTTAATCAAAAAAAAAAAAAAATTTCAGACATGATTTTTAAACTCGGGGCGTGACAGTACCGGAACCCTATAGGAAAACAGAAGCCCTACCTTGGGTTTTTGGAAGATTTGATCTATTGGAGAGTAAGAAAGCTTTCAAGGGAGGCTTGGGAAGGAAGAAGGACCATCTTCTCCACGTTTTGGAGCTAAAACCTAAGATAAGTTTCTTAGGTTTTCAAGAGATTTAAGTTTTTATGGGTTTAAAAGAGAAGGATTAGTTTCTTATGTATTCTAATCCTATTTTTAGAAATTTTCTTGAAAGTTTGAGAGATCAAACACTACTTCTTCCAAAGAGCACATAAGAAGGTAGGGGATTCTTCCGAAAAAGGGTGATCCCTTCCATTTTTTCTTTGCTTTTTGATTTAGAAGTATGATAGTGTGGTCAATAGTGTAATGAGACATGAATGATGAATAATTAGGGTTTAGCCCTAAAAAGAGAATTATGCAAAAACCCAATATAGGTTGTTCTTGTATGTGGATGATGATATTTGACTTAGGAAAAAATCTAGGTTAAGAGTTCAAAATGAGTGGCATAAAAACCTAGGAGATAACTCTAAGTAAAATGGGTGGCATCGCCTTAGGAGTGAACCTAAGGTTGCATGATAGAGTGTTCAACATAGAGTCAAAACTCTAAGACATGTGTTCGGTTGAGATTGATGAGTATTAAGGCAATTAGCAACCCCAGAGCCTTGGTCTTAGGGTGAAAGTGCAATTTGAGTAAATGTAATAACTTCAACCTAATTGATGGTCCAAGAGACATTATAGCTATCCCTGAGTCAATGACCTAGGGTAAAAGATGAAAGAAAGAGGAAAAGCTAAAAAGGGCAAAAGAAGCCAAAAGTGAAAGAGAATGGGATTAAATGACACCCTTTGATGGGACGTTTGCTAGTTGGTAGCATGACTACCCAGCTTGGAACCTATTGGGACTAGGTACATCCGATTGGTACGACAAGAGGCGCCTTTGGGTCAAAAGACTCACCCATGGTGGCATGACTATGTTGGTTCCATTCCATCTAGTGAGGTACTTCCAAAGGGTCGAGAAACTAAATGAAAGTGCAAGTGACTAGTAAGAATTTGAATTTGTGTAAATAAATAAATAAAGTCAAATTGAATGTTGGATCATAAATGCACGAATAGCTAAGGTGCCCCTTTTCTGCAGTGTAATTTGCACAGAAATAGGGTCAGAAATATCGCCTTTCAATCCGAGCCTGATCTCGAAGATCCGAGACCACCAGCGCGACCGTCTCGTCGAACTGATCGAAAACCATATTCAGCAAGTTCAGATCTGACGGTCGGAACTTCCAGAAATCAGCGATAAAGCGGGCGGGACTCGCGACTTAAGTCGCAAGTACAAGTGAACAGTAAACCCTATTTTCAAATTCCCTAAGTGCTAACTTTGGCCAATTCGCCATCCGGAAACCAGTTATAGCATTTCAAATAGTGGATTTGAACGGTTTCGTCGTTCTGGACGCAATGGCGCTGACGGAATTTCCGTTTGACGACTCTAAAGCCTCGAAAAACGCGAAAACTATATTTTTGATCAGTATTTTATGGACCGCGATTCCATCTAGGCACCTTCTCGAAAAACGAAAATTGCTACCTGATAGGATTCGTCGAGCCGGACGTCGTGGCGAAGTCCGTTTTTCGAATTGACGATCGGATCGCCTCGAAAAGCGTGAAATGCAGCGAAAATGCGAATTTTGCATAAAAATCCCTATAGAACATGCCTCGTAAAGCGTGCCACTGCATGAGGAGGGACCTGAGTGCGAGACTAAACTGCTGTGAAGGACTGGGGATGAAATACCAAAGGATGGAGGACCAAATTGCAAAGTTGCAACCATTTGAATTTTAAAACCCAACTTCAGTTTGGATTTTAAAAGGCCCGAAGCCTCAGCAGGGCTCTCCACCAGTCCTTAACTTCCTCTCCTATCTCTGCGCACTCCACGCAACCGAAGCTCTGCGCCGGCCGCCCCCCCCCACCACGTCGCCGGAGAAGAAAGATCAACAACATCTTGATCTCGGGTGACTCAGAAAAAGGGTGCTCAGGAAGGTCTTGGACGATCAAGACCTAGTCTGGTGGACCTCTCTGTGAAGCCGCGTCTGAACCCGAGTGGAACCGGCCCCAGCCGCCGCCCTGCGCCGCCGCGGACCACCTCTCCTTTTTCCAAAATTTCGGCGAGGTGAGTTCTTGAAACTTTTTTCTTTAAGCTGGCACTTGGGCATGATCAGTGGGTTTCTGACACCGAGCAGACCCTCCGGGTGCAGGCCGAGCCGCTGCCGCCGTCCCGATCGCCGGCGGGAGCCACGTCGCCGGAATTATCACTCTCCTGGCCGATCGCGAGCGTGGGCTCCATCCGGCCGTCAAGATCGAGATCAAGGCCGTTAGATCTTCTCTTCTCGGTGACTGCAAGGTGCCCTACAACTTTGAACGCCATCGGTTAAGGATCTGCGTCTCCCGAACTTGCCCTAGAATCGGCCAATAATGCATCGCGGCCGATCTTCTCAGTCCGGCACCGCCGTGCATTCGCGCCGCCGGCCACCACCTCAGCAAGCATCAGGGAGCTGAGGGGAACCTCTTGGTCCATCTTGCGCCGGCCCAGGCCTCGCCGGCCGGAATCCGCCATTAGAGCTCGTCATCTTCACCGAGCTTGGGTGGAACTTGAGCGCCGGCGATCTCCGCCGTTTCCGGCCGCCGCGCGGTGACCCAGGTAGGCATGTTGGGTCCTTATTAAGCTTTGTATGGGGTTGCATGTGAGCATTTACGTAGGGTTTCTGTTCTCTACAGTTGCACCAACCCTCGGATCCGAGCTCCTCCTCCGGCCGCCGTCGCTGTCTCCGGGCTCCGGCCAACCTTGCAGGTACGTTGTATGGACCCAGTGCTTGTTCCCTGTCAAGTTGTAAAGGTCTAAGGGTCTCTGCTAACCGAGCTTAACACTTGCACTTGAATGGTTCAAATTTTGAGTTTTCCGGCCGCCGCCGCCTCCGGCCACCGGCGCTCGGCCTGGCAGGGACCAACCTTCTTCTGAGACCTTAATAAGACTGATGTTCACCTTTTCTCCAGGATTGAACAAGGGTTACTCCAAGTTGGTTGAACCCGAGATCATTGTTGGAGTGGGTGTTGCTCCGGCGACCACTCCGGCCGGTCTCCGACGCGCACAAGGTGAGCACTGCACTCCTCTGTCCATATTAACTACCATGCTCCAGTTAGTTCTCAATATGATCAAGTATATGTTAAGATTCAACATAGTTGTAAATTGGACCTTAGAACATTATGGGCCAACTTTTAAATCGGGCCCCGTGCCAGCCCAAACTTGTGAGCACGGGCTCCGTCTCGACGTAACGGACGCGCTGAAACTTACGGCGTCGTCACTGGATCCCCGGATTTTAAGAACGAGCCGAAACGGGACAAAATATAAGCTAATTATCTAATTTAAGAATGTTTATAGATCAAATTGTAAATTGGACTTGATAGCGGTCTTTAAACAGTGTATATACACCTACTAGCCATTTTGTTAGAGCTCTGTAGACTCTCGTTGATCGGGAATCGGGTTTCATTCAATATATTGACGATATTGCCCTAAAATAGCGTCGCGTTACTGTTATGTCGTCGGGATGGGTTGTGCGAGTCTTCTACTGACCAGATCGTCTGATACAGGGCCCAGTTGTTCAGCACCAGCCTCCCAGTAGCTGCGCGGGAGTTCGAGGATCTGCCGTCATCCAGGTGGGTTATCTTCGAACCGGGCCGCAGTTTTTTGGCCCTCTGGTTGCTTTAGTCCAGTCGGACCCCTGTTTTTGATTTCCCTGCTGATTATATGACCTATCTTGACATATCATGATCCCACTGATTGACACTGACTTGATTAGACCTGTGATTGAGATTACTTGTTCACGATCAGCCTGATTATTGCATACCTGCTCCCTGATTATCACTGATAGATTCTGATCTACTTGAGACATATCTGTTATCAGCCTATATATATATCCCAGTACTGAGATTGCATGATCTGATTATACTGCTGATTCTTGTCGTTTGAGATGTTGCTCGATTTTCCGATATGCATGATTGATTGATCCTGATTGATAGAGATAGACTGATGACTCCCTGTTGGGATCTCGGCATGTTGCCGACTACCCGGTCACTAGACCGTGAGATTGATCATTATGACTTGCCATGCACTGCTGTACTTCACGAACATGGCCGGGGTAGCTCCCTGCGGAGATTGTTCTTTACCGGTAAAGTGGTCTAGAGGAAGGACCCGTGAGCCCCAGATAGCACATATGGGTGCGGGGTTATGTCAGTGGGATAGGTGCAGATAGTGGTATGAGCCTGAGGTCCCCGTGACCAATAGTGGCATTGGTTAGGTGCTTGATATTCTTGTGATTGATGCATAGATTTTATATTTCCATGTTCTAGCATACTTTTCAGTTGCCTTTTATTTCCAGCATGTATGATCTACAGTTTTATGATTGATTTCCAGTATACTTACCTGCAGTTCTTATTTTGATTAGTAGTAGACCTCTATGCTTTCCAGCTTTTCCTATTGACTCTTACTATCCGCAGATTTTAGTACCCAGTAGGTACGATTAGCTGATCCTCGGCTCGTCGTGCCCACTGGGATACATGTACAGTGTATCTCACACCCCCTGGGTGACCATTTTCCAGGTCCGTCGGGTGGGGAGATAGCGGAACGATCCAGTGAGCCTGTCACGATAGAGCTGTCCCCATGATTCTAGACAGAGATGATTGAGATCCTTGATGATTTATGCAGACTTTTATTTTCCGCATTTCATTCCAGTTCTATTTGATTTAGACATTAAAAATATTGATGTAATAACTGATTTTGAATTATTCCTGCTGACTAGATTAGTAGTTATACTGAGATATCTGTTGCTGATTACTAGCCTAGCCGTGCATATATAGGGGAGTCTCTGTTCGCGGAATAGAGAGTTTCCTATATGTGTGGCGGTCTGTTACGCCTGTTTTGCAAACTCTAATTTAATCAAAAAAAAAAAAAAAAAAAATTCTGACCTGATTTTTAAACTCGGGGCGTGACAGATTAGATGGTATCAGAGCAATAGGTACACGGTACCTAGGGAAAGTTGATTAGGAACTGGTTAGGATGAACCCTAGGATGACTTATGACGTGAGAGCGCGGGGTATCTGTCTAGCGATTAGGAGCTCAGGTGTATTTTCACACTTATGAGACGCTTTCCTAACTTGTGGTTGTGACTACGAGCGGTGTTCGCACGCGCTCTGGGCTTAGGGGTCATAGTGGGTGCAGTGTTAGCTGCGGTTGTGGTACGAGCCATGGGTTTGATATATCAGTGGAGCCTGAGGGCTTGGATTTTTGACAGCGGTAGAGGATCAGTTCACCGCATTTCGCTGGGTTAGTCCAGCAGACGGCTCAGCATCAGATTGTTGCTCTTGTTGCACTGGCCCCACCACTAGTCCAGGTATTTGGAGAAGTTAGTAATCCTCCAGTTGTCCTCGCGTCATTGGATATAGTACTTTGGTCGCAGCCGTGATTATCAAAACTATGTTGTGGCTGCTATTACTGGAGATTCCCCGAATATAGTTATCGGGATGCCTATGAGGTTAGCAATCTTGTTGCTTTGGATGGAAGGATTCTGACGACACTCAGCAAATATTAGACCTTAATGAATCGTGTCCCAACCCTGATCAGTGTAAAATAATTTGGGATTCACGATTACCTCGATAGAGATGGTGGTAGTAGTGAGCGCTTTGGCGCAGACATGGTTGACGGATAGGCTAAATTCGGTGATCTATGGGCCCGATTGAAACCCTGGTTTGAGTTAGATTCAGGTTCAGACCCCACCTTTGGTACGAGTTTAGTGGAGTCTTAGTTACTCCTATGAGTATGCGATAAGTTTGGATATTGTGATTACTACGATGGTGAGATATGACTGGAAAGTCTAATATACAACGTGATGATAATAGCTTGGGGATTTGATTATTATCCTAGATGAAACCGATTTGTAGTTGATTCGCATGTTGTGTGTGAATCGTTTATGGGGTCGTGATCACCCCTGATGATATTTGAGTTACGACTGGCGTCGCTAGAGCCGTGTTAGCAAGTGGGGATTCATTTAATAAAATCGGTAGATGGTGGAATATGGTTCTAGATTCTTGTGAGTAGCCAGGGTCGCACTCATGACCACTAGGTGGTAGAGACCGTTGATATAAGTTTATAATATCGGCATAGAGATTTGTGTCTTGAGGTATGAGTTATACCTTCTGTTGATTCCGGTGGGAGTCGTGTCCCCAACTTGATGTTGGCGACAGATTATGGTATTTCACTTTTCTTTTGATAAGCACGTTGGCAGCAGACAACGTACTGTCGAAAGAGCTAAGGAAATACCCCACCCTGTAAAGGGGAATATCATGATTGGGTCTATTTGTCTGCTTACTTAAATTTAGTTTCCAAGGTTGTCTTTGGACAACGATGTTGTAGTTTCAGTATTGATAGTCCAGACCATATTGGACCTTCGGTAGGTCTCAGATAGCCGTGTACATAGTGGACAAATTATATTCGTCATTAATGTAGACATTCGTCCTAGCTTGCGGCCACTAGCCACGTTGATCTCGCCAGATCTTGCAACTGATTCGATAATAGAAATAAGTGGGTTAAGCTGTAAGGTGGGACAACATGTCCAAACCGGACATTTTAAGCGTTACGAAAGGTTAGCTTGTATGCACAGATGAAAAGTTTGATAGATCTGAAAGTATAATGATCTTGGATGTCATCTTTCATGTGTCCGTCAGTTCGTAAGAACGTTAAGACGTTTTAACAATATTGTTAAAGAATTGAAAGATCATGGTTAGGGTACGTCGACCCTTTATATCGCATACCCTGGGAGGTATCTTTATGAACCAGAATTTTTAGCAGCTTGGATGAAACATAATTGTGAACCCTAGTGTTATTGCAAACCACACAGTACAAGGTGCATTGACATTAAGGACCGTGTATGTTCGGTCAACGAACAAGTTATCGAGCCAATGTGGTAGCGGATGCTTTGAGCCGAAAGCACGTGTCCCCAGTCCTTCCCACATTAACAGCCCCACCGCAGTTTAGCTTCACGAGGATCTGAGCTATGAGAAGACACCCCTGAAGATCCTGGCTCGAGATGAAAAGAAGCTGAGGAATAGATCGATCCCCTACGTCAAAGTACAATGGGAGAACCATGAAAAGCGTGAAGCCACGTGGGAACATGAATCAACCATGATGGAGCGTTTTCCCCATTTATTTGGTTCCTAGTTGTATTAAGTTTCAGGGACGAAACTTTCTTTTTGGTGGGAGAGATGTAAGAATTTGAATTTTTGTAAATAAATAAATAAATGAAAATAAATAAAGTCAAATAGAATGTTGGATCATAAATGCACGAATAGCTAAGGTGCCCCTTTTCTGCAGTGTAATTTGCACAGAAATAGGGTCAGAAATATCGCCTTTCAATCCGAGCCTGATCTCGAAGATCCGAGACCACCAGCGCGACCGTCTCGTCGAACTGATCGAAAACCATATTCAGCAAGTTCAGATCTGACGGTCGGATCTTCCAAAAATCAGCGATAAAGCGGGCGGGACCCGCGACTTAAGTCGCAAGTACAAGTGAACAGTAAACCGTATTTTCAAATTCCCTAAGTGCTAACTTTGGCCAATTCGCCATCCGAAAACCAGTTATAGCATTTCAAATAATGGATTTGAACGGTTTCGTCGTTCTGGACGCAATGGCGCTGACGGAATTTCCGTTTGACGACTCTAAAGCCTCGAAAAACGGGAAAACTATATTTTTGATCAGTATTTTATGGACCGCGATTCCATCTGGGCACCTTCTCGAAAAACGAAAATCGCTACCTGATAGGATTCGTCGAGCCGGACGTCGTGGCGAAGTCCGTTTTTCGAATTGACGATCGGATCGCCTCAAAAAGCGTGAAATGCAGCAAAAAATGTGAATTTTGCATAAAAATCCCTATAGAACATGCCTCGTAAAGCATGCCACTGCATGAGGAGGGACTTGAGTGCGAGACTAAACTGCTGTGAAGGACTGGGGATGAAATACCAAAGGATGGAGGACCAAATTGCAAAGTTGCAACCATTTGAATTTCAAAACCCAACTTCAGTTTGGATTTTAAAAGGCCCGAAGCCTCAGCAGGGCTCTCCACCAGTCCTCAACTTCCTCTCCTCTCTCTGCGCACTCCACGCAACCGAAGCTCCGCACCGGCCGCCCCCCCCACCACGTCGCCGGAGAAGAAAGATCAACAACATCTTGATCTCGGGTGACTCAGAAAAAGGGTGCTCAGGAAGGTCTTGCACGATCAAAACCTAGTCTGGTGGACCTCTCTGTGAAGCCGCGTCCGAACCTGAGTGGAACCGGCCCCAGCCGCCGCCCTGCGCCGCCGCGGACCACCTCTCCTTTTTCCAAAATTCCGGCGAGGTGAGTTCTTGAAACTTTTTTCTTTAAGCTGGCACTTGGGCATGATCAGTGGGTTTCTGACACCGAGCAGACCCTCCGTGTGCAGGCCGAGCCGCTGCCGCCGTCCCGATCGCCGGCGGGAGCCACGTCGCCGGAATTATCACTCTCCTGGCCGATCGCGAGCGCGGGCTCCATCCGGCCATCAAGATCGAGATCAAGGCCGTTAGATCTTCTCTTCTCGGTGACTGCAAGGTGCCCTACAACTTTGAACGCCATCGGTTAAGGATCCGCGTCTCCCGAACTTGCCCTAGAATCGGCCAATAATGCACCGCGGCCGATCTTCTCCGTCCGGCGCCGCCGTGCATCCGCGCCGCCGGCCACCACCTCAGCAAGCATCAGGGAGCTGAGGGGAACCTCTTGGTCCATCTTGCGCCGGCCCAGGCCTCGCCGGCCGGAATCCGCCATTAGAGCTCGTCATCTTCACCGAGCTTGGGTGGAACTTGAGCGCCGGCGATCTCCGCCGTTTTCGGCCGCCGCGCGGTGACCCAGGTAGGCATGTTGGGTCCTTATTAAGCTTTGTATGGGGTTGCATGTGAGCTTTTACGTAGGGTTTCTGTTCTCTACAGTTGCACCAACCCTCGGATCCAAGCTCCTCCTCCGGCCGCCTTTGCTGTCTCCGGGCTCCGGCCAACCTTGCAGGTACGTTGTATGGACCCAGTGCTTGTTCCCAGTCAAGTCGTAAAGGTCTAAGGGTCTCTGCTAACCGAGCTTAACACTTGCACTTGAATGGTTCAAATTTTGAGTTTTCCGGCCGCCGCCGCCTCCGGCCACCGGCGCTCGGCCTGGCAGGGACCAACCTTCTTCTGAGACCTTAATAAGACTGATGTTCACCTTTTCTCCAGGATTGAACAAGGGTTACTCCAAGTTGGTTGAACCCGAGATCATTGTTGGAGTGGGTGTTGCTCCGGCGACCACTCCGGCCGGCCTCCGATGCGCACAAGGTGAGCACTGCACTCCTCTGTCCTTATTAACTACCATGCTCCAGTTAGTTCTCAATATGATCAAGTATATGTTAAGATTCAACATAGTTGTAAATTGGACCTTAGAACATTATGGGCCAACTTTTAAATCGGGCCCCGTGCCAGCCCAAACTTGTGAGCACGGGCTCCGTCTCGACATAACGGATGCGCTGAAACTTACGGCGTCGTCACTGGATCCCCGGATTTTAAGAACGAGCCGAAACGGGCCAAAATATAAGCTAATTATGCAATTTAAGAATGTTTATAGATCAAATTGTAAATTGGACTTGATAGCGGTCTTTAAACAGTGTATATACACCTACTAGCCATTTTGTTAGAGCTCTGTAGACTCTCGTTGATCGGGAATCGGGTTTCATTCAATATATTGACGATATTGCCCTGAAATAGCGTCGCGTTACTGTTATGTCGTCGGGATGGGTTGTGCGAGTCTACTACTGACCAGATCGTCTGATACAGGGCCCAGTTGTTCAGCACCAGCCTCCCAGTAGCTGCGCGGGAGTTCGAGGATCTACCGTCGTCCAGGTGGGTTATCTTCGAACCGGGCCGCAGCTTTTTGGCCCTCTGGTTGCTTTAGTCCAGTCGGACCCCTGTTTTTGATTTCCCTGCTGATTATATGACCTATCTTGACATATCATGATCCCACTGATTGACACTGACTTGATTAGACCTGTGATTGAGATTACTTGTTCACGATCAGCCTGATTATTGCATACCTGCTCCCTGATTATCACTGATAGATTCTGATCTACTTGAGACATATCTGTTATCAGCCTATATATATATCCCAGTACTGAGATTGCATGATCTGATTATACTGCTGATTCTTGTCGTTTGAGATGTTGCTCGATTTTCCGATATGCATGATTGATTGATCCTGATTGATAGAGATAGACTGATGACTCCCTGTTGGGATCTCGGCATGTTGCCGACTACCTGGTCACTAGACCGTGAGATTGATCATTATGACTTGCCATGCACTGCTGTACTTCACGAACATGGCCGGGGTAGCTCCCTGCGGAGATTGTTCTTTACCGGTAAAGTGGTCTAGAGGAAGGACCCGTGAGCCCCAGATAGCACATATGGGTGCGGGGTTATGTCAGTGGGATAGGTGCAGATAGTGGTATGAGCCTGAGGTCCCCGTGACCAATAGTGGCATTGGTTAGGTGCTTGATATTCTTGTGATTGATGCATAGATTTTATATTTCCATGTTCTAGCATACTTTTCAGTTGCCTTTTATTTCCAGTATGTATGATCTACAGTTTTATGATTGATTTCCAGTATACTTACCTGCAGTTCTTATTCTGATTAGTAGTAGACCTCTATGCTTTCCAGCTTTTCCTATTGACTCTTACTATCCGCAGATTTTAGTACCCAGTAGGTACGATTAGCTGATCCTCGGCTCGTCGTGCCCACTGGAATACATGTACAGTGTATCTCACACCCCCTGGGTGACCATTTTCCAAGTCCGTCGGGTGGGGAGATAGCGGAACGATCCAGTGAGCCTGTCTAGACAGAGATGATTGAGATCCTTGATGATTTATGCAGACTTTTATTTTTCGCATTTCATTCCAGTTCTATTTGATTTAGACATTAAAAATATTGATGTAATAACTGATTTTGAATTATTCCTGCTGACTAGATTAGTAGTTGTACTGAGATATCTGTTGCTGATTACTAGCCTAGCCGTGCATATATAGGGGAGTCTCTGTTCGCGGAATAGAGAGTTTCCTATATGTGTGGCGGTCTGTTACGCCTGTTTTGCAAACTCTGATTTAATCAAAAAAAAAAAAAAAAAAATTCAGACCTGATTTTTAAACTCGGGGCGTGACATGACTAAAGAGCTAACAGAAAGCTTAAAGTGGCTAAATAGCTAAATAAAAGTGCCAAACGACTAAAGAACCAAAAAAAAGCATAAAATGACTAAAGAATTAAAAGAAAGAGTAAAGTGGCTAAGTTGGCCGGGTTAGATGTGACCCTCTTTTATAGCAGCATAGTGGCCGAGTCATGGCAGAGTGGCATATACATGAGTATGATAGTAGCATAGCGGTTTTTATTTCAGTATGCTAGTTAGCATTTACCACTTTCCATATATGTATATATTTTGCTATTAGTGCTTCCATTGGACCAAGTGGTGTATAATATGTTTTCTCGGTGGTTGAACCCACTGGAAACTATTCGTAATTCTCACACCCTTGGGTGACCATTTTTACAGATCCAGGCCGCGCCGGTGAGGCACAGGACAGGGGCAAGAGCCCAGCAGTTTAGCCACCTAACAGGTCTAGCATCGTCAGCACCCCTTTTTGGTTATTTTAAGTGAACTTGTATGTGAGGAAAAGATGTAATCATTTTAATACTTGTTTAAATACATGTTGGGGAAAAAAAAAATGTAAATAACCTTATATTTGTGGTTCACTCAGTGACAAAGTATGAGATTCCTCAGTTTGATGGAGCAAACTTTGCATTGTGGAAAGTGAAGATGCAAGCAGTCTTGATTAAAGATGCTTGTGAGATCACCCTACAAGGAAAGGAGAAAAAGCTGGAAGGAATGACGGAAAAATAATTTGAAGAGAGAGACAAGATAGTTTTGGCAAATCTATATATGTCATTGAATGATTCAGTGTTATTCAATGTGGAGACCGAGACTACCGTAAAAGGGATTTGTGATAAATTTAAAAATCTCTTTGAAGAAAAGTTATCAATGAACAAAATCTTCTTAAGGCGATAATTGTACAATCTAAAGATGAAGGATGGGGCACTGGTACAAGAACATCTAAGTACATTCAACTCTATCGTGAGCAAGCTCACGGCCCTAGACGTGAGAATCGATGAAGAAGAAAAGGCAAGTATTTTATTTTGCTCGATGCCGGAAACTTGGAATAATTTGATTATGAACTTGAGTCATGTTGAAACCCTTAAGATGGAGTCGGTTGTTGCATCGTTACTTACCGAGGAGATGAGGCGGAAGTCTAGCCAAGGATGCTCTTCGGGGGAGGCTATGATAGCATGGAGAAGACCTTTTGAGAGGGAGCGTAGTGATCGAGAAAAGTTGAGATCAAAGTCCAAGAGAAAAAAGAAAGTAAAGTGCTGGATTTATAAAAAGTTGGGGCACGTGAAGAAAGATTGTCGGGTTAAAGGAGTTGATGGTAAATCCGATTTAAACAATTTTCAAGGCAATATAGCCGAAGCAGATGCTAAGTCGACTAGTTCGGAGGACGGAGATGCGTTAGTTGCATTGGATCGATTCGAGTTTATTTATCATTGGATCTTGGATTCGGGGGCGTCATTCCACATGACTCCCTATAGGGAGTGGTTTCATACTTATAAGTCATAGGATGGTGGAGTTATCCATTTGGGTGACAACATGGCATGTCTGATGGTTGGAGTAGGAGACGTTCGGATCAAGATATTTGATGGTGTTATTCCGACGGTTTCTAATGTTCGACATGTTCCTGCACTTCGAAAAAGTCTTCTATCACCTGAAGATTTTTGCAAATAAGGGTTTAAATTCATCGGCGAGAAAGATCACTTGAAGGTATGTCAAGGTTGTTTGGTGTTGATGAAAGGAGAGCAAGTAGGTGGTCTTTATAGATTAGTGGGCGAGACTCAAGTGGGAGAAGCGGTTGTTGCAAGCGGAAAGGTGAAGTCTTCAACGGTGTGGCATCACCGTTTAGGACACATGAGTGAGCGCGGATTGTAGGTATTATCCAACCATGAACTTCTTTCAGGTTATAAATCTACGCCATTAGTTTTTTTTGTGAAAATTGTATCTATAGGAAGCAACGAAGGTTGTCATTTTTTCTACCACATCAAAGAAGTTAGAAGCATCTCGAGTTGATTCATTTAGATACTTGGGAGTTGCCCGATACTTCGTTGGGCGGATGTTCTTACTTCATTTCATTCATTGATGATTACTCTCGGAAGGCTTGGGTGTATATTCTAAAGCGAAAGTCCGATGTGTTTGAGACTTTTAAGAAGTTCAAAACTCTGGTGGAGAATGAAAAGGATTTAAAAATTAACTTCCTACGTTCTGATAATGGAGGGGAGTATTGTACAAGAGAATTTGACGAGTTTTGTAATGAGCATGAAATTAAGCGGCATCTCACGATACCCGGTACACCGCAACAAAAATGGTGTAGCGGAG
Organism: Tillandsia fasciculata; assembly: GCA_029168755.2. NCBI lineage: Eukaryota > Viridiplantae > Streptophyta > Magnoliopsida > Poales > Bromeliaceae > Tillandsia > Tillandsia fasciculata. The sequence continues at coordinate 20,671,571 of CM054941.1, forward strand.
AGGTTAAATAGAATACTCATGGAGAGAGCCCGGAGCATGTTGAGTACCTCAAAACTCAACAAGAGATTTTGGGCGGAAGCCGTGAGCACGGCTTGTTATTTGATTAATCGAGCGCCGACAAAATCACATGGTTTAGAAATTCCTGAAGAAGTCTAAAGCGACAAGTCCATTGATTACTCTTATTTTCGTGTCTTTGGATGTGATGCTTATGCATGGATACCGAAGGAGAAGAGGTCAAAATTGGATAAGAACTCTCGAAGGTGTATATTTCTTGGCTATGCGAAAGGAGTTAAGAGGTATCGATTGTGGGACCCTACTACCCACAAAATAGTCGTAAGTCGTGACGTTGTCTTCAATGAAGGGTCCTTTCAAGTCACCAAGGAAAAGCAAGATGATGATGCTATGATTCCAATTGAGCTCTTTGAAGCATGCGATGAGGTGTAAGTTGAGCAAGCACAGCAGGATGATGAAGTGGTTGATAATGAACTAGACTTGGAATCTCCGCAATCATCCAAAGATACAAATTTATCGATGGAGTCGCCAGTGGATTCCGGGCGTCCTAGAAGGGTCATTAGACCTCCTGCGAGGTATAATGACTATATCACTTTATTTATTCCTTCTATTAACTATGTTAGTGCATATGTTGCTTTGGCAGAGAAGGATGAGCCGACATTATATAAGGAGGCTTGTGAGTCAGCCGATGCTGGGAAGTGGCAATTAGCGATGGAGGAGGAGATGGTGTCAATTCGGGAAAACAAGACTTGGGAACTTGTTGATTTGCTGAAGGAAAGGAACGCGATTGGATGCCATGGGTGTTTGAGGTGAAGAAGGATACAGATAGGAATGTGGAGAGGTTTAAGGCAAAATTTGTGATGACCCGAATTTCTGCGAAGGTCTTACGGAGTGAATTGTGACTTTTTGAGGCTTATGATGTGTGTTGGTGATAGTTGCGCGCAAATCGGACCTCAGAATTGGACCCAGCGCAAAAATTTAGATTAAGAATACCTGTCCGGATGCCTTCGACAAATTTTAGAAGTGGAATTTGGCAAATCGGACATCAAATTTGGATTCAGCGCGCGAAAACGATGAAAATGGACTATTTACTTATATTTTTCGGAGACCGGATGCCAAAACACGGAATTCGAGGCATTTGTTAAAGTTCCGGCAGGCTAGGGCAGCGCCGGCGGCAACGGGCAGCGGCGGCGCAGGCACGTGCGCGGCGGCAGGCAGGCCGGTCCACAGGTTTTGGCGTGCAACGGGACCGGCCAACGAAGGGCAAGCCACGTGTCGCGCGCTGATTGGGCGGTCAACGCACGTGCGACAGCGCGCCGGGTGCGGCGCACCATGGACCCCGCGAGGCCACGTGTCGCCCGCCCATTGGCGGGCGCAGCGACCCGGCTGCCCCGCTGTGAACCGCGGACCACGGTTCCCGCCGTAGACCCCGCTGCCACGCGACGCGCCGCGATTGGCGGGCGCGCGTGCGCCGGGCGCGTGGGGCGTGGAGCGGGCCATGTGGCGCGCTGTGGGCGTTTCGAGCACCCACAGTGTTGGGCCAAGCCGGATTCGGGCGCCCGATTCTTGCGCCCGAATCCGAGGCCTCCCTTTGGTGGGCTTGGGCTACAAATAGCCCCCTTTCTTGAGCCTTTGGACCCTTTTCCCGAGCCCAGCTGCGACAGAGTCCTCAAGCAACCTTGTTGATCATCTTGTGCTTCATCTCTCGAGGGAGTTTCGAAATTTTTGGAGGGCGCAGCATCGACAGCTTCGGCGATTCGGCACAGTGCAACGTTTCTTCTTCGGTGGCCCATTTCCGTCGCGTTTCGATCCACGAGGTCCACAGAGCTACTCCAAAAGAATTTTTGGACGATTTTTGCGGCGTCGGTTCCACGAGAGATAGGTCTTCGTCTTTTGTGTTTTTTGCTCCTCTCAGTTTTTGGTTTTTATTGGTGTTTCTGGTATATCTTTAAGCCCCTATTTTGCTGGTAGTTTTCCTGAACAGTAGCGCATTGTTTGATTTTTATCTCTACACTCGAGTATCGAATTTCAATGTGTGAGGACTCGATTGACATCTACGCTTCGCGAGGATCGCCGTTATATTTTTATTGGAATTTTTGGAGTTTATCTCACAGGTGGTATTTGCGCATATTCAGGACTGATTTTTCAGCCGTTTGTAAACTTGAAAATTTTGTGTTGATTGCAATGTTTGGACCATGTCTTTGTACCCAGGAGGTGTTTTTGGGTGATTTTGGACCCGTTGGAATCGTGGAAATCCGAGGATTTGTCCCTGTTCAGTTTTAGCCTTTTTGGATCTTGGATTGATGCGCGCTTCAGGTGGGTTGCTTCGTCTTCAAAACCGATGGACAGTTCATTAACTCTATTGAGTAGGAAATATGCATGATTTTGAGATGTATTAGAAAGCATGATAGAAAGAAAAAATTGATACTCCTTGTGTTGCTATGTTGATCAGTGTTGATTTATTGCTCCCTAAATATATTAAATTATTATTATTATTGAAACTTGACCTAGCATCCTATCATATGATGTATGTTCAACTAGACTAGTAGAAAACTCTCACTTGGGCTAGATTTATTTTTGCTTTAGACATCCACACTTTACATTCTATCCTTGGACATAGTGTTTTTCTCGCCCGGATACTGGGTCGAGTGGTCGGGATTTCTCTTAGTGTAGGAATTGCTGAAATTGATGAGCGGATGAGCCAAAAGGAGAAAGAAGCTGAGGCACGAATTGCTGAAATGCAAGCACAGATGCGTGACGAGATGAATTCTCAAATGCGTAGTATGATGGAACAACTTTCACAAATGGGATTGCCTGTGCCTATTCAGCCAACATCGACAAGAAAGGTAAGTTGGAGTATAAATTAGCAATATATTTTACTTTTTTGATAAAATAAATAGATAATATATATGCGTAATTCTTATCATTATTCTTTTTTATTCTACAGGACTAAACCTTGGAAGCTCAATATTTCCGAGTTGGATCATCTCAAGAATTTCATTTCACTTTTAGCCTAGAATTTTTATTATCTTTATTGTAAAGAGTTATTAATATCATATGTGATTTTGATGAGATTGAAAACTTATGTGGTTGGGTACAAATGATACTTAATGTAAACGATTAACTGTTAGCTTATTTTGATTATGTCAGTTGAACATATATTTGATTTCTGTATTTTGTTGAACATATCTTGATTATTGTGATTGATATTATGTTTAAATCCTGATTGAGTAGTATTCAACTATTATTGTGAAGTAATAATGTGTAAAATTTATTTATTTTTTATCTAAATTAGTACTACAAATTTTCTGTGGCTAAATAATAAATAGCCACAATATATGTAATTTGAAAACTTTATAGTGACTGGAACAATATTTGGCCACAAAATGTGATGTAAATATAGTGTGGCCAAATATTATTCCAGTCAAATAAATTTTGTGGCCACTATATTTAATTTCGCCACTATATTTACGCTACATTTTGTGAGCAATATTGTATTTGGCCATAAAATGTGTGGCATTATGTGTGACCATCAAATAAATTTGTCACAATATTTTCAACATTATTTGTGGCCGACTACTTAATTTCGCCACTATATTTATACTATATTTTGTGGGCAATATTATATTTGGCCATAAAATGTGTGGCATTATGTGTGGCCATCAAATAAATTTGTCACAATACTTTCAACATTATTTGTGGCCGACTACTTAATTTCGCCACTATATTTAAACTATATTTTGTGGGCAATATTATATTTGATCATAAATTGTGTGGCATCATGTGTGGCCATCAAATAAATTTGTCACAATACTTTCAATATTATTTGTGGCCGACTACTTAATTTCTCCACTATATTTACACCACGTATTGTGGCCAATTTAATATTTGGTCATAAATTATATGATGTCTTTTGTGTCCAAAAGTAAATTTTTCCACAAAATATTAGAATATTAATTATTATTTTAATCACTATCTGTAGCCATATGGTATCTTATTGTAGAGGATGTTAGAAGCTTTGTGACGAATTCTATCGCCGCAAATTCATAGTACTTTTTGTGGCGAATTATTATTTTGGCCATAATAACCTTTTGTATCAGTCCTATTGTGGCGACGTTTCGGCGAAGCTATTTTGGCCACAATAAGTATTTTGTGACCAATTTGTATATTATTGTGGCCATTAGTTTCGCCACAATATGTAAATTTTCTTGTAGTGACAGTGACCCTTCCGCGAGTTGGACAGGAGGAGTTTATTTTCACATGTTGTCGAAGTACCCTTCCTACAGCGATGGTTTCAGCGGTAGTGGACAGACGCCACCACTACAGCGTATGTGACGATTAGGACTAGAGGTTGTGTCCCTAGGGGTCACGGTTAAATCGTAGCTTTCGTATTTGTAGCCACAGTAGGAACGTCTTCAACACTTCTCTCTCTTTTTATTGCCTTTATAATAAAACTTACGAACGTGACGAAAACTTCGAAAGGCTACTCTAGAAATGGAGACAGTGGCTGAACCTGTTCTTGTTTGATTGGGGCGAGAGCACCGGCCTTTCAGAATTTTCAGACTTTTCGTTATTTTCGCATGCTTTCCAAATTGAGAGTTCGAGTTGATGACGTTCCTGATGGTGGGGCCTTTACCTTTCTTGTTTGGTTGTGATGGCGTACTCGAGTAGATTTGGACGAGTTAGTACCGTGGATTTGTTATTCTGAGCTTATTGTTTTGCCCCGCAATTTGTTGGAAGTTCTCGTGTTTCCACATCCCAGCTCAGTGTTATTATGTTTTGGATCCCTCGCTCGTGATTGACGCACTCCACTTTAGATTCGCGAGTGTTTGGAGTACGAGGGACGTCCGTTACGAATTCTGGCTCATGAGATGAGAGGATTGAGCAACAGGGCCATGCCGTACTCGTTGTTGTTGAGGAGCAATCACGGAGAGCAAGTGGCGACTGGGGAGCTGGAGACGGTGTTGATGGATACCCACCCTTTTGTTTGAGACTCCCTTTGAGGTTCGTTAGTTTCGAGGACGAAACTTTCTTTTAGTGGGGGAGGATGTGATGACCTAGATTTCTGCGAAGGTGTACGGAATGAATTGTGGCTTTTGGAGGCCTATGATGTGTGTTGGTGATAGTTGCACACAAATCGAAACTCAGAATTGGACCCAGCGCGAAAATTTGGATTAAGAATACCTGTTCGGATGCCTTTGTCAAATTTTCGAAGTGGAATTTGGCAAATCGGACATCGGATTTGGATTTAGCGCGCGAAAACGATGAAAATGGACTATTTGTATTTTTTAGAGCCCGAATGCCAAAACACATATTTCGAGGCATTTGTTACTGTTCCGGCAGGCTAGGGCAGTGCCGGGCAGTGGCGGAACGTGGCGGTGCGGGCGCGGGCAGGCGCGTGCGCGGCGGTAGGCAGGCCGGTCCACAGGTTTTGGCGTGCACCGGGACTAGCCAACGAAGGGCATGCCACGTGTCGCGCGCTGATTGGGCGGTCAACGCACGCGCGACAGCGCGCCGGGCGCGGCACACCGTGGACCCCGCCAGGCCACGTGTCGCTTGCCCATTGGCGGGCGCAGTGACCCGGCTGCCCCGCCGTGAACCGCGGACCACGATTCCCGTCGTGGCCCGCTGTGGGCGTTTTGGGCGCCCACAGTGTTGGGCCGGCCGGATTCGGGCGCCCGATTCTTGCGCCTGAATCCGAGGCCTCCCTTTGGTGGGCTTGGGCTATAAATTGCCCCCTTTCTTGAGCCTTTGGACCCTTTTCTCGAGCCCAGCTGCGACAGAGCCCTTAAGCAACCTTGTTGATCATCTTGTGCTGCATCTCTAAAGGGAGTTTCGGAATTTTTGGATGGCGCGGCAACGATGACTTCGGCGATTCGGCACAGTGCAACGTTTCTTCTTCGGTGGCCCATTTCCGTCGCGTTTCGGTCCACGAGGTCCACAGAGCTACTCCGAAGGACTTTTTGGACGATTTTTGCGGCGTTGGTTCTATGAGAGATAGATCTTCGTTTTTTGTGTTTTTCGGTCCTCTCAGTTTTGGGTTTTTATTGGGGTTTCTGGTACCTCTTTAAGCCCCTGTTTTGCTGGTAGTTTTCCTAAACAGCAGCGCATTGTTGGATTTTTATCTCTACACTCGATTATCGGATTTCAATGTGTGAGGACTCGATTGACATCTAAGCTTCGCGAGGATTGCTGTCGTATTTTTATTGGAATTTTTGGAGTTTATCTCACAGGTGGTATTTGAGCATCTTCAAGACTGATTTTTTAGCAGTTTGTAAACTTGGAAATTTTGTGTTGATTGCAATGTTTGGACCATATCTTTGTATCCAGAGGTTTTTTTGGGTGATTTTGGACCGTTGGAATCGTGGGAATCCGGGGATTTGTCCCCGTTCAGTTTCTGCTTTTTTGGATCTTGGATTGACGCGCGCTTTAGGTGGGTTGCTTCATCTTCAAAACCGATGGACAGTTCATTAACTTTATTGAGTAGGGAACATGCATGATTTTGAGATGTATTAGGAAGCATGCTAGAAAGAGAAAATTGATACTCCTTGTGTTGCTATGTTGATCAGTGTTGATTTATTGCTCCCTAAATATATTAAATTATTGTTATTATTGAAACTTGACCTAGCACCCTGTCATATGATGTATGTTCAACCAGACTAGTAGAAAACTCTCACTTGGGCTAGGTTTATTTTTACTTTCGACATTCACACTTTACATTTTATCCCTGGACATAGTGTTTTCCTCGCCCTGGTAGTGGGCCGAGTGATCGGGATTTCTCTTAGTGTAGGATGCATGTTACACTCGTACTTGGGGGCCGAGTGGAGTCTAGTAGATGTAGCTAGTCTTGTATCTGTGGTGGGAGCCGTTTGGGTAAACGGTGGTCCCGGATTGTCGAGTTCTTCGATTTATTTGTCGCCACTGTGTTCGTGGCAGTGGTGTACCTGTCACGCCCCGGGGTCGAAACTGCGATCCGGGCTCGCCAACAGATCCGCCGCCCATACGGTGAACCCCGTATAGACGAAGCGTCAAACCTGTAAAAGTAAGATACTATACTAAACAGATATCAGAGCTGAAAGTAAACTGCTAGAAATAAAAATAAATACAAGTCCAATTGATACAATCCAAATCCTCACCAAAAATACAAAAGTCTCTCTCAGCAATAAAGGAAAGTACAACTCTATCCCTCACTACAAAGTCTCTCAACAAGAAACTCTCAAAATAATAAGGGTACATCTACTCTCTGGACGACGACTGGTAGGGATCTAGCTCGCGACTCCCTCACCTCGATCTGAAGAAGCAGCAACTGGAGCAGCAGGAACAGGAGCAGACGTCCCTGGGGAAAAAGACACCACGACGGGTGTGAGAACTACATCCCATAGTAGTTCTCAGTGGGTGCCGCCAACAAGCCCAACGGTCTGCCCACTAAGTCTACTAGAAGCATGCTGTAACAAATGAAATACTGAAGGAAAGAGCTAGAAATGAATAACCCTACAGCTACTATGCCCCTATCTAAATGCTCAAAAAGTGGAACAGATGATAACATGGTGCATCTACTATCCCTCAACTCAGATCACCCAATCTACCTGACTGCCTCCTTGGGTCCAGTCAAACCTACGCCTACCTATTGCCGTTACATTCCGGAGGACCGGACTGACGTAGGGCGTCCGTAGCTGCCAAAACTGGGCCAGCCAGAGGGACTGTGTCCGTAACTACCAAAACTGGACCAGTCAGAGGGACGGCGTCGACAAGTCGCGATACCAAAGTAACAGATCCACCCCGGACGTGGCTCTCATGGGGCGCGACCCCATCGAGGACAAAGGTATCCACGCACTCTATCGAGCTGGCACTGCAGGCTATAGTCCAAAATCCACGCTCACGCTCTGAACGGAAAGACTCAGAATCCTCAAACATCTCGCACAACGGTCGGAGCACTCTCGACGACTCAGCTGATCAGCTCTCTCGAATCTCAAGACACAAGCAACTCCACCAACTCATAGCACAAAGTCGCATCTACTGCGAATAACTGCCTCATCAGGCCAAACATCGCATCCACTGCGAGAAACTGTCTCAACAGGCCAAACAGGCCGAACATCGCATCCACTGCGAACAACTGTCTCAACAGGCCAAATATCGCATCCACTGCGAGAAACTGTCTCAACAGGCCAAACAGGCCGAACATCGCATCCACTGCGAATAACTGCCTCAACAGGCCAAACATCGCATCCACTGCGAACAACTGCCTCAACAGGCCTCAAAATACCAACATGCAGACTGACAGGATAAACTCCACAACTGACACAATGAAGGGTCCGGGAACCCCGAAAGACTAGAACTTACAACCCAAATCAAACAAGAACAGGCTCTAGGCATAGCTTCTTGTTATTCTCGTCCTAAGAAGAAGGCAGACCTTAGAACCCAGACCACACGGATCATCTTGAGTGGTTAAATCTATAGGAAAAAGGTGACATTTCTTACTGAAAGCCATTTGATCTGGAAGAAATCCATATTTAATGATTTTTAGTTCTTTTTAGGAAAACAATTGAAAACAAGTTTTATATCCAAACCTCGAAGAGCTAATGCCTTCGTCCAATCAAACAAGAACAGACTTAGGCGACTCTATGATGCTTGGAAGAAAACATTAGTTGACTAAAATCGTGTGTGTATCCAAAAAGGTTCTGCGTTCAAGGTCCTGCTAACACTGGTATATAGCTGCCGCTAACACAGCGGCGACAATAAAACAAGAAAACAACACATCCTGGGGGCCACCGTCTACCCAACGGCTCCCAAGCAAGAGTGTAAAATACATCCCACACTAAAAGAATCCCGACCACTCGGCCCACTACCTGGGCGAGTAAAATACTATGTCCAGGAAAGAATAAGAAGTGTGGATGTCTAAAGCAGAATAAACCTAGCCCAAGTTGGAGTTTTTTCTATTGGTCTGGTTACACATGCAGCATATGACGGGGGTGCTAGGTCAAGTTCCAAGATAACTATAATTTAACAGATGATAGAAAGCAGGGAAATGACAAAATCATCAGATAATACAAGGAATAGCAATTCCTACATTCTAGCATGCTGTACAAGAATTCATTATCATGCATGATCCTACTATAGCAGATTCAATGTACAGTCCATTAATCTTGGAGACAGGGCCACCCACCTGAGAACACTAATTGTCCAAGGTTCCACAGCTGAAAATACCAGGAAATCGATATGTCTAAATCCAACGGGTCCAGCAATACCCGCAAACCCTCCTGGGTACAACACAAGGCTAACAGTTACACTTAATTCCACAATTTACCCAAATACACACGATCTGAAAATCAGTCCCAAAGATGTCATTATTTCACCTGCTGAATGTTCCCTAAAAATTTCAATAAAAATATCACTGCGATCGTCGCGTCGAGACCTTCGAAATGGGTACCTGCACGTCCAATTCCAGCCCCGTAGGCCGAGTTACAAATTCCACAACACAGGGTGCGCAAAACTTCACAATCACACAACTATAATAATCTGCACAGTAAAAGGGAAACAGTATACCTTCGGAAAAGCCTTAGAAAAATCCCAGAAAAATACGACGATAATCCTCGCGACGAGTAGATGCAAAAAGTGTTAGGCTCGTCTCGATCCGACGCTCGAGTGCGGAGATAAAATTCCGGCAAGGGGCTGCTGTCCAAAAACTCCACCAGCAAAATAGTGGCTTAGAAATGTCTCGAAAATCGTGCCACAAACTCAAAATCAAGCAAGGTGGTCAACATGGAAATCGAAGACGTACCTCTCGTGAATCCAACGCCTCAAAAATCGCCCAAAAATCCTGTCGGAGTAGCTCTGTGGACCTCTCCGATCGAAATGCGGCGATAACGGGCCTCCGATGAAACATCGTCGCTCCGCGCTACGATACCGAAATCGTCGACGCCGCGGCTTCCAAAAATTCCGGGCCTCTGCCAGAAGATGCGTAACACGAAGATATCCAACTTTGCTGAAGGGTCCAAGGGTAGAGAAGTTTGGAAAAACCTCGAACTCGGGGGTGAAAGAGGGCTTTAAATAGGCCCAGCCCGAAAAAATCCAAGTTTGGACTTTTGGGCCCAAATTCGGGCGCCCGGGGCATTCCGGGCTGCTACAGTGTTGGGCCCGGCCCAACACTGTGCGCGCCCAGATTGCTCCGGAGCCGACACGTGTCCCAGAGGCTTCCCCCTCGCCCGGCGCACGCGCGCCCGCGAATCGCGGAGCGACGCGTGGCCTGACAGCCTGGCGTGCGCGGCTGCACCCGGCCAACCGCGGGGCGCCACGTGGCGCCCCCACGTCGCCCGGCCGCGCCCACGCCGCGCCCACGTGCGCGACCGCACCGCCCACGGCCCCGTGTCGGGCACGCATCCCGAGGCACCCGCCGCCAGCCGCGTAGACCGCGCGCTCGTGCACCAGCCAATGCCATCACGCCATGTGTCCCGCTCCGGTCCACCGTGCACCCACGACACTCCCGTGGACCGCGCCTGCTGCGCCCGCCACTCACGAGGTGCCACGTGCCCCTGCCCCACCATGCACGCCGGCCCCGTGGACCGCGCGCCTGCCCGCGGCCGCTCTGCCGCCTGCCCGAGCCCGCGCTGCCGCGCTCCGCCACTGCCCGCCGCCGCCGCCACCGCCCGCCAGCGCCGAAACAGTACCAGCTGCCTCGAAATCCGTGCTGGGTCATCTGGGCTCTGAAAAATCCAAGTAAATAGCCCGTTTCGATCGTTTTCGCACGCTGATTCCAAATTCGATGTCCGTTTGGCCCAATTCAGCTTCTAAAATTTTTCAAAGGCCTTCGGTGATGCAAACTTACTCCCAAATTACACCGAAAATCCATTTCTTGGGCCCGACACGCGCACAAACACTCCCAAAAGCCACTAATCCATCAATAAACCTATAAGTGGGGATTCGGTTCCTCACATCCTCCCCCACTAAAAGAAAGTTTCGTTCTCGAAACTAACACGGCTCAAAAGGGAGTCTCCAAGCCAACGGTAAGCATCCATCAACACAGTCTCCAACTCCCCAGTCGCTATACACTCTCCACAAAGCGAGTCCAAAAGCTGGAAAAACCTCAGGAATTCCAAAAACTGGGGACAAAGAAGAACAACCAACTCTGCTTGTCCAAACTACACGAATTACGACACACAACCAACAGGAAAGGTAAGGGCCCCACCAGCAGGAAAGTCATCAACCCCCAACTCTCAATTTAGGAAACAGCTGAAATTAACGAAAAGTTCAAAAATTCTGAAAGACCAGTGCCCTCGCCCCAATCAAACAAGAACATGTTCGGGCACCGTCTCCATTTCTGGAGTAGCCTTTCGAAGCTTTCGTCCTGTTCGTAAATTTTAGTGTAAGGGCAAGAAAAAGGAAGAGAAATGTTGATGCCGTTCCTGCTGTGGCTACAAAAATGGAAGCTACAATCTATCCGTGCCCCTAAAAACACAACCCTATATCCGAGACCCCTAGAGACACAACCTCTTGTCCTAGGCGTCACCTACGCTCAACAGGTAGCACCTAACTTAGAATCGCTGAAGCCACTGCTGCAAGAAGGATACCTCGGTGACCTGTGAAAATGATGTCCTGTTGTCCAACTCGCGGGAAGGTCACTGTTCTCAATCCACAATCAATCGTTGCATGATACCGCACCAGCTGGTCCATCCCATGTGCGCACTCTGAGTCGTGGAGCTGTAACTGAACCGTCACACCTGCCGGTGTACTTCCCAAAGTCTCAGCTGACAGAAAATAAAGTCATACCTGTGGTGATAGGATCTGCTGCTGGGGTTCCCTCCACCAGGGCTGCGTAAACTCGTCCACTGGGTGCTGCAGATCGTCGTCCCATCTATCCCGACGTCGTATCCCACTCTGTCTGACAGTGTACCGGAGGGGCTTTCGCTTCCTGAACAAGCAAGGGGGGTGCTATAGCAAGGGGTCGCACTGACAAAATGGCTCGGGGACAAGCTGCTCGAAAATGTCCCAACTCTCCACATGAGAAACACCTTCCCTGTCTCTGGTCACACTGCGACGGTGGATGAGGGCTGCCACAGATGACACACCGCTCATGTCGCTGCTGCCGATACTGCTGTACCCTTTTGGTGATGTACTAGTACTGTCAGTGATTTTGGGATGTTTCATGTACTTTTTACTTTTGAGAGTTTTAGTTTTGGAGTGACTTATGTATTTGTGAGGACCTGGCATGTACTATTTGAGGAGTTTTATATATTAATTCAGAAGTTTACTTTTCAGCTCTGATATCTATATAGCTATAGTATCCTTCTTTTTGCAGGTTAGACGCTTCGCCTATATGGGGTTTCCGTATGGGCGGCGGATCTGTTGGCGGGCCCGGGTCGCAGTTTCGATCCCGAGGCGTGACAAAATTGGTGGTGAAGGGATATTCTTAGAAGCCGGGAATCGACTTCGATGAGATCTTCTCACCGGTGGTTCGTCTTACCACTATTCGGATTGTTTTGGCGATCGCGGCGGTCATGGATTTGGAGCTTGAGCAGATGGATGTAAAAATAACTTTTTTGCATGGTGACCTAGAGGAGGAGATATATATATCGCAACCGGAAGGCTTTGTCGAAAAAGGCAAGGACTATTTGGTTTGTCGGTTGAACAAATTTGTCACGTCCCGAGACAGCCAATTTGGTCAGTTCGGGAATGTCAACAGACCTGCCAATCGGGCATGTCCTCTCTACACCCAAAAGGAACGGTTACATCTATTTCAACACAGTATAGTGTAAGCGCAAGAGTATCAATCAGAGTACTAAACTATGTAATTAAAACTTTCATTCAATCAAACAACTAGTTTAGAAAGCATGAAAGTAAATACATGAGTGAAACTTTAAACTTAAAATGAATTACGTTTTTCTTTCAACAACTTTAAAATGAAAGCATTAACATTTAAGAGTTACAACATTTCTCCTCACATACAAAATTTCACTCAAAACAAAATCAAAATGTAGACTGACGACTCTAGACTGCTAGGTCGCTAAGCTGCCGGGCCCTTACCCCTGTCGTGTGCCTCACCTGATGTACCTGGTCCTGTAGATGGTCACCCAAGGGTGTGAGAACTACTTAAAGTTCCCAGTGGGTTCAACCACCGAAAAAGAATGTCCTACACCGCTTGGTCCAATGGAAACAATATAATAGATAGCAATATGATATGGAAAGCTGTAAATTTCTATCTAACATGCTCATGTATAATTTACTATTTGCCATGACACGACACTATGTCGTTACCAAGGGTTCCGCACTAGCCATGCTAACCACTTGACCACAATACTCATATTCTTTATTGTGCTTTAATTCAAGTTGCTTATCCCTTGTAAAGCCCTGCCCAACGGGCCCGCGCCTGATAGTCATGCTACCATAAGACGAGACGATCCAAGGCGCCTATAGCACTCGTGTGCTATGTCTACCATCGGAAGTACCTCGCATAATTTCGGCCGCAGTCGCGAGGAGGAGAGCCTTACCCTCGTACGAGTCCCAGCTTCTGATGGTGCCATTATCTTTTCTCTTTCTCTTTCATTTGAGCCTTTAGCTTAATTGCTCTTTAAGCATATCCTGTCACGCCCTGGGTGGAAACCAGAACCCGGGCTCGCCAACAGATCCGCCGTGTACACAAAATTTTCGTGTACACGAAGCATTGGTAACCTGCTCAGATATAAGATGTACAATAAAAGAGCATAATACAGAGCTGAACTAAAAAGAACTAAATAATATCTCAGACTGGAAATAAAATAAAGCTGTAATAAATACAATAAACTCCCAGCTCACCAAAATAGTACAACCAGCTGGCCAAAGCCAGACCTCAAAATAAAAGTTAACTACTACAGTCTAAGTAAAATGGGTACAATATCTGTCTAACAGCAGCTCACAGCCTCACAGAAGATCTATCTACTCAGCGATCCCCTTACCTCGATCAGCTGCCAATGGCCCAGCAGCTCTCGCAGAAGACTCTGCAAAAACAAAGGAAAAAAAAAGAGAAAAAACAACAATGGGGGTGAGAACCACTAGTAAACTAGTAGCCTCCCCCTGTGGGTAAAGCCTCAAACTCCGACATACCCACTAAGTCTACCAGAGGCAAAAGGGAAAGGTAAAGTGGTAAGCAATAAGACTGTTGAAATAGGAAACTACCACTACTATGCCTCTAAATGTAGTGCCAAAAGAAATGACTGTATGTATGCATCAGAAACAGTATCTGTCCAAATAAACCCAATCTAGCCACCAGTAAAAATTGGTACTGCCTGCTCAAACTGTCTCAAGAACTCAGTAGGGGACCAGCACACATGGATCGTAATCCCAGTATGTAACAGACCATCACACATGGCTCGGTCATAAGCCTACATCCGGAGTGGCACTCGAGGGGAGCGACCCACACGAGTAAAGTAACCAATGTCTCACAAATATCACAATATAGCAGGACTGGATCATGAATATGCTCAAGTGGGAAAAATCCATCCACTAAAGAGAACCCTGATCCCCCAATCTGATGCAAAGATCGACAAGAATCAACCCCAATCTGATGCAAAGATAAACATTCGGTCAACCGCCTAATGTCCGCGGTTACCGCAATACCCCACAAGTCCACAATCTGATAAAATAACCAACATCTGGTCAACCGCCTAATATCCACGGTTACCACAATGCCCCACAATCCATAATCAAGTACAACTTGTCCCAGACTCCAAAGTCCCGACTACACTATCCCAAGCCCCTGCTCGAACTCGAGCAACATGAATCAAAGTCTAAATGAGAAGGAGAAAGAAAACAATCATGGTTTCTCCTAAGTCAAGTCCCAATATGATAGTGTAGCAATAAATAGTGGCATATCTAGATGTCCATACAAGCATGCAAATGTCATCATGAAAGATAAAAGAAAGTGTATCAAATAGTAGCTCTACATAGATATAACCATCATGTCAAAATTACAAACCGACTACGCATGTCTATAATCCCTGATCCATAATAAATTCTCAAAGTGGTACCCGCACATAAATATGTTATCCTGTTCCATTTAATCAACTTTCATAAAAGTCTATGTGCTAACATGGCTTGTTATTTTATCATCACTATAATCTTCTCACAATCATGTTCTCACATTTAATATTTCCCCAATAATATTTCTAGCATGATATATCCACAAGATTGGTCTCACATGATAGGCTCACGTTTATTTTGATTTAAGCATGGATGTCAAGGGGTGATCAATCAATAAGTCCAAATGGGGAATCCTCTAAATAAACTTAGTGAGTAAATCGCAGTAAGAGGTAAGCAATAACTACCCACATGGCGCGCAAATCCACACCCAAAAAGGCTCCTCGCTGTCCACAATCCTCTAACTGCACAACCCACCGAAAACAGTGTACTACAGCACAAAACATCGCACCCGGTGTAAACACAAATCCCAAAAATACAGCATTTGCTATTTTCCAAAGAGCACAGAAAAAGAGGAGTTTTCACCTCTGTACGGTGCTCCGAAAATCCAGAAAAAATATGGTTGCGTTCCTTGCGATGAGTAGATCGAAATCGACTACTTATATGCCTTGATCCGATGCTCCTAGGCCAAGATATAAATCGAACAAGTTGGTGCTATCCAGAATTCATCACAGAAAAAGGGGGGTCAAAGGTGCCTCGAGAACCATGACAAAAGTACGAAACGGAGCAAAGTGATCAACACAAAAAACGAAGCCTTACCTCTTAGGAACGCTCTGCCGTAGAAATCGCTCAAAAATTCCTCCTGGTATGCCCACAGTGAATTTTTGACTGAACTGCGATGGAAACGAGCCGAAATGGGGGAAAGTCGAGGCGCACTGTAAAATCAAGATCGCCGTTGCCGAGCCTCCAAAAATTCTGGAAATCCACCACGAGATCAAAAACTACCAGATGAACAACCTTTGTAAAGAACTCCCCCTCTCATTCCCTCTCTAAAGCTTGAAAAAAGGAGAGAAAGAGAGAGAGAGGTGGAGGTGTTTATATAGGCCCACAAAACAAATGGAAAAATTCCACTTGTGTCCCAAGAATCGGGTCACGAAACATTCGGGCCGGCCCAACACTGTGCGCGCCCGGATTCACCCGGGCACGACACGTGTCCCCGAACAGGAAACAGCGGCGCCCGCCACTGGCTGGGCGCCGCGTGGCGCACGTGGGCGGCGCCTCGCCCGCCACGCGGGCGGCGCCCGCCAACCAGCGGCCGACACGCCGCGTGTCCTGCGCCACGCGTGCGTATGGCGTCGGCGTCGTGGCCCCGCGTGCACCGCGTGCTCGTGAGCCCGCGAATCCCGAGTCGCCACGTGTCCCACGTGGTTCACGTGGTCCACGCCTCCCGGTCTACGTGCTGAGTCTTCCGGAAAGTGTCGCCCAATCAGATGATGCCACGTGTCGCAGCACCCGCCATCTCATTTGACACCGTCCAACCAATCAGAAACCGCCACGTGGCAAATCCAGTCTTCCGTGCTCCGGGTGCACGCCTTGCCCGTGGACCAGCCCGTGTGCGCGCCTGCCCGCGCCTGCCCGCGCCGCGCTCTGCCGCTGCGCTGCCGTGCTCCGCCGCTCGCCGGTCGCCGCCGGTAGCCGCCGCCGCGCCAGAGTTACTGTTCCGGCATGAGCAGTAATTTTTGGCGTAAAATCAAGTAAATAGTCCATTTTGATCGTTTTCGTGCGCTGAGTCCAAATCCGCTGTCCGTTTTGCCTAAATCCACTTCTAAAATTCAGCAAAAGCAGCCGAAAGGTAAGCTTGACCCCAAACCCTCTCTGAGTCCATCCAACACATCTCTTTGACGTGTTGTGTCCCCAACACACCACTAACAAGTGTTCCACACACAGAAATAAGGGGAAAAACTATACGAAAATCTGGGTCACTACATCCTCCCCCACTAACAAAAGTTTCGTTCTCGAAATGAAAGTCACAACTCCAGTCTGCGCCTCGAACAAAAGGGGTGGGCACGACCCGCACAGTGCTCCAACCAATCCTCAGCCGCCACGCGTCCAAGGCCGCCACTCGCAGTGCCCGGTGCACGCGCCCGGCGCACCCACCAAACCCGAAGCCGCCACCTGCCTCCAGCGGGCCCAATGGGGAGCCGCCACATGGCACACCCAACCACCACACGCCGCGCCTGCCCGCGCTCCCCGGCGTGGAACGTGCGCGCTGCGCCACCCAATTAGGGGCTGCCACGTGTCCCCGCGCCGGTCTGTGCACCCGGACGCACTCCTCCGTGGACCGCGTGCGCTCTGCTGGCCAATCCGGCCCCGCCACGTGGCACCCCGGCGGTCCACGGCTCCTCCCGCCCACCCGAAAACACAGAAAACTTCCGGGTGACCGTTTTCGGACGTCCGGACTCAGATAAACACAACCAAATAGTCAGTTTCCATCGTTTTCGCACGCTGAATCCAAATCCAATGTCCGCTTTGCCAAAATCCACCTTTAAAATTCGACGAATGCAACATGTTAGGCAAACTGAATCCAATTACGCACTGAGTCTATTTCTTGGGTCCGATTCGCGCACAAGCACCTCTATCACACAGAACAAGCTTCCAGAAGTCGCTGATCACCCTGCAAAAGCTCTGTTGAGATCCGGGTCATCACAGCCAGGACACGCGTCAGCGTGCGGTTGGGCAGAGCAGCGTTGGCGTCGAGGGGATAAGGTGTGCCATGTGGCGGCCTCATATTGGACAGCACTGATTACGCTGTCGGGCTCCCATTGGATAAGGGCGCCACGTGGCAACCTCTGTTTGGCTGGTGCGGGACGCATGGCGCGACGTGATTAGCCGAGCTGCCGACCGAGGGAATGCACGGAATTGGCGACACGTGGCGCATCAGGCAGCTGCGGTTGATTCGGGCGCTCCTCGCAGCCGATCCCTCAGCAGATTGGGGTGCCCGAAAGTGTACCCAGAGCCCGAATTCTGGAAATTTTTTAGAGATTTTGGGATATAAGTAGGCTCCTTCTTCTGCCATTTTTGCTCTTTTCGAAACTTCATTTTTAGAGAGATTTTTACAGAGCTTCTTCCTCCACTCCTTCTTCATCTCCACCACCATTGAAGGACTTTGGGGGAGCTTCTACCCTACCTTTAGCCAAGTTTGAAGAAAGAGGATCCATTGATGCATTTTGAGCTTTTTTCGTCGCGTTTCGGTGCAGAGGCTCTACAGAGCTCATTTCTTAGAGTTTTGGGGGTGATTTCTAGTTCTGCATCTCCATCAGAGGTAGGCCAACAACTTTCGTGAACGCGCTGCCACAAAAATCGGCTCAAAACTCCATCAGGGTAGTCCAGGGGACCTCGCGGACAGAAATGCGATGGTAGAAGCCAAAATCGAAGGAGCGTCGAAGTGCGCCGCGTCCTAGAATGCGCCGATGCCGCGACCTCCAAAAATTCCGGGAATCCATCAAAGGGTGGAGGAGAGGGAGAGGAAGAACTTCTCTTAAGGTGGCTCCTAGAAAAAATGGCCAAAACCCGAGAAAAGGGAGAGGAGAGGCCTATTTATAGGCAGAATCCAAAGGAGAAACCCCACGGTTTGGGGTACAACTTTCGGAAAAACCCCCAAACCATCAGTGCCCGAATCGCTCCCATCGCGCCACGTCGCCCAAAATAGCAAACAGCGGAAATAGCCTACCGCGCCGCGCCGCGTGGCCCGCGTCCATCGTGCGGGAGGTTGGCGCCGCCAACCACGTGCCGACGCGTGGCGCGCCCACGCGCTGCCCACCTGCCCCGCGCGATACGGCCACCTGCCCCCCGCCATGCTGGGCACGACCCGCACAGTGCTCTGGCTAATCCTCAGCCGCCACGCGTCCAAGGCAGACACTCGCTGCGCTCGGTGCACGCTCCCGACGCACCCGCCGAACCCGAAGCCGCCACTTGCCTCCAGCGCGCCCAATGGGGAGCCGCCATATGGCACACGCAACCACCACACGCCACGCCTGCCCGCGCTACCCCGCGTGGACCGTGCGCGCTGCGCCACCCAGCCTGGGGCTGCCACATGTCCCCGCACAGGTTTGGGCACCCGGCCGCCCTCCTCCGTGGATCGCGGGCGCTGCGCCGGCCAATCCGGCCCCGCCACGTGGCACCCCGGCGGTCCACGGCTCCTCCCGTGCACCCGAAAATATAGAAAACTTTCGGGTGTTCGTTTTCGGGCGTCCGGACTCAGATAAATACAACCAAATAGTCAATTTCCATCGTTTTCGCATGCTGAATCAAAATCCAATGTCCGGTTTGCCAAAATCCACCTCAAAAATTCGATGAATGCAACACGTTAGGCAAACTCAATCCAATTGCACACTGAGTCCTTTTCTTGGGTCTGATTCTCGCACATGCACCTCTATCACACAGAACAAGCTTCCAGAAGTCGCTGATCACCCTGCAAAAGCTCTGTTGAGATCCGGGTCATCACAGCCAGGACACGCGTCAGCGTGCGATTGGGCGGAGCAGCGTTGGCGTCGAGGGGATAAGGTGTGCCATGCGGCGGCCTCCTATTGGACAGCGCTGATTAAGCTGTCGGGCTCCCATTGGATAAGGGCGCCACGTGGCAACCTCTGGTTGGCTGGTACGGGACTCATGGCGCGACGTGATTAGACGAGTTGTTGACCGAGGGAACGCGCAGATTTGGCTACACGTGGCGCATCGGGCAGCTGCGGTTGATTTGGGTGCTCCTCGCAGCCGATCCCTCAGCAGATTGGGGCACCCGAAAGTGTACCCAGAGACCGAATTCTGGAAATTTTTTAGAGATTTTGGGCTATAAGTAGGCTCCTTCTTCCGCCATTTCTGCTCTTTTGGAAACTTGGTTTTTGGAGAGATTTTTACAGAGCTTCTTCCTCCACTTCTTCATCTCCACCACCATTGAAGGACTTTGGGGGAGCTTCTACACCACCTTTAGCCATGTTTGAAGAAAGAGGATCCATTTAAGCATTTTGAGCTATTTTCGTCGCGTTTCGGTGCAGAGGCTCTACAGAGCTCATTTCTTAGAGTTTTGGGATGATTTCTAGTTCTGCATCTCCAGCAGAGGTAGGCCTACAACTTTCGTGAACGCGCTGCCATAAAAATCGGCTCAAAACTCCATCGGGGTAGTCCAGGGTGTTACAGCTTTTTGGTGTTGGCATATTTCGTGAGTCAAGTCAGTGAGTTGAGTCGGAGTCTTAAAGGGATCAAATTGTCAATCAGCAATCAAAGACTTAGAGAAGATTCAACAAGAGCTCAAGTTGACACTCAGTGTCTTGAGTCTTGAAGATTGAAGGTGAATAATTGTGGATCAATTACATCAATCTCAAGAAAAAAGTATTCAAAAGGATCAGGTATGTTTAACTAAATAATTTTGGTGATCCGAATACTTTCTTATAGTGTAGAAACACTTGGATGAATTTTTAATTGCATAAAAATCAAAAACTGGACATGGGACATGTTCAGGATCCGGATCAGATGATCCAATCCGGATCCCAAAGGGTATTAGTTCATGTGCAAATCCAATCCGGATCCAAGCCTATTCTGATCCGGATCCCGAACATTGGATGTTGCTGAAATTCATGAACGATCCGGATCGGGCCTTGCGATCCGGATCCCGAACCCTTGGATTTCTGGAATCGTCAATCTCGTTACGACGATCCGGATCGCAGTAATCCCGATCCGGATCGCCGTCCTGAAAATTTCCAGATAAGGTAGGTTTTTGATTCTTATCTCTTTCCAAAGATTTCTAACCTATAAATAGACATTTAGGGTTTCTCAAAACGTGGGGAGCATACCGATCATTTTATAAAACACTTGAGAGCAACCCTAGAGGCTAGGTTTTTATCATTCTTCTTTATAGCCTCTTTTAGGTCAATTCGACGGTTCTTCCAAGAACATATCTTTTGTCGAATTGATCTAATCTTTGCTTAGAGATTTTTCCCATGGATCTTCATTGATAATCTAAGCAAAGGATCACCATCGAAGCCAATATTCTTACCGGCTGAGTTTGCGTCGTGGATTCGACGTGGCACCGTGGATTCGGTGTGTTGAAGGCGTTTCGTGGATTCGAAACGTGTGCTCGTGGATTCGAGTGGCGTTCGTGGATTCGAACGTGTGCAGTGGACGTGCAAACGTTGGAGCGCAAGGTCCGAAGAAATTGAAGGAGGGGTTAAATCCGTGGAGACGGTAATCACCTTGTTATTCTTCTTTTCTTAGTGGATTGTTATTGCGTGGACATCCAACCGGTCAGCGCAAGGTCCGAAGAAGCTGAAGGAGGGGTTGAGTCCGTGGAGTCGGTAATCACCTTGTTATTCTTCTATTCTTAGTGGATTGTTATTGCGTGTTGGTCCCGTGGTTTTTCTCCTGGATTGGAGTTTCCACGTAAATCTCGGTGTGTTGATTTTTATTTTCCGCATTGTTTTTTATTTTTGCACTGAGATTGGTTTTTATAATATTACACCTATTCACCCCCCTCTAGGTGTTTGATAGTACCTATTTAGATCCTTGTGGATCCTAAATAACTCTACAATTGGTATCAGAGCGGGTTTTAGGTTTATCTATCATGTTGGGTGAAAGTGGTAATATTTTTAGACCTCCTCTTTTTGATGGGACCAATTATGCATATTGGAAAGTGCGGATGAGAGCTTTTCTCATCTCTATTGATGAGCGGGTATGGCAAACCGTGGAATACGGTTGGGTGCATCCGGTTGAGGAAGTAGGAAATTCTACTACCCCAAAACCTCGCTCTAGATGGTCCAAAGAGGAAATCGAAAGATCTTCTTACAATGGGAAAGGTATGAACGCTTTATATAATTCTCTTTCCTCGACTGAGTTTACACGAATTTCCGCGTGTGAAACCGCGAAGGAAATTTGGGATATTCTCAAAATTACACATGAGGGTACTAATCTTGTAAAAATTCAAAAGCTCCAGATGCTTACAAGTCAATTTGACTCTATTCATATGGAAGAGCATGAATTGTTTACAGATTATTACACTAGACTTCAAGATGTAATTAATACATGTGCTAATTTAGGAGAAAAGATCCCGGAGTCGAAAATTGTAAGAAAGATACTTCGGACTCTTCCGGAACGGTTTAGGGCAAAGGTTACCGCCATTGAAACCGTTAGTCATCCGGATGAGATGAGTGTAGAGGAATTAGTAGGTGCTTTACAAACTTATGAGATGACTTTTCCTACTAATCAAAATTCTTCCAAGTCTTCTTCTAAGCTTACAGGTATTGCATTCAAATCAACAAAGGAAGAAGATGACGAATCGAGTTCCGACGATGAAATCTCTTTTGCCGATTTTGAAGAACAATTGGCGCGGATCACAAAGAAATTTCGTCGGAAATTTTGGAAGAATCGAACCGATGGATCTTCATCCACGAAACCATCTAAAGGATCATCGGGTTCTAAATCCTCTAAACTCAAAGGCGTTGCAAAACCTTCTAAAGAAAAAGAAAAAGATGATTTCGAAGGGGAAATCCGATGTTATCGATGCAAAGGCTACGGCCATATTTCAACGGATTGTCCTTCTAAGAAATATAAAAAAAGAAGGCTTTGCAAGCGAAAACTTGGGACGATTCTAGTTTCGATGAATCGACCTCAAGTGAAGAGGAAAAAGAAAAATTTGTTGCTTTTCATGCCTCTCAAATTCCCTCTTCTAATTTGTGTTTATCATCTTTAGTCACTGACTCTATTCCTTTGATTTTGCATGAAACATCAACATCCGGAGGAGAGTCATCAAGTGAGGGGGAGTCGGACGAAGAAGAACTCGTTGAGGCATACCAACAACTTCTTGCGGAATCAAAGAAGATGGCCAAACTTAACAAGAAGTTGAGGAAGCAACGACTTGAAGTTCAAGACGAGAATCAAGCTTTAAAGATCAAACTTCATGATCTCGAGGAGGAACAGGGACGGTATTGGATAACAATAAAATCCTCCAAGAAAAGCTAAACCAATCGGAGACAAACGCTAAATCATATATGGACAAGATTGGTTTTCTTGAAAAGCAGTTTGAGGAGATTCATGTCACCAACCAAGCTTTGACCAAGCAAGTTCATGAACTTAAATCCGACATACAAAGGCTTTCAACCGGTTCCAAGAAACTTAATTGTATGTCCGGATTAGGTCAAGCAAGCAAGGTTGGTTTGGGATTTAAAAAGGACCAAACTGTGCATGCTTCAAGTTCCACAATGAAATTGAAAGGAAGAACTTGTCACCTTTGTGGACTTGAAGGACATTTGGTGAAGAATTGCCCGAAAAAGAGAAAGAAAAATTCTTCGGCAACTTCATCTACGGAGCGGACTCAACGGAATCAAAAGACACATCAAGTCAAAGGAGTTCACTCAACCCACCAAAGGTCCGAGCCACAACATCAATCATTCAAGTGGATTATTGCGAGGCAAAGACCTAAGGTGGATCAACAGTCAAAGCTACCAACCCCCGGGCACAACGAATCAAGACAACCCAAGATCCACGATTTTGGATTCGGAAAGGTGATATCTTTCCTTGTCTTAAGTTCTAAATAGCTTATGACTGTGTGTAATGCTTTGATTGGTTTTCCCTTCATATTTTTCTTAATCTCTGCATTACATGTTTTTCAATGCTCTTTGTTTTATACTTTGTTTTTGAACAAAAGGGTTTTTAACGAACAAGTGCATTGAATAAAAAGGGTTTCACGTTCATTCACTCCAAATTAATTTTATATGGATTATCAACTTTACTCCATAATCATAATCTTGAAGATACTTCATTATAGGAGTTTTTGATATTATAAGCATCAAATTTTAGAAATCATGTGTGATCTTTAGATGCTTAATCTATCTCGGTTGTGTGAATTCATTGTGATAAACGTGAGACAACCGATAGACTGAAATTTGGGATTTAATTCTTTCACGTAAGAGATTGCCTTCTTACAAGGGTAAATAAATGAATTATAAAAGATGTGGAAAGAGTTACATCCGAAAGGAGTGTGAAAACTACCACCACATGTTGGAAAGAGCTACCACATGTTATGGATGCCTGAAAAATATTTTATGAGAATTTTTAGTTGAAGCATTCGGAGATTTAAATTCAAAGTTCTTATTTTGAACAATCTCCTGGTTGGTATAAGGTGGGATAGTTAAAAAGATGCTCAAAGAGCCACCCTTAGGTATTTTAGTGCTTATCTCAAATTTGAAAGGGTAGAATTCAAGATTGATGTCATTTGGAAAATCTCCGTAAGTCATCTTTGTAAATCCGTTACATCTTGATAGAGTTTGGATCTCAAGATTATTTTTGATGACTTGTGTTTGATGAATATAACATGAAAAACGGTTATAATGTTTTACTTTGTTTTTCATGATTTAGGAGTAAATCTTTTTAATTCTTGTGAAATTAATTGGATTGAATGACATCTATGTGAATTCATTGTTTTTCAAAGCACTTAAATGGATTTCTTGATGGAATACAAATCGGTATTTGAAAAGATTCCAAAATCTGGATTTGTTTCAAGAAATTATTTGATTTTTGCTTTCTGGTACCGGTACGCAATCTGCATTTTTGGTATATACCGGAACTGAGCTTTTATCTCTCTTTCTCTATGAACTAATTTCCTTTTGTCTAGTATGTTCACTGTTTGACAATTTGTGACAAAAAGGGGGAGAAGAGAAATGACGGAGATGAGATCATCAAGAGAGGACAAACGAAAATGGAAAAATGGGGGAGAACCGAAAATGATGATCGTATCACAAAGGGGGAGAACAGAGATGCTCAAGAACATGGAGAACATGAGATGCTCAAGATAGGGGGAGATAAAGAAAAAATTGAAAGAGCCGAAAAACAAAAGAACCAAAAGGACGAATCAAATGTAGGATTTTAATTTCTAACGACTAACGTTTGATTTTGTTTGGAGTTTTGTTTTGCAGGAATTACATCACTTTAAGACTCCAAGTCCTAAGTCATAGAGTATGTTCTAGGACTGTTTGGTTCAAATGTAATTTTGTATTTATTGGATCTTTCACGCAAAGAAAATCAATGTTTTGGTGATGACATTGAATTTCGATTTTTTGGTTTAAGATGAGTGACTTGAGCGTTTTTATGTATTTTTGGGTTTTGTCACGAAATTGCCAAAGGGGGAGATTGTTACGGCTTTTGGTGTTGGCATATTTCGTGAGTCAAGTCAGTGAGTTGAGTCGGAGTCTTAAAGGGATCAAATTGTCAATCAGCAATCAAAGACTTAGAGAAGATTCAACAAGAGCTCAAGTTGACACTCAGTGTCTTGAGTCTTGAAGATTGAAGATGAAGAATTGTGGATCAGTTACATCAATCTCAAGAAGAAAGTATTCAAAAGGATCAGGTATGTTTAACTAAATAATTTTGGTGATCCGAATACTTTCTTATAGTGTAGAAACACTTGGATGAATTTTTAATTGCATAAAAATCAAAAACTGGACATGGGACATGTTCAGGATCCGGATCAGATGATCCAATCCGGATCCCGAAGGGTATTAGTTCATGTGCAAATCCAATCCGGATCCAAGCCTATTCTGATCCGGATCCCGAACATTGGATGTTGCTGAAATTCATGAACGATCCGGATCGGGCCTTGCGATCCGGATCCCGAACCCTTGGATTTCTGGAATCGTCAATCTCGTTACGACGATCCGGATCGCAGTAATCCCGATCCGGATCGCCGTCCTGAAAATTTCCAGATAAGGTATGTTTTTGATTCTTATCTCTTTCCAAAGGTTTCTAACCTATAAATAGACATTTAGGGTTTCTCAAAAACGTGGGAGCATACCGATCAATTTATAAAACACTTGAGAGCAACCCTAGAGGCTAGGTTTTTATCGTTCTTCTTTATAGCCTCTTTTAGGTCAATTCGACGGTTCTTCCAAGAACATATCTTTTGTCGAATTGATCTAATCTTTGCTTAGAGATTTTTCCCATGGATCTTCATTGATAATCTAAGCAAAGGATCACCATCGAAGCCAATATTCTTACCGGCTGAGTTTGCGTCGTGGATTCGACGTGGCATCGTGGATTCGGTGTGTTGAAGGCGTTTCGTGGATTCGAAACGTGTGCTCGTGGATTCGAGTGGCGTTCGTGGATTCGAACGTGTGCAGTGGACGTGCAAACGGTGGAGCGCAAGGTCCGAAGAAATTGAAGGAGGGGTTAAATCCGTGGAGACGGTAATCACCTTGTTATTCTTCTTTTCTTAGTGGATTGTTATTGCGTGGACATCCAACCGGTCAGCGCAAGGTCCGAAGAAGCTGAAGGAGGGGTTGAGTCCGTGGAGTCGGTAATCACCTTGTTATTCTTCTATTCTTAGTGGATTGTTATTGCGTGTTGGTCCCGTGGTTTTTCTCCTGGATTGGAGTTTCCACGTAAATCTCGGTGTGTTGATTTTTATTTTCCGCATTGTTTTTTATTTTTGCACTGAGATTGGTTTTTATAATATTACACCTATTCACCCCCCTCTAGGTGTTTGATAGTACCTATTTAGATCCTGGTGGATCCTTAAATAAACCAACACAGGGGACCTCGCGGACAGAAATGCGACGGTAGAAGCGAAAATCGAAGGAGCGTCGAAGTGCGCCGCATCGCAGAAAACGCCGATGCCACGGCCTCCAATAATCCCTGGAATCCATTAGAGGGTGGAGGAGAGGGAGAGGAAGAACTTCTCTTAAGGTGGCTCCTAGGAAAAACGGCCAAAATTCGAGAAAAGGGAGAGGGGAGGCCTATTTATAGGCAGAATCCAAAGGAGAAACCCCACGGTTTGGGGTACAACTTCTGAAAACACCCCAAAACCATCAGCGCCCGAATCGCTCCCATCGCGCCACATCGCCCAAAACATCAAACAGCGGAAACAGCCTATCGCGCCGCACCGCGTGGCCCGCGCCCGTCGCGCGGGTGGTTGGCTCCGGCAACCACGTGCCGACGCGTGGTGCGCCCACGCGCTGCCCGCCTGCCCTGCGCGATATGGCTACCTGCCCCCCCGCCATGCTAGGCACGACCCGCACAGTGCTCCGCCCAATCCTCAGCCACTACGCGTCCAAGGCCGCCACTCACTGCACCCGGTGCACGCGCCCGACGCACCCGCCGAACCCGAAGCCGCCACTTGCCTCCAGCGCGCCCAATGGGGAGCCGCCACATGGCACACCCAACCACCACACGCCGCGCATGCCCGCGCTCCCCCGCGTGGACCGTGCGCGCTGCGCCACCCAACCACGGGCTGCCACGTGTCCCCGCGCCGGTCTGTTCACCTAGCTGCGCTCCTCCGTGGACCGCGCGCGCTGCGCCGGCCAATCCGGCCCCGCCATGTGGCACCCCGGCGGTCCACGGCTCCTCCCGTGCACCCAAAAACACAGAAACTTTTCGGGTGTCCATTTTCGGGCGTCCGGACTCAGATAAACACAACCAAATAGTCAATTTTCATCGTTTTTGCACGCTGAATCCAAATCCATTGTCCGTTTTGCCAAAATCCACCTCTAAAATTCGACGAATGCAACGGTGCAAACTCAATCCAATTACACATTGAGTCCATTTCTTGGGTCCGATTCGCGCACAAGCACCTCCATCACACAGAACAAGCTTCCAGAAGTCGCTGATCACCCTGCAAAATCTCTGCTGAGATCCGAGTCATCACAGCCAGGACACGCGTCAGCGTGCGGTTGGACGGAGCAGCGTTGGCGTCGAGGGGATAAGGTGTGCCATGTGGCGGCCTCCCATTGGACAGCGCCGATTACGCTGTCGGGCTCCCATTGGATAAAGGCGCCACGTGGCAACCTCTGGTTGGCTGGTGTGGGACGCATGGCGCGACGTTATTAGCCGAGCTGTTGACGAGGGAACGCGCGGATTTGGCGACTCGTGGCGCATCGGGCAGCTGTGATTGATTTGGGCACTCCTCGCAGCCGATCCCTCAGCAGATTGGGGCAAGCGAAAGTGTACCCTGAGCCCGAATTCTGGAATTTTTTTAGAGATTTTGGGCTATAAATAGGCTCCTTCCGCTATTTCTGCTCTTTACTTCGTTTTTAGAGAGATTTTTACAGAGCTTCTTCCTCCACTCCTTTTTCATCTCCACCACCATTGAAGGACTTTGGGGGAGCTTCTACCCTACCTTTAGCAAAGTTTGAAGAAAGAGGATCCATTGAAGCATTTTGAGCTTTTTTCGTCGCGTTTCGGTGCAGAGGCTCTACAGAGGTCATTTCTTAGAGTTTTGGGGGTGATTTCTTGTCACGCCCCGGGGTCGAAACTGCGACCCGGTCTCGCCAACAGATCCGCCACCTATGCTAAAACCCGCATAGGCGAAGCGTCTAACCTGCAAAAGATAGTACTATAGCTACACAAATATCAGAGCTGAAATAAAATGCTGTAGAATAAAATCCAATCACTGTACAACATGAAATAAAGTACAATATCCATTTCCTCGAATACAGATAATCATCATACAATGTCCTCAGTACAGCATCTCTCAACTATAAAAGGAGATAAACTAAAACTATAGTACATCAGTCTCAACTCTGTCTCTCCAAATACAAAAGATCTCCCTCCAAGGATAACAGTAAATACCAGCCAACAGCTACAGGAATCTCCAACCAGGGGATACAGCTACACTCCTCGGGTGGTACAGATCTAGCTCGTGACTCCCTCGCCCCGAACAACGACCGAAGATCAGCAACTCCAATGAGGACTCTGCAAAACCGGGGGGAGAAAAGAAGAGGAAACAACAGTGGGGGTGAGAACCACTAGTAAACCAGTAGCCTCCCCCTGTGGGTAAAGCCTCAAGCTCCGGCGTACCCACTAAGTCTACTAGAGGCAAGAAAAGGGCAAGGGGTAAAGCTGTAACAGAACTACTGAATAAAAGGGGAAACCACCACAAGTATGCCTCTAAATGCAATACCGAAGGAAATGACGGTATGAATGCATCGGAAAACAGATCCTGACCAAATAGACCCAATCTAGACACCAGTCAAAACTGGTACTGCCTGCTCTGCTGTCGAACTCAAGAACTCAGTAGGGGACCAGCACACAAGGCTCGAAATCCCAAGGTGCCCGGCGCTCGGCACGGTGTAAAGCCTACTCCGGAGTGGCACTCGAGGGGAGCGACCCACACGAGTAAAGTATCACTGTATCAAGCATCTCTGTAACCACTGTCTCATAATAGCAGGACTGGATCATGACTATGATCAAAGTGGGAAACTCCGTCCACTAATGAAACCCCGATCCGATACAATAATACTCAAAAGTGGGAAATACCATCCACTAGAGAAATCTGATACCCAATCTGATGCAATAGTAAACATCCGGTCAACCGCCCAAAGTCCGCGGTCACCGCAATAACCCACAACCCACAATTGGGTAAAATAATCAAGATCCGGTCAACCGCCTACTGTCCGCGGTTGCCGCAATAACCCACAATCCAACATCAAGTACACCCTATCTCTGACCCTCAGGTCCCGGCTACACTATCCCAAACCTCTGCTCGAACTCGAGCAACATGACTCAAAAGTCTAAATAAGAAGGAGAAAGAAAGCAATCATGGTTTCTCCTAAGTCAAATCCCAATATGATAGTGTAGCAATAAAATAGTGGCCTATCTAGATGTCCAAATAAGCATGCAAAAGTCCTCAGGCAATGTAAAGGAAAGGGAAAGTCAAATAACAGTTTTACATGTGTAACAAATAATATATCCACATAAATATAACCATCAGGCTAAAATCATCAGGCGACTACACATGTATAATCCCTGATCCATAATAAATCCCAAAGTGGCACCCGCACATAGATATGTCATTATGTCCCCACAATTAATCCATTTAATCCACTTTCATAAAATCTAGGTGCTAATGTGGCATGTTAATCATCACTTATTAAATTATTCCAAGATCATGTTCCAACAGCAATATTATCCCAATAATATCCCCAACATGCTATATCCACAAAATTAATCTCAGATGATAGGCTCACATGTATATCAGTCAATCATGCATATTAATCAATCAATATGCTCAAAGGGGGTTTTCTAATAAACTTAGTGAGTAAGCCAGGTGTAGAGGCATGCAACAACCACCCACCTGAAGCGCTAACTGTCCGGGTCCGTACAGCTGAAAATACCAAAAACTCCAATCCTGCGCTCCAACAAGAACAGTACACCCGAAACACTCCTGGCACAACACAAAGTCCACTAAACACACTTAGGCTCCCAAATATTGCTTTAATTAACCCATACAACAACAGTCCCGAAACTGTTAAATTATCACCTGCAGAAAGTGCCCAGAAAAATCCCAGAAAAATATCACAGCGATCCTCGCATCGATAGCTTCGAAACGGTACCTTGCACGCCCAAATCCGAGTTCGGTAAGTCAAGTTATAAATTCGGCAAGGTGGTAATCCAAACATCAAACTGTGAAGAAAAACTGCACACTGTACACTGAGAAAACAGTAATTTTCACCTTCGAAACAATTTTCTAAAATCCCAGAAAAATCACCACTGTGTTCCTCGCGACGAGTAGATCAAAATCGACTCTTGAATCGCCTCGATCCGATGTTCCTAGGCTGAGATATAAATTCGGCAAGTTGGTGCTGTCCAAAATCCACCACAGAAAAATGGGGGTCAAAGATGCCTCGGGAAACGTGCCAAAAGTGCGAAACGGAGCGAAGCGATCAACACGAAAATCGAAGCCTTACCTCTTAGGAACACGCTGTCGAAGAAATCGTCCAAAAACTCCTCCTGGTTTGCTCACAGTGAATTTTTGAATAATCTGCGACGGTAATGGGCCGAAATGGGGGAAAACCGAGGCGAACTGTAAAAATGATATCGCCGTTGCCGAGCTTCCAGATATTCTGAGAATCCACCAGGAGATCAAGGGCACCAAGGGGAACAACTTTCATATACAACTCTCCCTCTCATTCCCTCTCTACAGCTCGGAAAAAGAAGGAAAAGAGGGAAGTGGGCTGCCTTATATAGGCCCACCAAACAATTCCAAAAATACCCGCTGTGTCCTTTTTTCGGGCGCCCGAAACATTTCGGGCGCAAACAGTGCGGCCCGGCCCGAACATTCGGGCGCGCACAGTAGCCCGGCCCACGCGGCCCACACCCGCACACCCGATCCGGTCGGACCGCGTGACCGACCCGCTCCACGCGCTGACACGTGTCCCAGAACACCGGACAGGCATCCCGGCCGCTCCCCTCGCGCCACGTGGCCGTCCTCAAGTCAACGAGCAGTTGGCGCCCGCCAATGGCGGGCGCCACGTGGCGCCCGCGTGCGCCACCTGCCGCCGTGCCCGCCACGCCAGCCGGCCGCCGCCTGCCGCCTGCCGCCTGCGCGCCTGACGCCGCCGCCTGCCGCCCGTACGCGCACAGTGACGCGCCCAATCCCCGCGCGCCACGTGTCCAGCCAAATACCCGCTGAACCCGGTGCACAGAAACCCCAAACACCGAACCAC
Organism: Tillandsia fasciculata; assembly: GCA_029168755.2. Taxonomy (NCBI): domain Eukaryota; kingdom Viridiplantae; phylum Streptophyta; class Magnoliopsida; order Poales; family Bromeliaceae; genus Tillandsia; species Tillandsia fasciculata. Next base: position 20,702,950 of record CM054941.1, read on the forward strand.
TAAACATCTGCCACGTGTCCCTCTCCGGTCCACCGTACACCGCGCACCGCCCGCGCCTGCCGCGCACAGTGGCGCGCCCAATCCCCGCGCGCCACGTGTCAACCCTTTCACTCGCTGCACCCGGTGCACCCGACTACATGAACCGAACCAATAGGAAGATGCCACGTGTTTTCCCGCCCGGTCCACCGTGCACACCACAGCTCCGTAGACCGAGACCAGTGAGCCACCCAATCCAGTCATGCCACGTGGCACCCCGCTCTGGTGCACGCCGGCGCGTGGACCGCGCGCCTGCCCGCGCCCCTGCCCGCGCGCTGCGCGCTGCCCGCCGCCGCGCTGCCGCCTGCCCGAGGCCGCGCCGCCGCCCTCCGCCGCTGCCCGCCGCCGCCGGCCCGCCGGCGATCGCCGGAGTTACTGTTCCGGCGGTGAACAGTAACCCGTGCCCAAAAACATCAAGTGGGTAGTCCATTTTGACCGTTTTCGCGCGCTGAATCCGAATTTGACGTCCGTTTCGCCAAATTCCAACTCTAAAAATTGCCGAAGGCACCCGGAAATGCGTTCTTAGTCCAAACTTCGTGCGGAGCCCAATTTAAATATCCGATTCGCGCGAAACCACTTCTAAACCCTCCACGGGGTCCTCTGATCACTCACATGATCCAAAAAGCCCGAAGTCCAACACTTGTGTCCAATTATGCCCCAAACACCTCCAACACACCATGTAGGCCTCCAACAGCCACCCCAACGCACTGTAGCAGCTCTGCGGAGATCCGGGTCATCACATCCTCCCCCACTAAAAGAAAGTTTCGTCCTCGAAACTAAAGTCGTTCCTCAACACGGAAACTCAACCAAATAAAGGGGGGTAAACATCCAATCATCCACCACTCAAGCTCCCAAGGCTGACAAGTACCTCCTCCAAAGGCGCGATGCGGTCCTCGGGTCTCCATCTAGAACAAAGTAAAGGCGGGCACTCCAGAAAACCGCACCAACTCAACCAAGTGCAGCTGGGCTAACCGCTCGAGCTACCAAGTAATCTGCATCGGTACAAGCCTCCGCTCTCCCCAGGCCTCAGATGATCCAACCACAAGTCCATCGGCACAACAAGCTCGATCCAAGTACCTCTGTACTCCCGAGGTATCCAATATAAGTCCTCCAACTGATCACATAACTCTGATCTCTAATCCAAAACCATCAGGGTGTAGCAACACCTCCCCAACTCTCGGGCATCAGCACACAACAATAAGCAGTTGGAAGAACCAGATCGCAAATCAATCTTCGAGAAGGTCCAGTACCCTTGCAGATGGTAAATCCAATCCTCCAGGCTCGAGGAAGGGTAACTGCTCCAGACGGTCACCTCATCGAATTTCGGGAGTTGTGTCCTCAACTCCCAAACCAGTGACATGCTAGGCATCTCCAAAAGGAAAGGAGCCCTGACCAGGAGGGAGGGGTCCTCGCCCGGTCGCTCCCGAATCTTGACCATCCGAGCGAACCATTCAGCCGCGGTCTATCATCCAAAGATTCCTCAGTGACATCATCATACGCCACGTCTGCCTCGACAGTCCACGCAGCGCCAGCTGCGGAGTCAACAAACTCAACCCCAAATAGCTCTCCTGCTCCGGGTATCCGCCACCACAGTGGCCCTATCGGGGTGATATTGGATGCTTGCCACAAATCCAACTGTGTCTTCATAGCTACTATGGGAGGCATCACTGTATCTCACAAATCCATCTCCCAACACTGGCGATGCTAAAATCAGGGCTGGTATCAATCTCATCACCAATTCGTCAAGCTCTGCTGGCACTATCCGGCTCACAAGCTCCTCACCTCAATAAATAACTGCCGGTCTCAGCCATTCTCGCATAGCATCCATTTTGGCCGGACTTCCACCACCGCCTCTTATGGCTAGACTAAGTGATCCAAGAAGATATGCTCTCGAAGCTAAAACTCGTGCCACAACAACTTGGCATACAGCTTCTTCCTCACAGACCTTGTTACACCATCTATGAGTACTCCACCAGCTCTAAACCATACAGAGATGGGGTAAAATCAAAATATCCCGGAAGAATATCTCAAATAATCCTTCCAAGTGCAGCAGGAACACACAATTCCTCAAATCCTAAGACGACAGGGCCTTAGTCATCCCGTTTGGCCTCACTGCACTCACAATGCCCCTACCGGGTCCAGAACACCATCTTGGCGGGATACACAACTGTATGATCCCAAGAAGATACCTGCATCCCAAGCAGACCACTATCGGGGTATAACTCCATCAAAGGTCCTAAATAACATCCAGACCTGCCTGCGGTCACCCCATACAAGGACCCTCACTGTCGTGTGTCCACGACGTGGCACTAGATCGAACAGACCCTCGATCCATCAGATCCTGCAACTGCGCCATCAGCTCTGTCAGCTCTACAGGTGATATCCAATGAGGTGCTATCGGGGTTGGCGTGGTTCCTGAACCACGTCAACCGCAATCTCAATCTCCCTAATCGGCGGCATCATCATCAGCTCCGGTGGAATCACACCCGGGATCTCACGATAACAGGAATATCCTCGCGTCCCGGTGCCGCCGTTGGCACCTCTCGCATTGTCGCTACAACTTGTGTGCTCTGACTGTCTCAAGAACAAGTCTCTAATGTCTGCCTTGCAGAAGATCATAATCTTCTCTCTCCGCAGTCATACACCATGTGGCACTGTGCCAACCAATCCCACGCACTGGGTCAAACACTGACCAGGTACAAATACCAATAAACCTGCCGATACCACTCGGGGTCTCAACTGCACTGGACATGATCCACAACCTCCTCCACATGCACCATCCCAACAGGAACCTGTACCTCAAGTGCATGTGGTAACAAATCTACCTCTAGTCCATGCAGGAATGCAACATGCTCTAACTTCGACTGCTGAGATGAAATCACACCTGCGACGACCCGATCCACTGCCTTGGTGCCCTCCACCCAGGCAGCACAGTCTCAATCGCTCACTGTAGGTGGTCGTCACTTAATCTGCCTAAAAACCAAGGCTATCCGTAAAAAGGAGCACAATTCTCCGCCTTTGCTCACACTGAGGCAAGGAATACGCTCTTCGCAGACAACAATCCACGCTACCGCTGCGCCACTCTGATGACGATGCTGATGCTGCCACCGGGGTCCACCTGACCTCTGACATCTCAGAAAATCCATTATTGCAATCGTCATATAGCAAAACACAATTAATCCTTGCAATTCCTCATTCAATTATCCTTACTCAGCTCACCCCTCAAACACATCCATTGTACCCCAAACACAAATGTTATCAATCACAAAGGGTAAGCTTTACATAATGTCCACAAGGATGTCCACCATCCAGAAAAGGAACACGAAAGGGCCTCTGCCAGCCGATCTGTCCCCCAACACTTAGCGCCAGGCGCCTCTATCCAGAACTCGCCTCTGGCGGCAGATCCCTATCCACAGGAACTGCAACAGTACGCTCCATACACAATGCCTACTCCATCGAGGCATCCAAAATCCAAAACAGAGGGATCAGATAAACTAAAAGGGTATTCTGGCGCAATCCACTCCCAGTCGCACACATCCTATGCGCTTCGTCCCTCGAAACCTGGAGCGTACAGTTCAACAACTGCCTCAATTCCCCAGCACAGGGGGACCCTCAATTGATCACTCCATCACCACCAACCACGATTTTGCCTCCAAAGGCTCCAACTCAAATCCATAAATCAGGGGGGTTCATCTGCCAAAACTGGCTCCATCCATCAATGATGTCCCACAACTCATCGACTGTCAGCTATCCCCCCACCTCGGTGCCTCGACACTAAACATTGACACGGAGGGGGCTACTCGCCCTTTCGGCGCCACAGAAATCACTGCCGCTGAGGATACTGTAACCAGGTGGTCTCAGGAGAAAAACACTGTCGGGCTGCCCACTGCTCCGACAACTGTGTCACTCAGACCAGCGGCTCACTCTGCCGCTGATATACCTCTGACAATCCTGCCATCGGGACCTGAAGCTCTCTAACCTCAATCCGGATATCCGGCCCCAAAACAATCTGCTCAAGCTCCACCGCTGCGACGAGTGCACACCAATCCGCACAACGCGTCGGGGAGACACCGCTCACCACGACCAACTGCACCACAGCACAAAACAAAACTCGACCCAATCCGGCGAGAGTCTAGAGCATGTCAACCGTTCCGCCGCATTATGTTGTCTGCAGCCAACATAATTGCTTAGGAGAATAAACATGCCAATCACCCATCCCACCACTCGGGAGAGGTATAAAACTCAATCAGGACTCTCGCTAAAATCACGACTCTCACGAAGTCATCCTAGGGTCCAACCATAAGCCTAGGGTTTCTACAGTCCCAATTGACCTATCCCTAAGCTCTGATACCAACTTAATCTGTCACGCCCCGGGGTCGAAACTGCGACCCGGGCTCGCCAACAGATCCGCCACCTATGCTAAAACCCGCATAGGCGAAGCGTCTAACCTGCAAAAGATAGTACTATAGCTACACAAATATCAGAGCTGAAATAAAATGCTGTAAAATAAATCCAATCACTGTACAACATGAAATAAAGTACAATATCCATTTCCTCAAATACAGATAATCATCATACAATGTCCTCAGTACAGCATCTCTCAACTATAAAAGGAGATAAACTAAAACTATAGTACATCAGTCTCAACTCTGTCTCTCCAAATACAAAAGATCTCCCTCCAAGATAACAGTAAAACCAGCCAACAGCTACGAGGAATCTCCAACCAGGGGATACAGCTACACTCCTCGGGTGGTACAGATCTAGCTCGTGACTCCCTCGCCCCGAACAACGACCGAAGATCAGCAACTCCAATGAGGACTCTGCAAAACAGGGGGGAGAAAAGAAGAGGAAACAACAGTGGGGGTGAGAACCACTAGTAAACCAGTAGCCTCCCCCTGTGGGTAAAGCCTCAAGCTCCGGCGTACCCACTAAGTCTACTAGAGGCAAGAAAAGGGCAAGGGGTAAAGCTGTAACAGAACTACTGAATAAAAGGGGAAACCACCACAAGTATGCCTCTAAATGCAATACCGAAGGAAATGACGGTATGAATGCATCAGGAAAACAGATCTGACCAAATAGACCCAATCTAGACCACCAGTAAAACTGGTACTGCCTGCTCTGCTGTCGAACTCAAGAACTCAGGGGACCAGCACACAAGGCTCGAAATCCCAAGGTGCCCGGCGCTCGGCACGGTCTAAAGCCTACTCCGGAGTGGCACTCGAGGGGAGCGACCCACACGAGTAAAGTATCACTGTATCAAGCATCTCTGTAACCACTGTCTCATAATAGCAGGACTGGATCATGACTATGATCAAAGTGGGAAACTCCGTCCACTAATGAAACCCCGATCCGATACAATAATACTCAAAAGTGGGAAATACCATCCACTAGAGAAATCTGATACCCAATCTGATGCAATAGTAAACATCCGGTCAACCGCCCAAAGTCCGCGGTCACCGCAATAACCCACAACCCACAATTGGGTAAAATAATCAAGATCCGGTCAACCGCCTACTGTCCGCGGTTGCCGCAATAACCCACAATCCACATCAAGTACACCCTATCACTGACCCTCAGGTCCCGGCTACACTATCCCAAACCTCTGCTCGAACTCGAGCAACATGACTCAAAAGTCTAAATAAGAAGGAGAAAGAAAGCAATCATGGTTTCTCCTAAGTCAAATCCCAATATGATAGTGTAGCAATAAAATAGTGGCCTATCTAGATGTCCAAATAAGCATGCAAAAGTCCTCAGGCAATGTAAAGGAAAGGGAAAGTCAAATAACAGTTCCACATGTGTAACAAATAATATATCCACATAAATATAACCAACAGGCTAAAATCATCAGTCGACTACACATGTATAATCCCTGATCCATAATAAATCCCAAAGTGGCACCCGCACATAGATATGTCATTATGTCCCCACAATTAATCCATTTAATCCACTTTCATGCAATTCTAGGTGCTAATGTGGCATGTTAATCATCACTTATTAAATTATTCCAAAGATCATGTTCCAACAGCAATATTATCCCAATAATATCCCCAACATGCTATATCCACTAAATTAACCACAGATAGATAGGCTCACATGTATATCAGTCAATCATGCATATTAATCAATCAATATGCTCAAAGGGGGATTTTCTAATAAACTTAGTGAGTAAGCCAGGTGTAGAGGCATGCAACAACCACCCACCTGAAGCGCTAACTGTCCGGGTCCATACAGCTGAAAATACCAAAAACTCCAATCCTGCGCTCCAACAAGAACAGTACACCCGAAACACTCCTGGCACAACACAAAGTCCACTAAACACACTTAGGCTCCCAAATATTGCTTTAATTAACCCATACAACAACAGTCCCGAAACTGTTAAATTATCACCTGCAGAAAGTGCCCAGAAAAATCCCAGAAAAATATCACAGCGATCCTCGCATCGATAGCTTCGAAACGGTACCTTGCACGCCCAAATCCGAGTTCGGTAAGTCAAGTTATAAATTCGGCAAGGTGGTAATCCAAACATCAAACTGTGAAGAAAAACTGCACACTGTACACTGAGAAAACAGTAATTTTCACCTTCGAAACAATTTTCTAAAATTCCAGAAAAATCACCACTGTGTTCCTCGCGACGAGTAGATCAAAATCGACTCTTGAATCGCCTCGATCCGATGTTCCTAGGCTGAGATATAAATTCGGCAAGTTGGTGCTGTCCAAAATCCACCACAGAAAAATGGGGGTCAAAGATGCCTCGGGAAACGTGCCAAAAGTGCGAAACGGAGCGAAGCGATCAACACGAAAATCGAAGCCTTACCTCTTAGGAACACGCTGTCGAAGAAATCGTCCAAAAACTCCTCCTGGTTTGCTCACAGTGAATTTTTGAATAATCTGCGACGGTAATGGGCCGAAATGGGGGAAAACCGAGGCGAACTGTAAAAATGATATCGCCGATGCCGAGCTTCCAGATATTCTGAGAATCCACCAGGAGATCAAGGGCACCAAGGGGAACAACTTTCATATACAACTCTCCCTCTCATTCCCTCTCTACAGCTCGGAAAAAGAAGGAAAAGAGGGAAGTGGGCTGCCTTATATAGGCCCACCAAACAATTCCAAAAATACCCGCTGTGTCCTTTTTTCGGGCGCCCGAAACATTTCGGGCGCAAACAGTGCGGCCCGGCCCGAACATTCGGGCGCGCACAGTAGCCCGGCCCACGCGGCCCACACCCGCACACCCGATCCGGTCGGACCGCGTGACCGTCCGACCCGCTCCACGCGCTGACACGTGTCCCAGAACACCGGACAGGGAACCCGCCGCTCCCCTCGCGCCACGTGGCCGTCCTCAAGTCAACGAGCAGTTGGCGCCCGCCAATGGCGGGCTGCCACGTGGCGCCCGCGTGCGCCACCTGCCGCCGTGCCCGCCACGCCAGCCGGCCGCCGCCTGCCGCCTGCCGCCTGCCGCCTGCGCGCCTGACGCCGCCGCCTGCCGCCCGTACGCGCACAGTGACGCGCCCAATCCCCGCGCGCCACGTGTCCAGTCCAAAAACCCGCTGAACCCGGTGCACAGAAAACCCCAAACACCGAACCACTAAACATCTGCCACGTGTCCCTCTCCGGTCCACCGTACACCGCGCACCGCCCGCGCCTGCCGCGCACAGTGGCGCGCCCAATCCCCGCGCGCCACGTGTCAACCCTTTCACTCGCTGCACCCGGTGCACCCGACTACATGAACCGAACCAATAGGAAGATGCCACGTGTTTTTCCCGCCCGGTCCACCGTGCACACCACAGCTCCGTAGACCGAGACCAGTGAGCCACCCAATCCAGTCATGCCACGTGGCACCCCGCTCTGGTGCACGCCGGCGCGTGGACCGCGCGCCTGCCCGCGCCCCTGCCCGCGCGCTGCGCGCTGCCCGCCGCCGCGCTGCCGCCTGCCCGAGGCCGCGCCGCCGCCCTCCGCCGCTGCCCGCCGCCGCCGGCCCCCGCCGGCGATCGCCGGAGTTACTGTTCCGGCGGTGAACAGTAACCCGTGCCCAAAAACATCAAGTAGGTAGTCCATTTTGACCGTTTTCGCGCGCTGAATCCGAATTTGACGTCCGTTTCACCAAATTCCAACTCTAAAAATTGCCGAAGGCACCCGGAAATGCGTTCTTAGTCCAAACTTCGTGCGGAGCCCAATTTAAATATCCGATTCGCGCGAAACCACTTCTATACCCTCCACGGGGTCCTCTGATCACTCACAGGGTCCAAAAAGCCTGAAGTCCAACACTTGTGTCCAATTATGCCCCCAAACGCCTCTAACACACCATGTAGGCCTCCAACAGCCACCCCAATGCACTGTAGCAGCTCTGCGGAGATCCGGGTCATCACATTTCTAGTTCTGCATCTCCATCAGAGGTAGGCCAACAACTTTCGTGAACGCGCTGCGACAAAAATCGGCTCAAAACTCCATCGGGGTAGTCCAGGGGACCTCGCGGACAAAAATGCGACGGTAGAAGCCAAAATCGAAGGAGCGTCGAAGTGCGCCGCGTCGCAGAATGTGCCGATGCCGCGACCTCTAAAAATTCCGGGAATCCATCAAAGGGTGGAGGAGAGGGATAGAAAGAACTTCTCTTAAGGTGGCTCCAAGGAAAAATGGCCAAAACCCGAGAAAAAGGAGAGGGGAGGCCTATTTATAGGCAGAATCCAAAGTAGAAACCCCACGGTTTGGGGTACAACTTCCAGAAACACCCTCAAACCATTAGCGCCCGAATCGCTCCCATCGCGCCACGTCGCCCAAAACAGAAAACAGCAGAAACAGCCTACAGCGTCAAGCCGTATGGCCCGCGCCCATCGTGCGGGTGGTTGGCGCCGCCAACCACGTGCCGACGCGTGGCGCGCCTACGCGCTGCCCGTCTGCCCCGCACGGTACGGCCACTTGCCCCCCGCCATGCTGGGCACGACCTGCATAGTGCTCTGCCCAATCCTCAACCGCCACGCGTCCTAGGCCGCAACTCGCCGCGTCTAGTGAACGCGCCCGATGCACCCGCCGAACCCGAAGCCGCCACCTGCCTCCAGCGCGCCCAATGGGGAGCCGCCACATGGCACACCCAACCACCACACGCCGCGCCTGCCCGCGCTCCCCCGCGTGGACCTTGCGCGCTACGCCACCCAACCAGGGGCTGCCACGTGTCCCCACGCCGGTCTGTGCACCCGGCCGTGCTCCTCCGTGGACCGCGTCCGCTGCGCCGGCCAATCCGGCCCCGCCACGTGGCACCCCGCGGTCCACGGCTCCTCCCATGCACCCGAAAACACAGAAAACTTTCGGGTGTCCGTTTTCGGGCGTCCGGACTCAGATAAACACAACCAAATAGTCAATTTCCATCGTTTTCGCACGCTGAATCCAAATCCAATGTCCGTTTTGCCAAAATCCACCTCTAAAATTCAACGAATGCAACAGGTTAGGCAAACTCAATCCATTTACACACTGAGTCCATTTCTTGGGTCTGATTCCCGCACAAGCACCTCCATCACACAGAACAAGCTTCCAGAAGTCGTTGATCACCCTACAAAAGCTCTGCTGAGATCCGGGTCATCACAGCCAGGACACGCGTCAGCGTGCGGTTGGGCAGAGCAGCATTGGCCTCGAGAGGATAAGGTGTGCCATGTGGCGGCCTCCCATTGAACATCGCCGATTACGCTGTCGGGCTCCCATTGGATAAGGGCGCCACGTGGCAACCTCTAGTTGGCTGGTGCGGGACGCATGGCGCGACGTGATTAGCCGAGCTGTTGACCGAGGGAACGTGCGGATTTGGCGACACGTGACGCATCGGGCAGCTGCGGTTGATTCGGGCACTCCTCGCAGCCGATCCCTCAGCAGATTGGGGCGCCCGAAAGTGTACCCAAAGCCCGAATTCTGGAATGTTTTTAGAGATTTTGGGCTATAAATAGGCTCCTTCTTCCGCCATTTCTGCTCTTTTGGAAACTTGGTTTTTGGAGAAATTTTTACAAAGCTTCTTCCTCCACTCCTTCTTCATCTCCACCACTATTGAAGGACTTTGGGGGAGCTTCTACACCACCTTTAGCCAAGTTTGAAGAAAGAGGATCCATTGAAGCATTTTGAGCTATTTTCGTCGTGTTTCGGTGCAGAGGCTCTCCAGAGCTCATTTCTTAGAGTTTTGGGGTGATTTCTAGTTCTACATCTCCAGCAGAGGTAGGCCTACAACTTTGATATTCATTGCTCTTCCTGGATCTCGAGTGTTCATGGAGTTTTTATACCATTTTTGGGACCCTTGTGCATAGCCTAGGAGTTTTGGACAACTCTAGTATTTTGCATCTTCTGGATTGTGGGATGGGAGTTTTGGAATAATATTTGTGGAAAAATTTCCAAGACTCGAAGATCTACAACATTGGTATGTATTATTCCCCTAGATCTGAGTTTTTATTAGGGTTTATTTACCATCTTTGGAATACTTTGCTGCATTCGTGCACAAATTGAACTTGTTGGATAGTTCATAATATTTATGGGTTTTCTTCTTCATTCGTGCATGAATTTTGGAGTTCTTTAGCTCAATTTATATCTACTCTCAACAAGAAATCCAATGGCACCTCTTTTTCTGGATTAGGACCATGTTTGACTAGGTAACATTATTGATCTTCTCAGCTCTATTTTAAGGGTTACAGCAGTGCAGATTTTGGTTGCTTATTTGAGTATTGAGCCTTTGTTTGAGGATAACTATGGAAATATTTGATCTTTTTCGGAATTTCAAAGTATGGATGTCTTTTTAAGATGTAGATGAGCAAAAAAATTTTTTAAAACCTATGAGAAATTCCCTGTGGATTGACCCCTATAATTTTGTGAACTTTATGCTAAATTTGATTCCCTGTTTTTGGATAGTAAGAACATAAATATGGTTTTGTTTAATTAAAAGGGCTTTAGAATGAGTTTATGATTCTTGGAAAAGGTTTATTTGATTATGGACACATAAATACTACTGTTTGGAGCTTCCTTTGAACTTGTATAATGCAGAAATTTTATCCCCTTAATCCTTAAGTTCATGCTGAAATTCTAGAATTTGATTGCACAGCAAGTGTTGATTTGGCAATTGCGCCCAATCCGGGAGTTGGATTTGGGCGATTTCTGCGGCATTATTTTCTTAAGGAGTCGAGGATTCTACGAGCCAAAATTCAGCTTGATCGGGCATTGCCAAGTTCCAGGTGGGTTGTTTTGGTCTCCAGAATCGTCGAACGGTTCTCTAACTCTATTTGTTAGTATGCATGCATGGTTTAATGTACAATTTTGATAATTGAGATATAAGCATGAGAAATGGTTTAAATGATGCGGATTAAGGCTTACTTGATAAATTGTACATGTTATGTGGATTTGAGAGTTTGCATGATTTATTTATCCTTATACATGAAGATGAGTTACAAGATAAAGATGTTTATTCTATACTAGTGGAAAGTATGCTAGATGATGATGTTCACTTACTTGTTGGAGAATATGATTGATACAATGTCCGCTTTATATTGTTTAAGCTTGTGAGCATGTATGATAGAATTAGTTGGTGGTGTATGTGTTGATCAAGATGAATGCATGCTAGAGTTGGGCTTCTTATTGCTTGAGAACATGTATGATTAGAGTATACTACTTTGGATTGGAAGCAAACATGATAAGATATGTCCATATTGTGATGGTTCAAATTTATGCATAATATGGTTAGATGTTTATGTATTGGTTCTGATGCATGTAAAACTATGGAACTTGATCTAGCACCCCGTCATATGTAGCATGTTTAACCAAACTAGTAGAAAACCCTCACTTGGGCTAGGTTCTTTTATGCTTTAGTTTTCCTACACACTGCATGTTTATTTTTTCCCTGGACTTAGAGTTTTCTTCTCGACCGGGTAGTGGGCCGAGTGGTCGGGACAGTGTAGGACACATATTGCGCTCGTGCCGGGGGGGGGGGGGGGGCGAGCGGAGTCTGGTGGTTGAGGTTAGTTGGGTGCGAGTGTCGGGAGCCGTTTGGGATGACGGTGATCCCGGGTTGTTGGGTTTTCCTCTGATTGGTTGTTGCCACTGAGTTGTGGCGGTGTTGATCTTACGATAGCAGGACCTTCAACCTAGACATGCTTTTGGATACACATGATTTTAGATGTTTCTTTCCCAGTTTCGAGGGGCACCAGAACCCGTTCTTATTTGATTAGGGTGAAGGCACTAGTTCTTTGAGATTTGAAAAAATAAAATTATTTTTAACTGATTTTCTTAAGGACTAAACTTTATTAAAATTGGGTTTCCTTAAATCAAGATGGTTTTCTAAAAAAGAAAGTTTACTTTTGTCCTCACCCAGAGAGGGGTTGAGAGAAAATAATTTTTAGAAACAAATATCACCTTCTTATATAAACTTTCCCACCCCGGTGAGGGTTTGGATGATCTGGGTTCCAAGGGTTGCCTCCTCTTTGGCTCGAGAGCTATGAGAGGCTGTGCCTGGGACCTATTCTTGTTTGATTGGGGTTGTAGGCGTCAGTTTCTCAGAATTCTCAGTCCCGGTGTTGTAAGTCGGTTGGGTTCGATGTTGTGCCGATGGGTGTTCTGGCCGGTGTGGTTAATTGTTTGGGTTCGTGAGTTTTCGATCTATTTGATTGTGGTTTTGGATTACAACCTGCATGTGCTACAGCTCTGGTTCTTGGTTATGCACGATTCTTTTTACTCAGTGGGGTCGCTCCCCTTGAGTACCGCTCCGGATGCGATGGTTAGGCCTGTTGAGGCGGTTTTGCGCGATGATTATACTAGTTCGTTGGAACGCCCTACATAATTCTTGCCACCAAGTGGGAGGCGGTTGTAGATGAGCATATATTAGTCTGTTGGAACGCCTACGTAATTCCTACCCAAATGAGAGGAAGGTGGTTGTAGGTGAGCGCAGGCTTGACTGACTATTTTGGCAGCCATTACAGTTGGGTTGGTTTGGGAACCTCGAGTTAGAGTGGTTGCATTTCATCATCTGTTTCACTCGCCCATTGAGCATCGTAGATAGATGCATGATAGCTGTAGTTTCCTTTCCAGCTATTTTATTCTTATTTATAGTATCCCTATTATCTTATACCTCTAGTAGACTTAGTGGGCAGACCGTTGGTCTTGAAGACGATACCCACTGAGAACTACTGTAGGATGTAGTTCTCACACCCTCTGCCGGTGATAGTTTTGTAGAGGCTTTCCTTCTGTCCTTGCTCTAGTTGGCTCGACGGATCGAGGTGAGGGAGTCGTGAGATAGATCCCTACCAGAGTTGTTCTTTACGGTGAGATAGATGTACCAACCCGGATTGTGGGTTTTACTATATACTGTTGTATTTTATGATTTTAGTTTATCTCCCTTTTTGGATTCATAAAGGTTGTATAGGAGGATTTTATTTGTATTTTATTCAGCAGACTAGATTATTTGTACTATTATTGTGGGAGATGGATATTGTACCATTTTTTTCAGTTATATAGTGGTTCAGATTTTTATTACAGCAATTTTTTTCAGCTCTGATATTTGTTTAGTTGTTAAATGATACCTTTTGCAGGTTGGACGTTTCGCCTATGCTCGGAATCCCGTATGAGTGGTGGATCTGTTGGTGAGCCCGGGTCCCAGTTTCGACCCCTGGGCGTGACATCCTAGACTCTGATACCACTCTAATCTGTCACGCCCTGGGATCAAAACTGCAACCCGGGCTCGCCAATGGATCCGCCGCCCATACGGGAAGCCCCGCATAGGCATAGCGTCTAACCTAAAAAAGATAATACTACAACAATACAGATATCGGAGCGAGGAAAGTAAACTACTGAAAATAAAATACAATTCCAAATAGTACATGTCAGATCCTCACAATACATAAATCGCTCAAAATAAAACTCACAAAAGTAAAATATATACAATCCACTGACAGTACTAGAAATCTGCAAAAATGTACAACTACTCTCTAAGAAGGGGCAGGGATTTAGCTCGCGACTCCCTTACCTCGGTCAGCAGAAGCTGACCCAGCAGGGGTAGGAACTGGAGTAGATGCCTCTGAAAAAAAGTCACCACAGAGGGTATGAAAACTATATTAAACAGTAGTTCTCAGTGGGTACCGTCTCTAAGACTATGGTCTGTCCACTAAGTCTACTGGAGGCATAAGATAACAATACAGTATAAGTGGTGATAAAATACTGAAAATAACTCTACAGCTATCATGCCTCTATCTATCATGCTTAAAGAGTGATACAGATGATAAAACGTAACTACTCGATATGCTCAATCAACCAAATCACACTGACTGTCACATAGGGTCCAGTCAAACCTGCGCTTGCCTACTACCACGCATCCCCATAGGGACGGGATTTACGTAGGGGGTCGCACTCGGACTGCGTTGACAAGTCGCGATAGCAAAATAACAGGCCCAGTTCCAGAGCGGCACTCGAGGGCAGTGACCCCACCGACGAAGTATCCGCGCATCTCTGTCGAGCTCCATACGGCTCATGTAGGCTATAATCCAAATCCACGATCAATCAGATCGGAAACAATAACTCAACACTGATAACATCAGCCAGAAACACTCAACGGCTCGGGACCACCGTCTACCCGAACGGCTCCCAACTCTAGTACTGGTCTAATTTCAGCTACCAGACTCCACTCGGCCCCCAGGCATGAGCGCAATATGCATCCCACATTAACTCGACCTCTCGGCCCACTACCCGGGCGAAGAAAAACCTTAAGTCCAGGGAAATATAAATAAATGGTGCAGGAAGTTCAAACATGGCAAAAATATCCAAGTTGAAGGTTTTCTAAAGTCTAGCCAAATATCATGCAACATATGACAGGGTACTAATCAAGGTTCAATAACTCTAATAATATCATGAATACATCAATAATAGCACCTATTTTATCATGCTGAGATCTACAATGCTAGAATTAGAAGGAAGTTCGCAGTGTCACGCCCCGGGGTCGAAACTGCGACTCGGGCCCGCCAACAGATCCGCTGCCCATACGGTGAATCCCGTATAGACGAAGCGTCTAACCTGCAAAAAGAAGGATATTATAGCTATACAGATATCAGAGCTGAAAAGTAAATTACTGTAAAACTAAAATCCAATCACTGTACAACTGGAAATAAAGATACAATATCCATCTCCCAAAAACGATCATATACAAAATCCTCTGATACAAAAACTCAGAACTCCACAGAGAGGTAAACAGAAATGATACATCAAGGTATAGGCTCTCAGTACAAGTCAGATCCTCACTATACAAATGTCTCTCAAATGTAAAAACAAATAAACCAACTGCTAACTGTACTAATAGATCTCTAATGAAGGGGTACCGCTACTGTTACTCTCCAAAGACAGGTAGGGATCTAGCTCGCGACTCCCTCGCCTCTATCAGCAACAAAAGGATCAGCAACTGGAAAGTAGGTCCCTGGAGAAAAATACACCACAGCGGGTGTGAGAACTACATCCCACAGTAGTTCTCAGTGGGTACCGCAACCAAACCCGACGGTCTGCCCACTAAGTCTACTAGAGGCATAAGATAACAGAAAACTGAAGAAAGGAAAGCTGAAAATAACTCTACAGCTACTATGCCTCTATCTACTATGCTCAAAGGGTGATACAGATAGAAATGATGCATCGACTCAAACCCAGTACTCAATCAACCCAATCACAATGACTGCCACATAGGGTCCAGTCAAACCCGCGCCCACATACTGCCAGTACATCCACGGAGAACTGGACTTACGTAGGGCGTCCGTGACTGCCAAAACTGGCCTAGCCAGAGGGACTACGTCCGTGACTGCCTAAAAAAGGCCTAGCCAGGGGACAGCATCGACAAGTCGCGATAGTAAAGTAACAGGCCAAGCTCCGGAGTGGCACTCGAGGGGCGCGACCCCACCGAGGAAAGTATCAGTGCATCTCTGTCGAGCTCAATATGGCTCATGCAGGCTATAGTCCAATCCACGATCAACAAGATAGACAGTACCCAAAACACCTCTCTAACTCACAACCAAGAAACGCTCGAACAGCCAGGACCGATGTCAACCCAACGGCTCTTAGAACAGAACACCAAACTCACAGATAACACAGGAAGGACCGACACCATAAGGGTTCGGAAATCCCGATAGGTCGATGCCTAGAACCCCAATCAAACAAGAACAGACTCCAGGCTCCGCCTATCGAAATTCCCGACCCCCTTACAGTTCGGGAACACGACAACCTCGGTACAACATGCGGAAGACACCAACCAGGGTCTGAAAGTTCTGGGAGACCAACACCTACAACCCTATCAAACAAGAACAGGTTCCAGGCATGGCCCCCGTAGCTTTCGCCCCGAAAAAGGAACGGCCCCTAGAACCCAGATCACCCAAACTCTCTCGGATGAGGAAGTTGTAATAAAAAGATGACAGTTATTACTGAAAACTATTTTAATCTGAGAAACCCAATTTAATATATTTTAGTTCTTTAATAAAAATCAGTTCAAGTAAGTTTTATTTTTCAAACCCCGAAGGGCCATTGCCTTCACCCAAATCAAACAAAAACTGGCTCCGGCGACCCGCTCGAAGTTTGGAAGGAAAACATTAGTTTACAGAAATTATATGTGTCCAAAAACAGTCTGGGTTCTAGGTCCTGCTAACACTGGTATACTACTGCCACTAACACAGTGGCGACAAATAAAACAAGAAAACAAGACATCCCGGGACCGCCGTTTACCCAAACGGCTCCCGCCACAGATAAACGACCAACTACATCTACCATACTCTATTCTGCTCCCAAGCACGAGTGCAACATGCATCCCACACTAAAAGGAATCCCGACCACTCGGCCCACTACCCGGGCGAGGATAACACTATGTCCAGGAATAGAGTAAAACATGTGGATGTCTAAAATATAAATAAACCTAGTCCAAGTGAGGGTTTTCTACTGGTCTGGTTACACATGCAACATATGACGGGTGCTAGGTCAAGTTCCAATAATAGCAATTAATTTAACTAAAGCAGGATCAGGGGATATTAACCAACAGGATATCAATAATAACACAGGAACGATGACATCTCTCTCTCTAACATGCATTCTAATCCATCTCATAACATGCATGTTCCCTATATAATAGAATTAGTGGATAGTCCATTGATTTTGGAGGCGAAGCAACCCACCTGAAAATGCTAATTGATCTAATGTCCAAAAAGGCTGAAACTGCACGGGGATAATCCTCGAATTCACTTGATTCCAACGGGTCCAAAAACGCCCAAAAACTCCTCCTGGATACAAAGATAAGGCCCAAACATTACAAACAATACAAAATTCCAAGTGTACAGCTTGCTGAAATTTCAGTCCCAAAGATGTGAAATTTCCACCTGTAATATAAACTCCAAAAATTCCAATAAAAATACAACAGCGATCCTCGCGAAGAGTAGATGTCGATAGAGTCCTTAAACGTTGAATTTCGATACTCAAGTGCAGAGATAAAAATCCATCAAGCCTCCACTGTCCAGAAAACCACCAGCAGGGAAGGGGGTTCAAAAATGTCTCAGGAACCATGCCAAAAACTCAAAATGAGACGAAGAGATCAGTACAGAAATCGAAGACGTACCTCTCGTGAATGCGTTACCGGAAAAATCGGCTCAAAATACCATTGGAGTAATCCAGGGTGCCTCGCGGACAGAAAAGTAACGGTGGAAGCCAAAACCCAAGAAACGTTGCAGTGCGCCGCGTCGCAGAAAGCGCGGATGTCGAGGCCTCCAAAAAATTTGAAAATCCCTCACAAGGTGGAGCACAAGGTGAAGAACAAAATCTCTTAAGATCTCAGTCGCAGATAAGCTCGTGAAAAGGCCCGAAATCACAGCCAAAGGGGGGTATTTATAGCCTCCACAGAACAATTCCATAAATACCATCCATGTCCCCTTTTTCGGGCGCCCGAAACTTTCGGGCTACTACAGTAACCACAAAATGTACCCCAAACCATCAGCGCCCGAATCAACCTTGGAGCGCCACGTGTCCCCGCACAGCAAACAGTGAGCGCACCCAACCCCTGTGTAGTACCCGAGAAATTTAAATTTGAAATTGAAGAATTCAAATGGGAATGTGAATGAGAAAATGCAAAGTTAAATCTAAATGGTTGTATACCGGGGTGCAAATTGCACAGTTTTCGGAGCACTATTTCTGCCTTTCTGATCCAAGTCTAATCTCGAAAATTTGAAATCACCAGTGCGACCGTCTCGTCGAATCGATCGAAAATGGTATAGAAAGATTTTTGATCCGACGGTCAGATCGTTCAGAAATCAGTGAAGAAGCTAGTGGGGCCCGCGACTTAAGTCGTGAATAGCAACCTCCTGATTTAATTCCCCGCCGAGCGAACGTTGGCCGATTCACTGTCTGGAGTTCGAATTTAACAATCCAGGTAGTCGATTTGAATGGCATCAACGTTCTGAGCGCAGTGGCGCTGACGGAATTTTCGTTTGACTAGCCTAAAGCATCGTAAAGCGTGCCATATTGTATAATTTACAGTATTTTATGGATTTTAAAATTATAGAGGATCGAATGCACCAAACCAAAATCACAACTTAATGAATTTCGTCGAGCCGGACGTCGTAGTGGTGTCCGTTTTTCCGTTTGATGACTCGGTCGTCTCGAAAAGCATGAAATACGTAAAAATTTGTAGTATTTTGCAAGAAGTCCTAATATTTTATGTGTCAAATTGTACCAAACTTATAGAAGAGGGACTTATCTGCATTTATCACCTACAGTGAGGATCTTAGAGAGTATGATGAAGAGTAGAAGGACCAAAATGCAAAGAAAGTGGAAAATTCACTAATAACACTATGCATTAGTGTTGTGGGTTTGGGGGCAGTTGCAACTGCTTGTCCACGACCCCCACTCCCCTCTGCCACGAACTCCATGCCCAGAACCGCTCTCTCCATTTGGGTGGCTCGGAGTAAGGTGAGGAAGATACCCATTTGTAGACAACCGAAGTGAGTAACTTGGGGAAGGAAGCAATCAAGGCCTGAGGCTTCTTCAAACTTCATCTGAGATTCTTGTGCTCCTCTGCATCTTTCCCGAGCCTCAGCGCCGCCGGCCGCCGTTCCCCATTGCCGAAAAAAGCAAGAGCTTCTCAAGTTTGGGTTGTGGAGAAAGAGTGATACCAAGTTTGGTTGGGTTTTCTTCTAGAGCACCCAGTGGACTTCTGCAACGTCCAGAAACCGAGTCAAGGTGATCCGGCTGCCTGCCTTGGCCGCGCGACGCTGGGAGGAGCAAGGCCGGCTTTGTCCCTTCTTCTCCAACTCCGGCGAGGTGAGTTCTTCATTTCCTCTCGTTTCTTTGGCCCAATACCTTTGGAAGTGACATCCTTGTGGTCTAAGGAGTCTTTAGAGCCCACCCATGAAATGGGAAAAGCTTCCGGTAGGCGGGCGGCCTAGTTGCACCGCCAAGAGCTCCGCCTTGAGCTTTCTTTGCTCCCGACGGTTTTGGACGAAAAGGAAAATGATGGTCTTCTTAATATTGTTCTAATCTTGCTCTCATCCAAATTTGGAGTGTTTTGGTGCACTGTGGGCACCGCAGATTGAAGCCCTAGTTTTTGGATTTTTTGCACTTCGGCCGAACTTGTTGCTCCGGTGCCGGCGACGCTCCCTACCTCCGGCCAAGTGGCCTAGAAGCTTCCTAGGAGCAAGGAGGTTCCATCCATGCCCTTACATGGCATCCATACAGCCCGAAGAGGGAGTTGCCATGGATGACCCGAGCTTGAGCTCGAGGGTCATGGCCGGCCATCCGGTCGTTTCCGTCGGGGAAGACATGCCCAGAAATGATACTTGGATCATTTAGATCCCATCCATACTGTTGCATGAGCCCCATGCTACCCCGAGGGAAATCCGCCATTGTTGGTGGTGAAGCTCCAACCGAGCTTTGCTCCGCCGCGCCGTCGCCATGTCCTGTCGCAGGGCATGGGTTCAGGTAAGCTTGTGAAGTGATTTAGCACCTGTTGGTGCAAGTGGTTGAGTCCCAGAACCTTCGGTTGAGTGGTCACCATTCTCGAAGCTTTAGCTTCATCTTCAACCTCGGTTTTCCGGCCAACTTTGGGTGCAAGATGACCCAGACTTGCTGGGAATGATCCTTCTGCTTTGAAGATCATTTCCATCCAAGTTAGGTGCTCCCAGGTTGCCCCTCTGCAGAGAACTAGCCTGGGTTTGGGAAGCTTGTGTGTTGAGGAAGTGTGCACACCAAGTGTTTGTGGAAATGGGTCAATGAAGGAAAGTTTGGATTCAGTTATTGATCTGAATATGAAAGTTGCTCCATACAATCCCCTGAGCCTGATGCTCACTTCAGATCAAAAATTGTCTGAGTGGATGTGTGT
Organism: Tillandsia fasciculata; assembly: GCA_029168755.2. Taxonomy (NCBI): domain Eukaryota; kingdom Viridiplantae; phylum Streptophyta; class Magnoliopsida; order Poales; family Bromeliaceae; genus Tillandsia; species Tillandsia fasciculata. The sequence goes on from CM054941.1 coordinate 20,723,315, forward strand.
GTGGAGCAATGTTGTAATGTTAGAGAGCTAGGGACTTGGAACTCTTGATCCAGCAGTTTCTGGGTTGCAAAAGAGCAAGCCCTCGAGTCCCTGTGATGCCCTGAGCAAGATGCTCAAGTTATTTTGAAAAAGGCACAAGAAAATTTAAAGTTACAGTGTTAATAAGCTCTATGTTTAATAGTTGGCTGTGGTACTGTTTTGGGCTGTTTGGGAAGCTGCGACAGTGAGCTCCTGGCTATTTTGGGGTCACTAGACGCGATGCTCGCTTCAGAAATCAGTTTGGTCGAGCCGAAGAAATTAAAATGCTTTAAGGCTAGGTTAGTATAGTGAGTTATGGCCCGAAGTTTTTCTCGGGTTCCGTGCTGCTGCAAATGGGTGAGCACGGTGTTCAGCAAGTCGAGGGTCACCTATTGGAGGTGACGGTTCATAAAGATAATGTCCCGATTAAGAGAACGAGCGAAAACGGCTCTCAAGTTGATATAAAAGTGTGATTTCTGGAAATCCTAGGGGTCTAAACGCAAATGTTACCTAGCGTGCTGTCTTGGGCTGTGTGCCTAAGATCTCTAAGCTTTTCATTGGTGATTTGATGGCTTTTGTTGAGCGGAAATCAGTTATCGGATCGTAAATCGGCAAAATTGTCGGTTTATCGGCGACTCGGTTTTAATCACGCAATTCAAAAACTTGCGGCGATTAAGTTGTCCTATTTGAGGTTTCCAGTGTAGTCCTGGTGGATCCAGGTTTGAGCCTTGTGTGAGTTGCGAGTCAGGGGTTGGGTATGTGTGAGAGTTTATTTTCTGACCTGTGCATATGATTCAGGTCCCAGCAGTCAGCCGCCAGCTTGCGAGCCATCCTGCAGCCACCGTGATCATCTACATTGAGGTGGGTTTATCTTCGGTCCGGGCTTTATCAGGTTGGCCCTATGGGGTGCCGTTGCCGTGGTAGGTCGGACCTCTGTTTTTGGTGTAGCCCTGAACCTATGCTTGAGCCTTTCTATTTGCTCTCACTCCAGCATTCATTGTGTATAGTTATGTAGCATCGATTTTGCAGTTCAGTTCCCGATATGATTTCATGTTCAGCATTTAGTATATCTATATACACAGCTTGCCATATGCCATGTCTGTTTGGTTATCAGCCTAGTTATATCAGCATTTCCTATTCTATAATGCATGATAGAATAGGAGTACAGTTTTGCTATTCAGTTTCAGTTACAGCTCAGATATTCAGCTCCTGTTGCTCAGATTCATTTATTCAGCATCCGTGATTATTACAGCTTTCAGCATCCCGACAGGGATTATCTGGCTCATTGCCGATTGTTCAGTTTCTTTGACTGTGAACTTGAGCATCAGCCTTATGATCGCCATAGCACTAGCTGCTCATTTCACGTACGCAGTGGGATTGATCCCCCACAACGTGTTCTTTACCGGTAAAGTGGTCGATAGTGGCCACCCGTGAGCCCCAGGCTGCACATAGTGGACGAGAGTGGCGACACGTGTGCCCTTGAGTGCACCGATGGTGACGGGTTATATGTCAGCCGAACGTGCCAGCTTTGGCATTGGTCTAGGTCCTTGTGACTGTTGACGGCACTGATTGGGTACTTACAGTTATTATTATTCAGCTCTTTCAGTTTACAGCATTATTATATACCAGCTTTGTTTATAGCATGATCATTTCCTGCTTGTTAGATTTATCAGTTATAGCATGATCAGTTCCTGCCTGCCAGATTTATCAGTTATAGCATGATTATTAACTGTTTGTCAGATTTATCAGTTATAGCATGATCATTTCCTGCCTGTCAGATTATCAGTTATAGCATGATTAACTTTTTATATGAGTACCCTGATTCCACTTCAGCATGCTTGGATTTTATATCTGCATCTTACCTTTCAGCTTTCAGTATATCCTGCTTTTACTATCCGCTTATAATTGTATCCGGTAGGTACGACTTGCTATTTCTCGGCCCGTCGTGCCCACTGGGATACACTGTCGATGTATCTCACACCCCCTGGGTGACTGTTTTTCAGGTCAGTCGGGTGCTGGGAGATTGGGACGATCCAGTGAGCTGTCGCGCTAGAGTTGTCTCCTGCTATTGGCCGCAGTGGCCCAGTGCTAGTATTTACAGTTACTGTATCATGATCTTAGATTGTCTCTATATTTATGAGTTGGAGTATTTGTGGATTATGTCATGAGTAGTTGTGGATGTATAGTTGTAGAGCTTTATGTTTTGATTTAGCTGTTGATTATATTGCTCTCTGATTGTATCATTGCACTTGCCTAGCCGAGCATGTATAGGGGAGACTCTGTCCGTGTGGACAGAGAATTTCCTATGCATGTGGCGATCTGTTCACGTCCTGAGTTTAAAAGTTTGAACTCTGATTTAAAAAAAAAAAAAAAAAAAAAAAAAACTATCGCTGTTTTGAAACTCGGGGCGTGACACCCTGCGCGACATGTGGCACCCCGCACAGCGCACAGCGGCGCCAGCCGCTGCGGTCGCGCCACGTGGCACCGACCGCGCCTGCCCCGCGCATGTCGCCCGGCTGACCCGGTGTACGGCCACCTGCCCGCCGTCGCCGCGTGGACCTCGCGCACGTGAGCCGGCCTATCCAGAGTCGCCACGTGTCCCGCTCTGGTCCACCATGCACCCGCGCATCTCCCGTGGACTGCGCCTGCTGCGTCGGCCAACCGAGAGCCGACACCTGTCCAAATCCCCGGTGTACGCCTCCGCTGTGGACCGAGCGGCTGCGCCTCAGCCCGCCGCCGCGCTCCGCCGCCTGCCGCCGCCACCGGCGCAACTCCGGCCGCCGGAACAGTGCTCCACCGCCTCGAAATCCGTATTTTGGCGACCGGGCTCCGAAAAATACAAGTAAATAGTCCATTTTCATCGTTTTCGCGCGCTGAATCCAAATCCGATGTCTGTTTTGCCTAATTCTACTTCTAAAATTTGTCAAAGGCTTACGGTTAGGCAATCTTGCTTCTATTTTACACACTGAGTCTATTCATTGGGTCCGACGCGCGCACAAACACTTCCAAAAGCCACCAAACCAACAGTAAACCCTTAAGCAGGGATTCGGGTCCTCACACGCAGACTTAGAGAAAAATCCAACCCACCTTGAACGCACTGATCCGGAGTCTGAACAAGATGAAACTGGACGTGCACGTTCCTTAGGCTCTCACGTTTTCAACGAACCAAGAAACTCCAAATAACTCCTCCCGGATGAAAGGCGATGCTCAAAATACCAAGTGCTGCCCAAACAATCCATTGCAAAAATCAACATGCGCATCGACGGAGTGTAGAAGCCAAACCATACACAATTTTCACCCGGAACCAAAAAGAAAGATGCTCACCTCGATCGTAAGGACTCTCAACATTTACTTTCTCAGAAAAAGTCCAAAATCCCAACGAAAACTAAAATACAAAGTCGGCCAGTGAGACCGTCTCATCGAATCGATTGAAAATTGTATAGAGCGATTTTTGATCTGACGATCGGATCATCCAGAAATCAGCGAAGAAGCTAGTGGGACCCGCGACTTAAGTGAATAGTGAAATGAATAGTAACTCCCTGATTTAATTCCCTCGCTGTCCAAAGTCGGCCGATCGACTGTCTCGAGTACGAATCTGACGATCCAGATAGTCGATTTGAATGGCGATGTCGTTCTGAGAGTAGCGGCGCTGACCAAATTTGCATTTGACGAGCCTGAAGCATCGTAAAGCATGTCAAGCTGTATAAATTACCATATAAGATGGATTTTAGAATTATCGAAGTTCGATTTCAATGAACCGAAATTGCTACCCAATAGGTTTCGTCGAGCCGGACGTCGAGGCGGTGTCCGTTTTTCCATTTGACGACCCGATTGTCTCGAAATGAGTGAAAAAGGTTGAAAAACGGTGTTTCTGCATAAAAGTCCCCGAATTTTATATGCGGAATCCAATGAGATTTTTGGAGAGGGACCTGGATGTGAGACAAAGTCCCTATGAAGGATCTAGCTTGAAATATTGAGACTTGGGGGACTAGTTTGCATATTGTTGCAAATAATATAAATATGCATGTTAGGATTTTTTTTTTTTGTGCCCTACCCCGAGTCTCTAGCACCCCAGCCGCACTAGAGAGTCTCCTCAACTCCTCTGCACTCTTCCACGACGGTAACACCCGCAGCCGCCGCCGGCCATCGCCGGAAATGGGAGAAGAAGCAAGTGTTCGACTTGTCCTCGTGGTAGGTTGGAGAGAACACCACCAAACTTGGTGGTGTTGCACCCAAGTCTTCCTGAGATCATCCTTGGTCTCTAGAGACTCAACCCGTGGAGCCTTAACGTCTAGAACCGCCGTACGCCTCCGGGAATACCTTCCCTTCCTTCCCTCTTCTTCCTCGGATCCGGCGAGGTAGGCATCGGTTTTCCATCAGTTTTCTTGCAACCTAGACATCACCAGTCTTCTTCTAACATCACGAGGGTTCCCCAAGTGAAGCCCCGAGGTCCGGGTGCAACTGGTTGCAGGCCAGTGGATATAGATCGCCGGAAACCTAATGTTGGCCGGATTTGCGCGCGTGCTTCCTCCGGCCGATCTAGATTTGTTCTAAGGTGGTGGTTCGCTCCTGTAGGACACAAGGAGGACCTCCACAACGTTTGAGGCTATTTGATTCAGCGTGGAGTCGGGGAGAACAAACCCTAGTTTCGGGTTCTTCGTGTTGGCCGAGCAACGCCGCCCCGTCTCCGCCGTCGCTCCTCTGGCGCCGGCCAACCCTGGTAAGTCTTCTTACACCTTGGGAATCCCACTAGTCCATTTGCTTGCAACCCATGCGGCTTAGATCCCAAGTTGGCATTAATGGGTTCTTTAAGCTCTATCTTTTTCTTCCTCGGTTGGGGAAGCATAGGGAAGCCCCAAGCTTGCGCGGCTGAGGTCCTTTTCACCTTTGGAGGTCCAAGGAAGGCTGTGCTCACCTTAGGTTGAAGCTTGACCGAGAGGAGAGTGAGTTTGGCCATTGTGTGCTCCATCAAAGAAGGTGCGGGATCATCTTGCTCCAGCAACTTAACCAGCAGGTTTGCAACCTTCTTCAGGTGAGCTCATGAGCATTTTTGATGTCCTCTAAACAATGTTCACCTTAGTTGCTGTCCAGAACCCTTGTGTTGGCAAATGCTCAAAGTCGAGCTCTATTTAGGCCATAGTTTGATCATCCTGATCCTACACCCAATTTGGTGGTTTTGCAGAGGTCCAATAGTGAGCCTCTGAACATTTGGGAATCCTTGATCATGATGCTTGCCTATAAAATACTTTTGGTTAAGTGTTTATGTAAGATTGGCTAACTAGTGGTCTTAATGATTATTAATCATGGATCACATAGTGTTTTTATGGCCCAGCTTGATTCCAAACTTTGAGCACAAGGTCCAGCACGTCAAAATCTAGTTGCTGGTAAATTATTTTAGTTTAAAGATTCCCGGATTAAAAGTTGGGGCTTAATTAGTGAGTTTTATGTGAATAAAATGCAGTTTTACCAAAGTCCAGGGGTCTAAATATAATTGTAGCCAAGTAGGCTACTGTGGACAGCGTTCACACGATCTCTGAACCTTTCGTTCGGGATTCGTTGGCTTTCGTTGAGCGGATTTTGCTTAATGATCCGTGAATCGACAAAATTATCGGTTTATCAGCGGTTTCGCTCTAAACACGCATTTCGAGAAAAATGGATGGTCGTTGTTAGTTGCTAGCTGTCCCTGGGTGTTCCCAACGCTATCCTGGTAGACCTAGTGACTTCGGTTTAGCGTTGGTGATTTTCGGAGCCGAAATCGGATTTCCGAAAATAATTTTGGTTGTTATGGCACCGTTTGTGCACAGGATTACACATAGTTAGATGCTAGTGCCTGAACGTCTTAAATGAGTCGTTTCGGGTCAGCGTGTGAAGTTTCATCGCATTTGGATTCACGTAGATGCTATTCGGGCCGTAGTCGGTCGTTCGGCGGGTTTTCAGAATTTTCGGTAAACCCCGTGGCTTGTGGGAAGTCTATAGTATAATTGCTATGATTATGTAGTGTCGATGGGATGGGTATGAGTGAGTCTGTTACTGATACGAGTTATTATTCAGGGCCCAGCAGTTTGGCGCCAGCACCCCAGTAGTCTAGCAGGCTTCGGGACTGCCTACACTGAGGTGGGTTTATCTTCGGTCCAGGCTTTATCATTTCGGCCCTCTTGGGTACCATATTTGGTCGGACCCTTGTTTTTCATACTAGCTCTGATATTGTCTTTGAGCTTTACTTCCATTGATTGCTTATTGCTCACTTATACTTGGATAGATATCATGCCTGATTGGTCATTAGCTATATATCAGTACAGTAACTTATACTTGGACATATATCATGCCTGCTTGGTTATTACGTAGATTTGCTATTACTCAAATATACTTGTTCCTTGTATTTCATATTGCACGAGATGACCTATGATTGATATACAGACATTAGCATCCCTGTTGGGATTCCGGCTTGTTGCCGATTACCCGGTCCTTAGACCGTGAGCTTGAGCATCAGCATTATGATCGCCACGCACCGCTGTACTTCACATACACCGTGGGATTGATCCCCCACCGGGTGTTCTTTGTCGGTAAAGTGATCGACAGGATGACCCGTGAGCCCCTGATAGCACGTGTGGGTGCAGGGTTATGTCAGCCCGATAGGTGCCCATCAGTGTCTTTAGCCTGAGGTCCTCGTGACTAACAGTAGCATCGATTGGGTACTTGGTTTCTACTTTTGATGCATGATTACGCTATCTCTTATCAGCATGATTAGCTCTTATATTTCTATACCCATATATGCACATCGTTATGATTATGATGCATTTATTTAGTATGACTAGCACGGATTCAGTGGTATCTCTTGTGGATTGAGATTTACATGTTTATCAGACTTGCCAGTTACAGCTTGACTAGCATTAGCTGTCAGTACCATTGCTTTATTTTCCTAATTGGGTATTTGATTTCGTTTATCGAGGTATAGTTTATTCTATCGTATTTCAGCATACTCTGTTCTTGTATTTCAGTACCTATTTATACTCAGTATCATGATTATGCTTCCTGCTAGTATTTGCTTCATATATCAGTCTTTACCTACTGATCTTTTACTATCTGCTAATTATAGTATGCTAGTAGGTACGATTTGCTATTTCTCGGCTCGTCGTGCCCATTGGGATACATTTATATATGTTGTATCTCACACCCTTTGGGTGACCACCATTTCAGGTCGATCGAGTGGTGGGATGTCGGAACGTTGATGCGAGCATATCCGAAGAGTCGTCCCCTGTTGCCAGCTTCGACTGGCCGAGCTTTGACTTTACAGTTAGACCATTAAGGATTTATGACAGTATGGTAGTTGTCATTCAGGTGTTCATGGATTATGAATATGATTTAGTTATATTTCAGTACGTGTTGTTTAGTACTCTAATTGTATATGTTGTACTTGCCTAGCCGTACATGTATAGGGGAGACTCTGTCTGAATAGATAGAGGATTTTCTATACATGTGGCGATCTGTTCATGCACTGGTTTTCAAGTTTATACATTGATTAAAAAAAAAAAAAAAAAATTAGACCACTTTTCAAAACTCGGGGCGTGACAAATGGAGAGGAGCGATGGGTACCAAAATCGAAGGTCTACCTGTCATGAAGACCCAGAACCCAAAATCACCAAAAATCTCCAAGGGTTAGCTCTGGGCAGTCCACGGACGAAACGTCGACGAAGAAAATCATAGTCGAAGGAACGTCGAAGCTCGCAGAGTCGAGGAGGAAGATGATGAAATGGCCTCCAAAAATCCTTCAAATGTCCTAGAAATGAAGAAGACTTGTAGAAGATCACCTCTGCCAAAGGGGGTTCCAAGAAGACTTTGAAAAAACCCAAAGATGGACGTGGTGTAATAATCTGAAATTTTTAAATATTAATAAATCAATTTCAGGGCAGTTGTTGGCTTAATCTTGACCTCAAAAGAGTTAATTTAGCCTAATTGAACAGGTGCCAGAAAATTCGTGGCACGAATTACGAGACAAAAAGGCTAATTTTCAATCCAGACATAATTTTGCCGATCCGAGTTGACCGTTGCGATCGTCTCGTCGAACTGAGCGATTTTCATATACAACACTTTTCGATCCGACGGTCGGATCTTCTAGAAATTAAAGAAGAAGCGGGCGAATGGTAGGGTCCAATGGAACAGTAATTCTGGGTACAGTACTTTAAGTTATTACTGTTCATAAACAGTAACCCCAAATTCTCGGACCCCGTCAACTACAACATGGATCATTTCACTGTTCGAAATTCGAATTCAGTGATCCAGGTAGTCATTTTTATTGGCCTCATCGATCCGGACGCAATGGCGCAGACGAAAATTGTGTTTAGCGACCCTGGAATTTTGAAAAGCGTGAAAACTGTAATTCTGGACAGTTTTTATGGACCCAAAAATCATCCGGACACCGTGTCGGAAAATAAAAATCACCATCTTAAAGGTTTCGACGTACCGGACGCGCTGGCGCAATCCGTTTTTCGTTCTGACGAGTGGAACGCCTCGAAAAGCGTAAAATATCAGGAATTAAGGGTCTTTTTCAAAATTCACGTTGGGGGAGGGGTTTAAGTGCAAAATGGCATAATTAAGCTAAGGACTAAATTCAAAAGGGGCCATTATAGAAGGGGGTTTCCTGCAAATACCCCTCTACGCATGAAAATCCATGCTGTAACCGCGTGCGACGCTTCGTTGCTCCACCCCACGCGTGAAGCTCCTTCAATGCTTCTCTGGAAGCTTCACCTCCCCTACTTCATCTCCACCAGCCACCAAGCGGCGCCGCCACCATCTCCTTCCACCGCCAGTACAGCTGAGTGAGAGAGAGAGAGAGAGAGCCACCCAAGGTTTGGTTTCCCTCGGGTTGGGGTGGACACACCTGTGAGTCCATAGTGGGCTCGAACTTCAACTGGAGGGAGCCTCGGGATAGCCGCGTCCGAGTCCGGGTGGTCCCAGCGGCCGCCGCCACCGTGCGCCGCCGCGGCCGTCACCTTTTTCCTCTAGAAATTCCGGCAAGGTACGAGGTTGGAATTTTCTTGTTTTTGGTAATCTTTGAACCCAACCACCATGCTCCTAATCACGAGGGAGTCCCACCTGTGCAGTCCGAGCACTGCCCGTGCGCCCGGCCGCCGGCGGAGGCTCTTCCTCACCGGAAAAGCAAACCTCGGCCGAACTCTTTGGTGGGAAAGATCGGGCCGTTGAAACCTCGATCAAGCCGTCGATTCCCCTCCTCTCGTCGACTGCTAGCAGCCCCCCAAGGTTTGGGGTTAATCGGCTGAGGATCCGCGCCGCCCGAGCCAGCCCTAGAACCGGGCTTTATTGCACTTCGCCGGAGAAGCTTTTTCCGGCGCCGCCGCTTGACCTTGTCGCCGGCCACCACTGCAGGAAGCTCCGCAGAGACCCGCTGAGCATTTTGGACCAACTTGCGCCGCCCCGAACTCGGCCGGCCGAATTCCGCCATTAACGGGCTCATTTTCCGGCGAACTATAATTCCGGCCAACCGGGGACTTCGCGCAGTGGGATAGCAACTCAGGTGAGTTCCCTGGGATGAGAGAAAGCTTCTCATGTAGTTGCATGTGGATTTTTACGTAGGGTTTTCGTTCTTTGTAGTTGCACCCATTCTCGGCCCGTGCATCATCTCCGGCCGCCGCCACCGCCTTGGGACGTTGGCCACCGACTTGGGTAAGCTCTAAATACTCTTTAGAGGCCTTCCATCATTTTATTCTAGCCCGAAAGCTTCTGTGAAAAGAGTTCCTCCAACCTATTCCATTGTTGTTGTAAATTGAGCTTGGGTCCGGCTGCCGCCGTCACCGGCCGCCGGCTGTGGCTCGGGCATGGACCAAGCTTCATCTGGGAGGTTACTGAATGCCGTGCTCCACCTTGTTCCAGGGTTGAACAGGGTCTGTTCCAAGTTGCCCAAAACCGAGCCTAGCTTAAAGTGGGGTGTTGCTCCGGCGAACTCTCCAGCCGTTCTCCGACGCACCCGAGGTGAGCCCTCGACTCAGTAGGGTACCCAGAGCATGATGCTCACTTGTAATTTAATTTTAGTTGAGTATTTATTTAGTAATGGCATAAGTGCAATTATATGTTTAAATGATTATGGGCCAACTTTGTAAATGGGCCTCGTGCAAGCCCAAGCCCGTGAGCACGAGCTTCTTCTCGTCGTTTTGGACGTGCTGAAACTTACGGCGCTGTCTTTGGCTTTCTGGTTTGGAAGATCGAGTCGTTTTAGTGTTTAAGTTAGTGTATTTATGCAATTTTGGAAAAGTTTAGGGATTAAGTTGCAAATGTAACACCCTGGCTGTCTTTAGACAGTATTTACACATCGTCTAGTCATTTTGTTAAAATTCCGTAGGCTCTCGTTGAGCGAGAATCGGATATCGTTTCGTAAATTGGCGAAATCGCCGGTTTTACGGTTTACGACGCGAGTTTCGCGTTTTAGTTTATATTTTTGGTCGTCAGTTGTTGCCTCTGGTTATCCCCGACTTTATCCTGGCTGGTCCGGTGACATTGGTTATTTGTCGGGTGCCTTCCGAAGCCAAAAAAAAGAAAAAATCGGCTTTCCGGGAGTGGTGCGAGTAATTACGGCAATATTTCGACACAAGTATTTATGTTTTGGTCCCTGTCTGTCCAAACATCAAAAATGTGTTGTTTTGGGTCAGCAGGTGAAGTTTTGTAGTGTTCGGACATTCGTAGACTGTTGGCGGGTCATATTAGTGATTTCAGTGGACTTCCGGAAATTTCAGTTTAAGCTTAGTTTTGGCTAAGTTCTCAGTGTTAGCATTATTTTGTTATAGTGTTGTCGGGATGGGTTGAGTGAGTCTGTTATTGATTCCAGTTATATGTTCAGGTCCCAGCAGTTCAACACCAGCCTCCCAATAGTCTAGCGGGAGTTCGGGATCGGCCTACACTCAGGTGGGTTATCTTCGGTCCGGGCTTTATCTTTTCGGCCCTCTGGTTGCTTTAGTCCAGTCGGACACCTGTTTTTGACTTAGCTCTGATTGGGTATACCTATTTCATATTCATAGATTATGACACTTGTTACCTGGATATTTCCTGTTCACCTGTCATTTATATTCCAGTATTCAGCATAGTTGATATTCATGGTCTGATCATGCCTATTATTGCCTCATATTTATCAGTTATTGTACTGCATTTATATCCAGAGATACTTGCTCCTACATTTCAGTTATGCATGATAGACCCATGATTGATTGCTATATTCAGACATTTATATTCCGGCTGGATTTCCGTTATCATGCTTACTTGATCACTACATTGCCATACCTTTTTGGTCATTAGATGTTTGAGCCTGTTTTCCTTTTATCAAGTATTATACTGCTAAACACATGATTTTTAGTCAACAAATGTTTTTAACCAAGCATCGCAGGGTGGCCTGAATCTGTTCTTGTTTGATAAGACAAAGGCATTGCTCTGCGAGGTTTGAACTTAGAACCTGTCTTCAAAATGATTTTCTTAAAACAACATGTGTTTAGTCCTGTATGATTGGTCTTTAGTTGCTTCTAGAGATTATGACTTATTTCCTGGATAATTGCTATACCTGATTATCAGTACTCTCTGATTATTGTTGATCTATGTTTTATCGTTGCCACTTCTTCTTGCATATGAGTTGAGATTCCGTTGATTCTGATATTGCATCCTTGATTGGATTAGTTGATAATTATTCCTGCATGTGAGTTGAGATTCAGTTGATTCTGTTATTGCATTCCTGTTGGAACTATTCTGGCTTATGGTTGATCATTTGAGTTGAGATATCTGTTGGTATACTATTGTTGCATCCCAGTGGGGATTTCCCGGCTTGTTGCCGATTACCCGGTCAGTGGACCGTGAGCTTGAGCATAGCATTATGATTTGCCACGCACTGCTGTTCTTCACGAACATTGCCGGGGTCACTCCCCGTTGAGATTGTTCTTTACCGGTAAAGTGGTCTAGAGAAAGGACCCGTGAGCCTTTGCATCGGGAGGTATAGCCTCTGCGTGTGCAGGTTATGTCAGCCAGTTATAGTGCGGTTCGATGAGACCAATAGTGGCATTAGCCTGAGGTTCGATGTGACCAATAGTGGCATTAGCCTGAGGTTCGATGAGACCAATAGTGGCATTAGCCTGAGGTTCGATGTGACCATTAGTGGCATTAGCCTGAGGTCCTTGTGACCAATAGTGGCATTGTGATTGGGTACTTGAGTTTCTTTCATTGACGCATAGCTTTGATCATCTTCATGATTTATTTACATGTAGCTATTCATCTTGTACCCTGATTGTTCAGTTCCTGCTTGATTACAGTCATTTACTATCAGCATTTGTTTGATACTTGCCTATACAGTTATTCAGCATGCTTATTTCGGTATATATTATTGCTCAGCATACTTTAATTATTCAGTTCCTGATCGTTATACTTTGATTATCAGTATACTTTGACTATTCAGCTCCTGATCGTTATACTTTGATTATCAGTTTACTTTGATTATTCAGCTCCTGATTGTTATACTTTGATTATCAGTATACCTGTTATTTGATTATTCAGCTTTTATACACTGACCAGTTACTATCCGCAGATTTTAGTATCCAGTAGGTACGATTAGCTATTTCTCGGCTCGTCGTGCCCACTGGGATACACTTATGTGTGTCTCACACCCTCTGGTGACTGTTTTTCAGGACTGTTGGGTGGTGAGATGTCGGGACGGTCTGGTGAGGCGACCACGATAGAACTGTCCCCCTGAGGATCTGACATTTTGGGTTTGTATTATGATAGGTTTATTTTCAGTACTTAGTTGTTTGAGGACTGGTAAGTTTAAATTGATTAGGTTTCATTTCAGTTATTAGATAAGTTATCTGTACTTGAACTCTGAATGTATATTGTTGTACTCGCCTAGCCGTGCATGTATAGGGGAGTCTCTGTCCGCTGGGATAGAGAATCTTCTACGCATGTGGCGGTCTGTTACGCCTGGTTTTGCGAACTCTGATTTCAAAAAAAAAAAAAAAAAAAAAAAAAAAATTTAGACCGGTTTTTTTAAACTCGGGGCGTGACACGTGGAATGGCCTATTTTTAGGAAAAAAACCAGAAAAACCACTTTTCGAATCAAGGCCAAGGTTTCGGGCGCCCAAATCGCACAGTGCCACGCCCAGACACGCGACCCCCTTCAGCACGGCTTCCGCACAGTGCCTGAATCCACTGGATCGCGCCACGTGGCTCTCGCCCCGACCGGTAGGTGGCACTAGACAACCAGGCTGCGCCACGTAGTAGCGAGGCGCACGGGGGGGTGCACGTGGCGCGGACTGCGCTGGGTCTATCGCGTCCGCACGCTGGCTAATTGCACTGCGCCACGTGACCCACTCGCGCTGATCACCGCGCGATGGAGGCTGCCCGGCCAATCAGGAGTCGCCACATGGCTCCGCGCGGGCTGGCTGGTCCTGGTGCACGCGCCTATGGGCCGTGGACCGGCCCACTCCAAAAATCGGCCCAAAGGCCCGTTTAGCCCGAAAATAGCTATTTTTCACTATTTTTCGGGCGCTGGGTCCGTTTTTGGCGTCCGTTTGACGCGCAACGGGCTCGGTACAACAAAAATCGGTGTTTTCTCACCGCCGACCACCCAGTCAAGCCACACGGGAACTCAGGACACCACAACTTTAACTTTTTGCATTTTAAGTGAACTGTCTATTTGGTGAGGAAAAAAAAAAGCAAAATTATAATTAAATGTATATTGAGATGTTCACTCTTATATCCTTTACTTTTAACTTGTTATAACTTTATATTTAAAGTTGACTGCTACAGTTTTAATAGTTTCACTTTGATAGTATGTATCTCATTATACACATTGTATTGATTGAGATGATTGCCATTTCTTTCGGGTATAAGAGAAGTCATGCTCGATTAGTGGGTCTAGCTATTGGCGTGCCCGAACTGACCAAATTGGCGGTATCGGGGTGTGTCAATGGATATTAGCAATATTGCCGATCTATACTTCAAAGAGATAGTAAAGTTGTATGATGTACCGAAGAGCATAACATCGGATCGGGACACAAAATTTATAAGCCACTTTTGAAGAAATCTTTGGAAGAAATTAGGAACTGAATTGAAATTTAGCACGCTATATTATCTCCAGACCGATGGGCAAACCAAAGTGGTGAACCGAAATCTCTGTAATCTACTGTGTGCACTAGCTGGGAGCAAGCCAAAATAGTGGGATTTGATTATTCTATAAGTTGAATTCACTTTCAACCGATCCCAAAATCACACAACCGGCAGGGGATCCTTTCGAGATAGTTTATGGCTCTAATCCAAACAATATTCTTGATTTATTTCCTATTCCACATGTAAGAAAGTAATGCGTTTGAGGAGAAACTACTACTGCGCAATTTAAATCTATTCATGACGAGATTCGACAACAGATAGAGGATAATAATATGAAATATAAAGTGGCAGTGGATCAATGCAGGCAAAAGTTTATGTTTTATGAAGGTGATTATGTATGGGTTATTTTAACTAAGAATCGTTATCTAGTGGGCGAATACAATAAATTTAATCAGCGAAAGATCGACCCTTGTAAGGTGTTGAAACGAATTAACGATAATGCATACCAAGTTAAGCTACCGACGCACCTAAAGACGCCAGATATTTTTAATGTGAAGCACTTAGTCCCTTATAATGGAGATTTTTTAGAGGATGTCGAGTTCAACTCAAGGATGAGTTTTTTCCAATCCGGGGAGGATGATGCGGCTAATTTAGCGATAAAATTCCTGGAGAAACACGATTCCGCTAAGCCGAGTCGAAAATCCCGTTGAGACCGGTTCTCGCGTCTCGGCTATTTCTACTCACACTCATATCTCGATTGAGTTTGGTTCTCGATCCTTGGCTCTTTGATACCACTCAGTTGTTCGGGTCTTCGTTTGGTATTTAGGATAATGAAGATTCATCGGAGGACAGATAGTTCAACTCGAGAATGAGTTCTTTCCAACCCGGGGAATATGATACGACTACTTTAGCGATTGAATTCTTAGAAAAACGCGATTCTGCTAAGTCAAGTAAAAAATTCCGTTGAGATTGGTTCTCGGTTCTCGGTTCTCGACTCTTTCTAGTCGCACTCGGATCTCGATTTAGTTCGATTCTTGGCCCTTGATTCTTTGGTGCCATTCGGTTGTTCGGTTTTTCGTTTGGTATTTAGAATATTTTATAGAGTTCTAAAAATTAAACAATACTATTTAGTATTTGTCGAATAATTAATTCTTTGTGTATCTTTCTTTTCTCCCTGTAGTTATTCATCTTAACCCGCGGCTTTTATCGGCATGCAACTAGTAATTGGTTGCTTAAGTGGTCCATCTTTTAGTTCTACATGAATATTGAAACTACATTAATTAATAATAAATTAGCTAGGTACAAATCTAGCTAAAAGTACTTAAAAATAGGAAAAGTACCTTTTACTTTATTAACCAACCAACTAAAAATAAATACTTTAATCAAAATTACTTTAGTACTCTACCAAATTTTGTCTTTAAAGACTCTTGTTAAATAACAACAAAAAAAAGCAGTGCAAAGTCCCAATCCTTCATGATGCTACAACCCCCAATTGATGTTCCAACTAAAATTTTACAAAAATTAACTTTCAATTTTTGTTTTGTGCAAGGATTTTTTTTTTTTTTTTTTTTTTTTTTTTTTTTTTTTTTTTTTGATGAGGATAATGCTTGCAGGCAATTCTTTTGTACACTTTTGACTTGAGAATGTCAGTTCTTTAAATAATTTATAGAAAAATATATTAAGGCCTTCCTTTTGTTTTGTTGTTGTTTTCATATTTGCTTAGATATAAATTTTATAAAATGGAGTGAGAGGGGTGGATTAATTGTAGTGTGCTTCTATCTATGTATCTTCAAATTTTTGGCAACTAAAATTAATTAGCAGCTTAAAAGAAACTATATATTTTGTGCTTTTTTATTCCTTTTTTTTTTCCAATTAGGAGATGCATTTGGAATTATGAATTGTATAATCCAATCCAATAGGATCAAAATATTCTATTTATTTTTGCAAAAATAATAATACTATTACCAGGGCGGTCAATGAGCCGAGCAAGAGCCAGAATGGGCAAACTAGAGATGGCATTGAAAGTAATTTGAATTTAAAAATCATGTTAATAAAAAAAAACTATTTAAATTTACTATATATCAATCTAAAATTAATATATTAGTTTTTTATTTACCTATTTAATTTTGAGTTATACCGATCCAAACACATACGAGCTGTTGGGTGAATTCATGTTCGGCTCATTTATTTTTGAGTTAGAAAAGTGAGCTTATGACCAAAATTCGAGGCAGTTTCGAGTTGAACATAAATTAACTCACAAACAGCGACCTATAAATTGACAGCTTTATTTCTTTCCGTGTCATCCGAGGGTGTCATTTGTTGAAGAACCGTGATTTACTTGTTGTCAAAATCTAAGGTATCGTTTGGAAGCGGGATATACCGGAATGAGATATACCAGGTATAGGAATATAGTAAGGGATATACCTGGAATAAACCTAAATTGTGTTTGGTTGGGAATGAGGGATAAACCTGGTTTAAATCTAGTATAAGAAAATAGGTGTTTGGATTGGGGATTGAAAAAAAGGTGTATAAAGTTGACTTTTTGGTTTAATGACGATGTGACTTTTTGTTTTATGTAAATTAAAGATGTGATAATTAAAATATATATTAGAATTAATTAATTATAAAAAATCTTATATAGTATATTTAATTAAATATATACCATATAAAATTCTACTTAATTTTAAATTGTGTAAAAAATAATTTTGTACCGATTAAAAATTATAATATTTCACGATTAAATATTTAATTTAATTTCAATCAATCACGATAATGATGTCACAATAATATTTAAAAAAATTATTAAAATATTTTATAAATTATAAAATTATTATTTTAAATAAAATTTAAAATTTTCTGATTATTTTAAATATAAAATTAGAAAAGAATTGAAATTAATAATATTAAAATTTAAAAGTTTAATATTTTTTATAATATTTAAGAAGGGAAACGCCCCTTCTACCGGCATGCTAAAAAAATTAAAATATTTTTTATAATAAGAAAAAAATTAATAAAAATTGTATAAATTATAAATATTATTAATTTTTAATAACTAGATTCATTAATATATTACGTCCGATTTAATTTGCAATATACTATATCAAACTTTATTTAATTTAAATTTATCGTAAAAATAAATTCTAACATTTAAAAATTATAATTTTTCAACTATTAAAATTTTAATTAAATTTAATTAATATTGAAAATTCTAAAGGGAAATTATAATTTTTAAATAAAGGAAAATTAGCATCAAACACTAACCAACTCACAATAATATTTGAAATTACATCATACCCGATAAATCACAGTTTTTAATTAACAGTCCACTTAACATTACATATAAACAAAGAAAACAAGCAATACAAGCTGACTAACATACTATCACACGAGTACATCTAATATTTACAAACTTTTAGTCAGTTACAATGATTTATCTAACTTCTATTATTCCACAACTCATTGGTAATACTCGTGCGAATGTCGTCACCCCGCCGTGACTCAGTTGTATTATAATTTGTAGTGGTCGCTTCCACCTCAACCTCTGGAGGCTCTGGCTCTACTGGTTCGGTAAAATATCTATCATCTCCTTGTTGCCGTCGAATAAAATTGTGTATCACACAACAAGCCATTGCTATTTGACACTGCACTCTATAAGGAAAAGGTGTAGCGACAGTTAATATTTTAAATCTCTTCTTCAAAATTCCAAATGTCTTCTCTACCACATTTCTGAGTTGGGCGTGCCGATGATTATACAAGTCCTTCGGCGAACGATGTATACGACCACGTGTGTTACTGTCAAATTGACTCAGATGGTAACGCTCGCCTCTATACGGCGCCAGAAATCGATCGGTATTCGCGTAACCGGAATCGACCAGATAATATTTTCCTGTATATATATCAGAACGGTATACAACTTGTAATAAGTTATTTAATAAATTAATAATGAAGATAGCAATAAAAAACATAATCCTTAAATTTTACCTTCAGGAATTGTAAAACCTCCACTTTCACATGCCCATCTGAGTACCCGCATATCAGATGCAGAGCCTTCCCAACCGGTGCATACATAAAAAAACATATGATCAAAGGATATAGCTGCCATCATATTTTGCGATGTATATCCTTTGCGACAACGAAATGGTGGTTGTTTATCCTTTTCTACCATAACCGGAATATGCGTACCATCCACCGCCCCAATTGCATTCTACATATGTTAATGTCACAAGATAGTACATTACCCATGCAGCAATGAAAATTTACAAATTTAGTGCGGAAAAAATAGTGTCTGTTACCTTGAACGGATGAAAATTTGGATTTCCACTTATTCTTGAATGCACTCCACAATTACTTGGCGGCATAGTTAAATAATCATCTTTTATTTGCAAAATGGCCCGAAGTACATTATTAAAATGACGACTTATCGTTTCCCCCGAATGTTGAAAAGTTTCAGCAAGCACCCTATTTGCAACACCGTGTCCTATACAAAATAGGAAAATTCCCAACTGTTCGTCAACAGTCAAATTCCTTGTACCTTTTAAAAGGCCCTTCCCAACAAGCTCATCGCGGAGAGCAATGAATGTAGGTGTCGTCATTCTAAAATGATTGTACGCCCGTTCTGGATGACCATTCAGAATATCACAAATAAATTGATGGCCCGTAAATGGACGTGTGCGACATGGTTGTCTGCTAATAGTACTTGTATCATCTAGACATCCTCCGTCAATAAGCATAATTAATAGTTGGACCCAGTAGTCATCATCATCATCCAATATATCGAACAAAGTGGCATGGAATGCCGAGGAAAATACAGGTCGATAAATTGAATCATCCATTACAACTGCACGTTCATATATGATAGTGAGCAAATTTTGATAGTACGCATACATGATATAATACTTATTTAAATTAATCTCAAACAATCATCTCGCCGATTACAGCAAGCAAATACATAATAAAATAATACACTACATAATTTAAATGTCGAGATCATCGAGGTATCCTTCAAGAATGAGCATCAGTAGAAAAGCCCCCCAAAACTCATCATCATCATCTAATATAGTCAACAACAATGCAACAAAGCGGGAGCAATATTCAGTGTGGTAAATCGAATCATCCATTATATCTGCAACGATATTGTACCAATTTAGCGAACAATCATACTAAGTAGACAATACTTAACATGTATAGTTGGCTTCAAACAATCATTTAAGAGGAAAACCCACAAGCTGGATAATATATTACAAAACATATACTAAAATGTGCCGAAAGTTTCGATACCAATTATTACAAAGCTAGTAGTTAAAGTTCTAAAATTACAAACAGATTTTATATATATCCGCTAAGGACCAGGAAAAAATTGTCGGTACATCTGAATATCTTTTGCTATCTGCCGCTGTGCCCACTTGAAAGCAAGATCGTCATTCATTGACATGAAAATTTGACGATTTTGCACATCCTTGAAAGCGTCAGCGGCAGCCAAGACCTGGTCATCATTGAGCCCCTGCATTTTATATAGGCGCTGCAAACAAACGTCGATGGGAGGAATGGGTGCTCGTCCTTCTGTATCCTTATCATACATATGCCTCACCAAATCTAATTTTTCTTTGCCCAGCTGAAGCATCTGCTCGACGCATTGAGTTATGCCCTCAGTTTTTTTTCCTACGACCGCCAGTTGACGGACGGTTGGTCCGTTGGCTAGGCTCGGGTACTGGGGAACGCTGCCTTTTCCCTGCCGAGCTGTACCCCGACCCACTAGTGGTCTTGTTTGGAATGCGAGGGCTAGGTGACCTTTCGAGTGGTGGACTTTCCATGAATTCATTCATATTTGGCCCTGAGGACCCTGCTTCAAATTGAAATGGTAAGAGATGTAATTCTGAAAATCTTGGATCTATGTTTCTATCATCCTCACCAGGTGATGATGAGGAGGAGCTAACTATTGTTGTAGTGGCTGGATGGAGTGAAGAAAAGCTAAATGCACCGGTTGCGGTAGTCTTTTGAGTTAGAAACTCCATCTCCTGATACAAAGGAAATGGCCTATCCCTACATTTCGCATACGCTGGATTTTCCTGGACGTAGGTTAATTATATTAGTAAGGGTAATCAAGATGAAAAAATTATAATGAAAGGTCAATTATATCACGTTACCAAGATCACGCTATCCCAGTCACAACTATCGCCTGCCGTGGGAATGTGGCGGATAAAATCCCATCCCCAACCACTCTTGTTGGCCAAGCAATGGTACAACGCAAAGGTGCGCTTCAACACCTTCATCCTATTCTTCACCTGCTCCTTGTTAAGGTTTAAACCATTTCGAGTATTTAATTCTGATACAATCCTAACCCACGCGAGGTTAGTGAATGATCCATTAACGTTGTTGCCGAGAGTGTGTTCCTCAGTCAACAACGATAAGAAACATGCATCCAATGCCTCGGTCCAGTTTGGTGTTCGGGGCGACTTTTGGGCGCGAGAACCATTAGCACCCTCATTTGGAAAGGTACTGTCTTGGATGTTGCCCAAGTTAGAACGGCTAGATTGACCGGCCTTGAACACCTTCTTGAAAGGACGCATCTGTACATAATGTATGATCTACTTTATATATTTTGGCATAACACATTATATTTCTAATCTTTTTGGCATTACCCTAAAACGAATAATATAATTGACATTCAAGTTGGAAGACAAGTGATGCAGACCATATTAATACTTGCATAAAAGGGGATGGAATATCATAATTTGCAAGGTAAATAGAGAAATACATAATAAAAATATTTAGAATAAAAAGTTGGCGGTTGACGCATAAAAGTAAAGATAAATATCGGCAAAAATGTTTGTCAGTTACCCAAATATGGAAATTGTGGGTTATTATGTACAAGGGCTCATTTGGTTTCCAATATGTGTGGGGTTGCAGTGGATTCTAAATCCATGCCATCCATCTAACGCATTTGGCAACCGTCATCATCGCCTTTATATGTACACGGGCTCAACTAGTTTCCAACAAGCATGGGGTTGCAGTGGATTCAAAATCCATGCCATCCATCAAATGCCTATGGTCACCATCATCATCGCCATTATTTTATATTTTCATCACCAACTCATAACCGATGAAACATATATATGCCGCAGCTATCAAAACACATCGACCAAATAATACCATAGCATAGTCATTTAACATCAAAGGCATCTACGCAATTTATCCAGTAAAAGCTGAACCATATTAAAAAGAAGGTAAGGAATGCACCTTTGATGGCAGAGAGAGATACCTCGTTAGAGGGACAGAGCAACCGAGAATAAAAGGAGGGTGCAGAGATATCCTCGGGGCACCTTTGGCACAGGGAGCAAGAATGAACAAGCAGTCAAGCACACTGCTTACACATGCACAGACAGATCGGGAGCGGGGAGATCACACAACACCTAGTTGTCACCAATCACAAGCACA
The DNA here is from genome assembly GCA_029168755.2 of Tillandsia fasciculata. NCBI lineage: Eukaryota > Viridiplantae > Streptophyta > Magnoliopsida > Poales > Bromeliaceae > Tillandsia > Tillandsia fasciculata. The sequence continues at coordinate 20,744,855 of CM054941.1, forward strand.
CAGATCGGGAACAGGGTGCGGGGAGCACCAAGAGCTCGGGAGCACAGAGCAATGTATAAGCACACAGAGATCGGGAGGTCCGAGCGGGGAGCACACAGAGATCGGGAGCGGCGCCTCACAGAGATCGGCACCACACAACAATCGAATGGGAGCGGGGAGCACACACACAGATCGGGATCGGGGAGCGGGGAGCAAACACAGATCGGGAGGTCCGAGCACACACGAAGATCGGGAGCGGCGACGGGGGTACCCACGAAGATCGGGAGCGGCGACCGGGGAACCCACGAAGATCGGGAGCGGCGACCGGGGAGCCCACGAAGATCGGGAGCGGCGACCGGGGACCCCACGAAGAACGGGAGCGGCGACCGGGGAGCCCACGTAGATCGGGAGCGGCGACCGGGGACGAGAGAGGGAGGAGAGGGAGTGGTTTAAACCTTGGGGGGGGCGGGGGGGGGGAGGGTTACACACCGATCTGGAGCTAGGAGAAGGAGACGAAGGAGATGAAGGCTCCGAAATGGTGAGGAAGGAGCCTCGGGGGGAGAGAACGGGCAATGATCACAGGCGGAGGGGGAGGAGAGAAAGGGCAATGATCACGGGCGAGCGGGGAGCCCACGAAGATCGGGAGCGGCGAGGGGGGAGCCCACGAAGATCGGGTGCGGCGAGGGGGGAACCCACGAAGATCGGGAGCGGCGACCGGGGAGCCCACGAAGATCGGGAGCGGCGACCGGGGAGGCCACGAAGATCGGGAGCGGCGACCGGGGAGCCCACGAAGATCGGGAGCGGCGACCGGGAGCCCACGAAGAACGGGAGCGGCGACCGAGCAGCCCACGTAGATCGGGAGCGGGGACTGGGGACGAGAGAGGGAGGAGAGGGAGTGGTTTAAACCTTGGGGGGGGGGGGGGGGGGAGGGTTACACAGATCTGGAGCTAGGAGAAGGAGACGAAGGAGATGAAGACTCCGAAATGGTGAGGAAGGAGCCTCGGGGGGAGAGAAAGGGCAATGATCACGGGCGGAGGGGGAGGAGAGAGAGAGAGTGGTATACCAGGGGTGGGAGGGTGAGTAAGGGATATCCCAGGGTGGGTTTTGGGGATATCCCCGTTTGGCTGGGATATCCCCAAACGGGGATATCCCCAAATCGTTTGGGTATAAAGGGGGGATATCCCCCCTTTATACCCTTCCCAAACGAGGCCTAAGGGTCCGTTTGGTAATGGGATAAGAGAGAACTAGTTATTTGAGGGATAAGTATAAAATACGGAACTAGTGTAAAAAAGTATTTGGAATTGTTTCAGTGATAAGAGATTTTGTGTTTGGTATAAGAATGAAGAATAAGAGAAATAAAAAATTTTAATTAGGGTAAATTATCTTTTTACTCTCAAACTTTATTATATAATAATGAGGTGAGAAATGAAGACTCGGTAGATATAGGAGGATATTTAAAAAAAAAAAGTAAGAGGATGGTTGGAAAGAGTGATAACAATAATTTTTATTTATTCTAGTTGTACTGGAACAAGCTATACCGGTTGACTCCTGATACGTTTGAAAGAATAAGAGGAATATTTCTTCTATTCCCGATTCTATACCGAATCCAAACAGGCTCTTAGAAAATTTTTTTGTTCAAAACTCAACACCTTAGTAGACGCAAATTGAAGAAAATTAAGTATAATATGAGAAACTGAGCAGAGTCTTATTCAAGATTTTTAAAAGTAAGCTAACTTGGATACTTTTGTTGCATCTTTTTTTTAGCTAACATGTTAATTATGAGAGTCAATTCACAGGTAATTTTATGAGTTTTACTACTTCAAGGGCCCTTTATTCGCGATTATTGTCCTTGCTACTGGTTTTATTAATTGTATGGAGATTCTTGTAGCATCGAGAACATTTTCTCATCCTAGGCACAAAGTTATTAGTTGTTCTATCAATGAAATTAGGGTTAATCGCATACAAATTTTCGAAAATAAGTCAAATAGCAAATATATTTTTATAAAATTTAACATTTCATATTTATTCTAAGTTATTCATATCTATTCTTCTGGTTTATTACCGTTTGAAAACTGTTTATATTTTAACATAATAGAGATGAAATAGTATTTTTGCCCATATAAATATATTCTTTCAAAAGTAAAATTTATATACTTGTTGCAAAAATATTCCTTTCCAAAAATTTTAATAGTCATTTCCTTCATCTATAAAAAAAATTAAATAAATAAATATAAATTAAATAAATAAATGATGAGTTGTTGTAGATGGAGGAAGAGGGTGAAGTGGCTGCAGGTGATGTTGAAGGGCCCGGTGAGCCGGCGCCCGGGGGCACCACGAGCATCACCCTGCCGTCATATTCGGACCGCGCGAGGTGCGCCACCGCAACCGTGAACGTCGCCGTGTTGGAGGTCGCCCCGTCGCCCAACGCGCCGAAATCATCCGCGCTCACCATGTGCCCCCGCGCGCAGCTCCCCACCGCCTTTCGCTAGAGAAGAGCGCCGTTACAAAGGGTAAAAAAGTAATTTTTTTTTTTTTTTTATCTAACCAAGATTAAATATTTAATCTATGATTAACTAAAATTTTCTAACAGAAATATACGGTAAGGATAAATATGAATAACGGTGGATTTTTGAAGGAATAAATATGAAATATTGAATTTTGTAGGAATATATTTACTATTCGACCTGCTTTCGATGACCTGTACGCAATTAATCCATAAAATTAATAAACGTAAAAGAAAAAGTAAAAAAAAAAAAAAATGAACTAAACCATTCTGTGGGTTAACTTATTTTTACTTCAATATTGTGTAATTTTATTTTTATCCCAAAATTTACTATTAAATAGTAAAATAATTTTTTTTAATAATCACATGCATGACAGTTAAATAAAAATTTTGAACCACAAAATGTTAAAGTAAAAATGAGCTAAACTGCTGTTTATATAGTTAAATGTAATTTTTTAAAATATATATAATTTATGCAGTCACGGTGATTTTAGTAGTTAATTAATGCATGTGTTAGGGTTAGGGGTGATAATCCAGCTCGCTATTCGTGAGCCCGCTTGTGTTCGACTCGAAATGAGCTCGAAATCGAATCGCTTGTTTAGTAAACGAACCGAACACAAGCCGAATTTTTCAGCTCGTTTAATAAACGAGCCGAACACGAGCTGGGGTTAGCTCGTTCGTGTTCGGCTCGATAATAGCTCGAATATATATATATATATATATATATATATATATATATATATATATATATATATATATATATATATATATATATATTACTATTTAGATTTTAAGCTATCAATTTTTTATGAATTTTAATTATTAGATTAAAATTTTAATTTTTTAATTTTTTTTTAACTTTATACCTAATAGTAGAATTGAAAATTAAACTTGTTGTTCGCGAGCCAGCTCGTGTTCGGCTCGTTAATAAACGAGCCGAACACGAGCTGAGTTAAAACCTAATAGTAGAAATAAAAATCAAACTTGTTCTTCGCGAGCCAGCTCGTGTTCGGCTCGTTAATAAGCGAGCCGAACACGAGCCGAGACCGAATAGTAGGAATGAAAATCAAACATGTTGTTCGCGATCTAGCTCGTGTTCGGCTCGTTAATAAACGAGCCGAACACGAGCCGAATTTTTCAGCTCGATATTTAAACGAGCCAGCTCGTATTTGGCTTAAACGAGCCGACACGAGCCGATCCCAACTCGCTCGTGTTCGGCTCGTTGACACCCCTAGATAGAGTTTCATACGAATTAATTAACTAATTAATTAAAGTTCATTGAAATTCACGTTGTTCACCAGTTCTAAAACCAACCTTTTCCGTAGCTTCAACGCAAGTAGATTTTGTATTATTATCAAACACGTTACGGACGCATCAACTAACTAACCCAACAAAAATTGTGGTACAAAATTTTCTAACCAATAATTAATATTCCCGAGCTAGCTAGTTTCGATGGCAACTCCTTAAGTTAATTTTATACGTTTGGAAAAATAAAAACACTTTTTCTTGATTTGGAGTTGCAAGTATTGCGTCCACTTCTTTAATTAATAGCTTCTCTATTTCGAAAATTAGTAACACCAAGCATGGGACAAAAAATGTATGGGCATCCACTACAATAAAATTAGATTATAGGGACATATATTTGTGACACTTTTTACAAGTATTTCATTTATAGTCCATCTATATCCAAAATTAGGTTATAAGGACACATTTTTGGGACATATTATAGTAATGTGTCGCTATACACCCTAGCGACGGCACATATTGCGACACTAATGACAAGTGTCGGTATTTTTTCCAGCAGTATTTTTTTTAATTTTTAGCAACACTTAAAAGTGTCGCTATAGCATAGTTTTGTTGTAGTGATCGATCCCAAACTATTAGTTTGGGGATGGTGCGGATGGCGACACGTGGCGAAGTGGTGCCCATCCATGCCCCTCTCTCTCTCTCTCTCTCTCTCTCTCTCTCTCTCTCTCTCTCTCTAAATTCAGTAAATTTTGAGCGGATGGATGGATACCGTTTCGTCACGCGATTTTCATCTGTATCGTCTCAAACTTGTTAGTTTAGAGATTGTGACATTCTAAGTTTTTAGAGGGGCATCTATTCTAGAACTACTCTAACTCTAGCACGCTCAACCCTCTTAATGTCTTAGATTTTACTACCATCCAAAATATTATAGCCGGATTAAGATATTTAGTCCTATTATATTATTTATATATAGAACTAATCTAAATTTCGGAGTGTCATATTCTTTCCCCCTTTAAGGCTTGACGTCCACGTCAGGCTCAAGCATACTAATAAGTATTAGGCGATGTGATATTCTACTTTTTCCGAGGGGTATCTATTTTAGAACTACTCTAACTCTAGTACGCTCAACTCTCTTAATGTCTTAGATTTTGCTACCACCTAAAATATTATAACCGGATTAAGATATTTAGCCCTATTATATTAGTTATATATAGAACTAATCTAAATTTCGGAGTGTCATATTCTTTTCCCCTTTAAGGCTTGACTTCCACGTCAGGCTCAAGCATACTAAATTTTTCAGGAGATCATCCATTCTAAAACTACTGTTCAACCCAAAATATTATAGTCAGAAACTCGTCTCGCTAGCCTTAATCTATCTTATGGGGAGCTGCACTTCAGTTAGCTTGGAAGCCACGCTCTACCCGTTATATAATTCTGACTCAGCTGAGATTCATCTCACATTTCCAGTTGGTGATTGACTATAATTGTAACGATCCGGTCCACTAGCAATAATAACTCGTTGGGTCCAAACCATAGCCCAAAATACTTAAGCCCAGTTATTATTACTAGCGTTCATGTCTCATATAAACCCAATCACAATTCCATCCACATCCGATGTGGGACTATTGGGGCGTCACAGACTCAACCCAATCACAATTCCATCCACATCCGATGTGGGGGACGTCACAGACTCAACCCAATCACAATTCCATCCACATCCGATGTGGGATTATTTGGGCGTGACAGACTCCCTCCGTTTAGGCCTGACGTTCTCGTCAGCCCAAACACACAGACACACAGCAGCCCAAGATCACCAGGCGATGTGAGACTTGTCTCGCTAGCCCTGTCATCTGGACCCATGCTCAGCCGATACTCATCACACACTTCCGGCTGGTTATTGGCTCTGATACCAAATGTAACGACCCGGTCCACTAGCAATAATAACTCGTTGGGCCCAAACCACAGCCCAAAATGCTTAAGCTCAGTTATTACTACTAATGTTTATGTCTCATATAAACCCAATCACAATTTCATCCACATCCGATGTGGGACTATTAGGGCGTCACAATAATACCAACTGTGATACTCAATTTTTTAGTGGGTGACCAATCCTAAAACTACTCAAACTCTAGTACGCTCAACCCTCTTAACCTCTTGGGCTTATTATCACCAAAAATATTATAATCGGATTAAAAAATTTATTCATATTATATCATTTATATATAGGACAAATCCAAATTCCGGAATGTCACAGAGACCGTACCCATAAAATTTTTGCCCCCAAGCATTTAGCAAGTAAAGGAGAAATTCGTTCGGTTCATGTATGGCTAAATTACAGAAAACTCCCCTGTCATATCCCGCTTTTCCACTTTACCTCCCTGTCATTAAAAAGTCGACAATCTGCCCCCTCGTAATTACCGAATTGTCTTTAGGGGGCAACGACGTTAACGGGAATGGTAAATTGACGAAAATGCCCTCACTTTTTTTTTCTTTTCTTTTTCAAAGTTTTTTTTTTTTTTTTAATTCCGAAGTCCTTTTTTTTTTCTTTTTTTTTTTTTTTAGGAATATTTTCCATGGATATTTTGGTATAAGAAATTATATTTTCAAAAAAACTGACGGTCAACTGACGGCGGGCGGTTATTGCACAATTCGCTAATTACGAGGGGGCAGATTGTCGACTTTTTAATGACAGGGGGGTAAAGTGGAAAAGCGAGATATGACAGGGGAGTTTTCTGTAATTTAGCCTTCATGTATATATAAGTACTATAAGAAAATTAAATTTAAAGATAATTTTTTTATATATTTAACGATATTTAAAAGCATTTCAATATAGTTTAGTATTATATTTAAAAGCGTCCGTTAAAGTGTCCACAAATAAAAAGTCGCTATATATACCGACGGTTACGTCAAGCGTCGGTAAAATATATTTTGCCACTTTAAATCGTCAAAATTGTTTGAATTATAATATTTTAAAGTGTCGAAAAATTAAAAATAATTATAAAATTCATCTTTAATAAATTAGTTTGAAGTGTTGGTGTTTATTATATTATTGGAATACTTCCCCCAAAACGTAGTTTAAAAAGCATCATTATATTGTAAATTTTTTATGGTGAAATAAGAATACCTTATTCCTGATATAGGTACAATACTAGGGATAAGCAATAACATGACCAATTTTATGTTTAGATAAAAATTAGATTGTTTTCAAAAATAAGAAAAATATTTGTGACACCCAAATAGTTTCATATCAGATCTCAATAGTCACACATCGGATGGGAATGAAATTGTGATTGGGTATATAATAGATATGAACACTAGTAATGATAATTGAGCTTAACTATTTTGAGGCGGTGATTTAAACCCAACGAGTTATTATTACTAATGAGTCGGGTCATTATATTTTGTATCAGAGACCGTTACCAGCCGGAAGTATGTGACGAATCTCGCCTGAGCCTGGGTCTTAGATGACAATGCTAGCGAGACAAGTTTCACATCGCTTGATTATCTTGGGCTGTGTGTGTTTGGGCTAACGAGGACGCCGAGGAGAGTCTGTGACACCCAGTAGTCCCACATCGGACCCCAATAGTCCCACATTGAATGAGAATGAAGTTGTGGTTGTGTATATAAGAGACATGAACACTAATAATAATAATAATTGGGTTTACGCATTTTGGGTTATGATTTGGGCCAAACGAATTATTATTGCTAGTAGGTCGAATCGTTACAATAATATTTGTATAGTTAGATAGTTAGATTGAAATATTAAGAATAAGAGTAATTATAATTTTAAAATAATAATATTTTAACTAATTCATTAACATAAAAATATTATTTAAATAATTATTTAACTTTTTAATTAACTACTAGCCCTACATATTAATTAATAAATAATTAACAATATGTATTGTTAATTAATCATTTAATTAATCATAAATAATTTAATAAATTAATTAGTTAATTATTTAATAGTTAGATAATTAGTTAATAAGATAATTAAATTAGTCAAAAAAATTTAATTAATTAAAACCTTAATACAATAATAAAA
>CM054941.1:20757629-20764914 GCA_029168755.2 Tillandsia fasciculata
CTCAAGCAATGTGAAAGAGAGAGAATGTCCAATAACAGTTTTACATGTGTAATAATTAATAATATCCAGATAAATATAACCATCAGGCTAAAATCGTCAGTCGACTACACATGTATATGATCCCTGTTCCATAATAAATCCCCAGAGTGAAACCCGCACATTGATGTGTCATTATGTCCCAACAATTAATCATTTAATCCACTTTCATAAAATCTAGGTGCTGATGTAGCATGTTGATTATCACTAATAAATTATTCCAATGATCATGTTCCAATAAAAATATTATCCCAATAATATCCCCAACATGCTATATTCACAAAATTAATCTCAGATGATAGGCTCACATGTATATCAGTCAATCATTCATGATACTCAATCAATATGCTCAATAGTGGGATTTTCTAATAAACTTAGTGAGTAAGTCAGATATAGAGGCAAGCAACAACCACCCACCTCGAAAAGCGCGCACAACACCAAAAGAGACCTCTCGCTGCCCGCTGTCCTCTAACACAGCAATCCACCAAAAATCTGTGTCCCACTGCACAGAACAATGCGCACAATTAAACTCAAAACTGTACAATTAACCGCAGTCCAAAATCAGCCCCAAAAAGGCTAAATATCACCTCTGTCCAGTCCTCAAGAAAATCCAGAAAATTCACGGTCGCGTTCCTCGCGAAAAGTAACCCCAAAACGACTGTTTAAACGCCCAGATCTGATAACTGTAGACCAAGATAAAAATAAAACACCGCTGCACCTCAAAACCTCCCAAATCAAAATTCCTGTAGCAATCTGTCCAAGAAAAGCTTAATTATCACCTTCGAAACAATTTCCAAAAATCTCAAAAAAATCACCACTGTGTTCCTCGCGACGAGTAGATCAAAATCGAGTCCTGAAACGCCTTGATCCGATGTTCCTAGGCTGAGATATAAAATCGACAAGCCGGTGCTGTCCAAAATCCATCACAGAAAAATGGGGGTCAAAGATGCCTCGGGAAACGTGCCAAGAGTGCGAAACGGAGCGAAGCGATCAACACGAAAATCGAAGCCTTACCTCTTAGGAACACGCTGTCGAAAAAATCGTCCAAAAACTCCTCCTGGTTTGCTCACAGTGAATTTTTGACTGATCTGCGACGGTAATGGGCCGAAATGGGGAGAAAACCGAGGCGAACTGTAAAAATGATATCGCCGTTGCCGAGCTTCCAGAAATTCCGGGGATCCACCACGAGCTCAAGAACATCAAGGGGAACAACTTCTCTTCAATGGCCTCTCTCTGGTTCTCTCTCTATCTCTCGGAAAAAGCCAGTGAAGAGGGGGGGAAAAGGCTATTTATAGGCCCACTAAAAACAATTGCAAAAAGACCATTGTGTCCCGAATTCGGGCGCCCGAATCTTTCGGGCCCCGAATTCGGGCCCACACAGTGCAGCGGCCCACGGAGGCCCAGTCCCGCACGGGATCCTGGTCGGACCGCACGCCCGTCCGACTCGCTCCCCGCGCCGACACGTGTCCACGGACACAGAACAGCGGATCCGACCGCTCCCATCGCGCCGCGTGGCGCTCCACTGGTCAACGGGGCAGTTGGCGCTGGCCAATAGCCGGCCGCCACGTGGCGCACGCGTGCGCCACGTCGGCGCCGTGGCCGCCACGCCAGCCGCCCCTGCCACCTGCCGCGCCCCCCTGCCACCTGCACGCGCACAGTGACGCGCCCAATCCCCGCGCGCCACGTGTCCAGGCCACACACTCGCTGAACCCGGTGCACAACACCCCCAAACACCGAACCAATGATCAGCTGCCACGTGTCTTCCACCGGTCCACCGTGCACCCCGAGGATTTTCGTAGACCGCGACCTATGAACCACCCAATGGGAAGACGCCACGTGGCACCCCGCTCCGGTCCACGCCAGCCGCGTGGACCGCGCACCCGCGCGCCCTGCCCGCCGCCGCTTTCCGCCTGCCCGAGGCCGCGCCGCCGCTCTCCACCGCTGCCCGCCGCCGCCGGCGATCGCCGGAATCACTGTTCCGGCAGTGAACAGTAACCCGAGCCCGAAAAAGACAAGTGGGTAGTCCATTTTGACCGTTTTCGCGCGCTGAATCCGAATTTGACGTCTGTTTTGCCAAATTCCAACTCTAAAAATTGCCGAAGGCACCCGGAAATGTGTTCTTAGCTCAAATTTCGCGCGGAGTCCAATTTTAATATCCGTTTCGCGCGGAACCACTTCTAAACCCTCTACGGGGTCCTCCGATCACTCACATGATCCATTTAAGCCCCGAAGTCCAACACTTGTGCCCAATTATGCCCCAAACACCTCCAACACACCATGTAGGCCTCCAATAGCCACCCCAACGCACTGCAGCAGCTCTGCGGAGATCCGGGTCATCACATCCTCCCCCACTAAAAGAAAGTTTCGTCCTCGAAACTAAAGTCGTTCCTCAATACGGAATCTCAACCAAATAAAAGGGGGTAAATATCCAATCATCCACCACTCAAGCTCCCAAGGCTGACAAGTACCTCTTCCAAAGACGCGATGCGGTCCTCGGGTCTCTAACTAGAACAAAATAAAGGCGGGCACTCCAGAAAAACCGTACCAACTCAACCAAGTACAGCTGGGCTAACCGCTCGAGCTACCAAGTAATCTGCATCGGTATAAGCCTCCGCTCTTCCCAGGGCCTCAGATGACCCAACCACAAGTCCATCGGCACAACAAGCTCGATCCGATTACCTCTGTACTCCCGAGGTATCCAATATAAGTCCTCCAACTGATCACATAAACTCTGATCTCTAATCCAAAAACCATCAGGGTGTAGCAACACCTCCCCAATTCTCGGGCATCAGCACACAACTATAAGCAGTCGAGAGAACCAGATCGCAAATCGATCTTCGAGAAGATCCAGTACCCTTGCAGCTGGTAAATCCAATCCTCCAGGCTCGAAAAAGGGTACCTGCTCCAGACGATCACTTCATCTAATTCCGGAGTTGTGTCCTCAACTCCCAAACCAGTGACGTACTAGGCAATTCCGAAAGGAAAAGAGCCCTCAGTGACACCATCATACGCCACGTCTGCCTCGACAGTCCACACAGCGCCAGCTGCGGAGTCAACAAACTCAACCCCAAATAGCTCTTCTGCTCCGGGTATCCGCCACCACAGTGGCCCTATCGGGGTGATACAGGATGCTCAACAATAACCCAACTGTAATTCACAGTCGCTAAAGGAGGGATCACTAAAACTCGTAGATTTCATCTCCCAACACTGGCGATGCTAACATCAGGGCTGGTATCAATCTCATCATCCAATTCGTCAAGCTCTGCTGGCACTGCCCCGTCCACAAGCTCCTCACCTCAACAAATAACTGCCGGTCTCAGCCATTCTCGCATAGCATCCATTTTGGCCGGATTTCCACCATCGCCTCTTATGGCTAGACTAAGTGATCCAAGAAGATATGCTCTCGAAGCTAAAACTTGTACCACAACAACTTGGCATACAGCTTCCTCCTCACAGACCTTGTTACACCATCTACAAGTACTCCACCAGTTCTAAACCATACCGAGATGGGGTAAAATCAAAACATCCCAGAAGAATATCTCAAATAATTCTTCCAAGTGCAGCAAGAATACCCAATTCCTCAGATCTTAAAGACGACAGGGCATTAGTCATTCCATTTGTCCTCACTGCACTCACAATGCCCCTACCGGGTCCCGAACACCATCTTGGCGAAATACTCAGCTGTATGATCCCAGAAGATACATGCATCCTAAGCAGACCACTGTCGGGGTATAACTCCATCAAAAGGTCCTAAAAAATATCCAGACCTGCCTGCGGTCACCCCACACAAGGACCCTCACTGTCCTGTGCCAACGACGTGGCACTAGATCGAACAGACCCTCGATCCATCAGATCCTGCGACTGTGCCATCAGCTCTCTCAGCTCTACAGGTGATATCCAATGAGGTGCTATCGGGGTTGGCGTGGTTCCTAGAACCACGTCAATCGCAATCTCAATCTCCCTAACCGGCGGCATCATTATCAGCTCCGGTGGAATCACATCCGGGATCTCACGATAACGGGGATATCCTCGCGTCCCGGTGCCGCCGTAGACACCTCGCGCATAGTCGCTGCAACCTGTGCGCTCTGACTGTCTCAATGAACAAGTCTCTAATGTCTGCTTGCAGAAGATCATAACCTTCTCTCTCCGCAGTCATACACCAGGTGGCACTATGCCAACCAATCCCACGCACTGGGTCAAACACTGACCAGGTACAACTACCAATAAGTCTGCCGATACCACTCGAGGTCTCAACTGCACTGGACATGATCCACAAGCCCCCTCCACATGCACCATCCCAACAGGAACCTGTACCTCTAGTGCATGTGGTAACCAATCTGCCTCTAGTCCATACAGGAATGCAACATGCTCTAACTCCGACTGCTGTGATGAAATCACACCTGCGACGACCCGATCCACTGCCTTGGTGCCCTCCACTCAGGCAGCACAGTCTCAACCGCTCAAAGTAGGTGGTCGTCACTTAATCTGCCTGAAATTCAAGACTATCCACAAAAGGAGCACAATTCTCCGCCTTTGCTCACACTGAGGCGATGAATACGGTCTTCCGCAGACAATAAATCCACGCTTCCGCTGCGCCACTCTGATAACGATGCTGATGCTGCCACCGGGGTCTACCTGACCTCTGACATCTATTGTACCCCAAACACGAATGTTATCCATCACAAAGGGTAACCTTCCATTGGGTAAGCTTTACATAATCCGTCCACAAGGATGTCCAGCATCCAGGAAAGGAAAACGAAAGTGCCTCTGCCAGCCGATCTGTCCCCCAACACTTAGCGCCAGGCGCCTCTATCCAGAATTCGCCTCTGACGGCAGATCCCTATCCAAAGGAACTGCAATAGTACGCTCCATACACAATGCCTACCCCATCGAGGCATCCAACATCAAAAATCCACAACAGAGGGATCAGATAAACTAAAAGGGTATCCTGGCGCAATCCACTCCAAATCACACATACCCTATGCGCCTCGTCCCTCAAAACCTGGAGCGTACAGTTCAACAACTGCCTCAACTCTCTAACACAGGGAGACTCTTAATTGATCACTCCATCACCACCAACCACGATTCTGCCTCCAAAGGCTCCAACTTGTTGGTTTTTATAGTGTAGGATCCACCAGGATCTAAATAGGTACTATCAAGCACCTAGAGGGGGGTGAATAGGTGTAATATTTAAAAATCAAATCTCAGTGCAAAATAAAAACCAATGCGGAAAATAAAAATCAACACACCGAGATTTACGTGGAAACTCCAATCCAGGAGAAAAACCACGGGACCAACACGCAATAACAATCCACTAAGAATTGAAGAATAACAAGGTGATTACCGACTCCACGGACTCGACCCCTCCTTCAAGTTCTTCGGACCTTGCGCTCCACCGATTGCACGTCCACTGCACACGTTCGAATCCACGAACGCCACTCGAATCCACGAGCACACGTTTCGAATCCACGAAACGCCTTCAACACACCGAATCCACGGTGCCACGTCGAATCCACGACGCAAACTCAGCCGGTAAGAATATTGGCTTCGATGGTGATCCTTTGCATAGATTATCGTTGAAAGAACCGTAGAAATAATTTCTAAGCAAAGTTTAGATCAATTCGACAAAATATAGATCTTGAAAGAACCGTCGAATTGACCTAAAAGAGGCTAAAGAGAAGAAAGATAAAAACCAGCCTCTAGGGTTGCTCTCGAGTGTTTTCGGTATTAGTCCCATTCGTCGAGAAACCCTAAGTATCTATTTATAGCCCTTGGAAACGAATTAGAGTCGGTTTAGGAAACTTTTCCCGAGGCAACATTGTGTACCGGTACCAAATATTGTGTCCCGGTACTCAATGGTGTAAAACACAGATTTTTCTATTGTGTTCCGGTACGCGAGTCTGTGTTCCGGTACGCAATACAAATTTCAGAAAATTCTGTGTCGGGTTTGAGGAACTTCAAGTGTGGTTCCGGTACTCAATGTAAAAACTGATTTTTTCAAGATAAACTTTATCCAAAACAAACCAAGTACCGGAATCCAAACTTAAATAAAGTTGTAAGTTAAAACCAAGTTCCTAAAACCAAGTCTAAACCGGTTTTCATTAATTTCCTGTTTCCAATGATTATAAACGAACTTTAATCACCATGATCTATATTTAATCATACCTGGGAGTTGACTTGGGCTCATGTTGAATCTTCAATTAGTCTTCGAAGGCTGATTTGACAATTTGATCCCTTTAAGACTCCGACTCAACTCACTGACTTGACTCACGAAATATGCCAACACCAAAAAGCCGTAACAATCTCCCCCTTTGGCAATTTCGTGACAAAACCCAAAAATACATAAAACCGCTCAAGTCACTCATCTTAAACCAAAAATTCGAAATTCAATGTTATCACCAAAACATTGATTTTCTTTGCGTGAAAGATCCAATAAATACAAAATTACATTTGAACCAAACAGTCCTAGAACATACTCTATGACTTAGGACTTGGAGTCGACTTGGAGTCTTAAAGTGATGTAATTCCTGCAAAATAAAACTCCAAACAAAATCAAATGTTAGTCGTTAGAAATTAAAATCCTTCATTTGATTCGTCTTCCATTTGGTTCTTTTGTTTTACGGCTCTTTTAATCTTTTCTTTATCTCCCCCTATCTTGAGCATCTCCAACATGTTCTCCATGTTCTCCCCCTATCTTGAGCATCTATGTTCTCCCCCTTTGTGATACGATCATTATTTTCTGTTCTCCTCCCTTTTTTGTGTTTGTCTTTTTTGTTTGTCCTATCTCGATGACCTCATCTCCGTCGTTTCTCTTCTCCCCCTTTTTGTCACAAATTGTCAAACAGTGAACATACTAGACAAAAAGAAAACATACTAGAAGGATAAGTACTTAGTTACATGCCCATTAGAGTTCTTGTTCATCACAAAATGAAAAGAAACTGAAAACCGAAAACAAGAAGGAAAAGAAATCACTCATCCTGATCTGAATCATCATCATCATCATCATGTGATGTTGGTCCATGAGATGTACTCGGTGCAGTTGCTCCAGTGACCACATCATCATGTTTACACCCAAGGATATCGAAGATTTTCTTTAAACCATCCTCAAGTTTCTTGAAGCCTTGCTCCATCCTTTGCTCCATCCTTTGCTTTAATGAACGAACATCCGATGAAGGTTTGAAGAAGTTACCCTCATCTGGTTCAGGAGATTCTTGGCGAGGCGGTGCGCTCGGAGTGCTTCACTTGCATA
>CM054941.1:20765014-20836698 GCA_029168755.2 Tillandsia fasciculata
GGAGAAAACACGATTTTCGAGGCATTTTGGGCACTGTTCCGGCCGGCGGGCAGCGCCGGCAGCGGAGGAGCGGCCGCGGGCAGTGCGGCGGGCAGGGGAGCGGGCCGCCCGCATGGGCCGGGGCGTGCACCGGGGCGGGGGGTGCACGTGGAGCCTTCCGGTTGGACGGCGCAGGGGGCGCGGTCCACGGGGGGCTCGGCCGGGTGGTGTGGACCGGGGTGGGGCCACGTGGCGGCCGCGTGGTTGGCCGGTCTACGTGCGCTCGGCCCACACGGGCGAGCGGGGCTGGCGGCCGTACGCGGCAGGTGGCGCGGCAGGCACGCGCGGCGGGCCACGCGCACCGCACGTGGGCGCGATTCCCGAGGCGTTGACGCGCGGGGGCTGGAGCGCGGGAGGCGCCACGTGTCGCGCTGCGGGGGCTGGGGTGCCTGTCCGCTGTTTGCGGGCAGCTGATGGTACACGCGGCAGCTTCTGGGTGGACTTCTACGGGTGTTTCCTGTTCCGGGGACACAGGCGGTATTTTCTCAAATGTTTATTTGGTTTTGGCTCTATAAGGCATCCGAGAGGGATTCCATGGAGGTTTTCGACCCCTTCGAGCCCTCTGCTCGAAGGGGGATGAATTGGAGAAATCTTCTCCAAGAAGAGAGGGATACACCTGTCAAGTTTCAGATTTTTTGGCGGCACGCATTTCGAGATTCTATTTTTCCGGCGCGGCGCGATGTTTTTTCTTCGATGTTCTTCTCCGTCGCATTTCGGTGTACGAGCTGCCCCGGCCTACCCCGAGCTCCTTTTTCTATGATTTTTGCGTCGTTGGCTTCACGACAGGTAGGGCTTCATCTTTCGTGTTGATTGCGTACTCCCGTTTCGCACTTTTGGCATGGTTACCGAGGCACCTTTTGACCCCTATTTTCTGTGGTGAGTTTTGGATAGCATGGTCTTGTCGATTTTCTATCTCGGTCTACGAGCATCGGAATGAGGCGTTTAAGGAGTCGATTGACATCTACGCTTCGAGAGAAACGCACTCGTATTTTTATTAGATTTTTCTGAGGTCATTTCGAAGGTGAGAATTAAGCTTCTCTGTGGCTGATTTTACAGTTGTGTGAGTTGTTGATGGTTTGGCTTACCGCGATGTCCGATTTGTTTCTTGGCCTACAGGTATCGGATTAAAGTATTTAAATACTCGATTTGGGGCTACTCGTCGCGAGGATCGCAACCGTGATTTTTCTGGGATTTTTAGAGGACTGTACACTGGAAAATCCCCCTCTTCTCTGCTGGTTGGTAAAAACAGCATGTGCTGTTTTTGGGGATTTAGTTGTATGTTGAATGTGACTCTTTTTGCAGTTATTCGCAGATCTGGGGTCTTTTGCAAGGAATTGAAGGACGAACAGCGAGGAGACTTGTTCAGCTGTGGTTTGCACTTTTCGAGGTGGGTGGTTGTTGCATACCTCTACTTCTGACTTGCTCACTAAGTTTATTAGAGAAGCCTTTTTTTTTGGACATATTGACTGATTACCATGCATGATTGACTGATATAAATGTGAGCCTATCATTGGAGATTAATTGTGTGGATATAGCATGTTGGGAACATTATTGGGATAATATTGTTGTTGGAACATGATCATTGGGATACTCTAGTAGTGATAATTAACCTGCCATGTTAGCACACAGATTTTATGAAAGTTGGTTAAATGGACTAATTGTTGGGACATTATGAGATATCTATGTGCGGGTACCACTTTGGTGATCTATTGGGATCAGTGATTATATACATGTGTAGTTGGCCGATGATTTTAGCATGATGGTTATATTTGTGAATTTACTATTTGATACACATGTGGAACTGTTATTTGATATTCCCTCTTTCATCTTGCTTGAGGACTTTTGCATGCTTGTATGGACATCTAGATAG
Source organism: Tillandsia fasciculata (assembly GCA_029168755.2). Taxonomy (NCBI): domain Eukaryota; kingdom Viridiplantae; phylum Streptophyta; class Magnoliopsida; order Poales; family Bromeliaceae; genus Tillandsia; species Tillandsia fasciculata. Next base: position 20,766,924 of record CM054941.1, read on the forward strand.
GCCACTATTTATTGCTACACTATCATATTGGGATTTGACTTAGGAGAAACCATGATTGTTTTCTTTCTCCTTCTCATTTAGACTTTTGAGTTATGTTGCTCGGGTTCGAGCAGAGGTTTGGGATAGTGTAGCCGGGACCTTGGGGTCGGAGACAGATGTACTTGATGTTGGATTTGTGGGTTATTACGGCAACCGCGGACAGTAGGCGGCTGACCGGATATTGATTATTTTACCCGATTGTGAATTGTGGGTCATTGTGGTGACCGCGAACCTTAGGCGGTTAGCCAGATGTTGATTACTTTATCAGATTTTGGGTCTTGTGGAGTGTCGCGGCGACCGCGGACATTAGGCGGTTGACCGGATGTTTACTTATGCATCAGATTGGGTATCAGATTTCTCTAGTGGATGGAGTTTCCCACTTGTTGAGTACTATTGCATCTGATTGGAGATTGGGGTTTCTTTAGTGGACGGAGTTTCCCACTTTGATCATAGTCTTGATCCAGTCCTGCTATATTGAGATATGTGCTACAGAGATACTTGTGATACTGATGACAGAGAAACTTTACTCGTGTGGGTCGCTCCCTCGAGTGCCACTCTGGAGGTAGGCTTTTTGGACCCAGCCTTGTGTGCCGGTCTGATACTTATTTTGGATGCGAGCCGTGCGGGCCGATCCCGCGGTTCGAGCCCTGGTGCAGATTCCCACTTGTTGAGTACTATTGCATCTGATTGGGATTGGGGTTTCTTTAGTGGACGGAGTTTTCCATTTTGATCATAGTCTTGATCCAGTCCTGCTATATTGAGATATGTGCTACAGAGATACTTGTGATACTGATGACAGAGATACTTTACTCGTGTGGGTCGCGCCCCTCGAGTGCCACTCCGGAGGTAGGCTTTTTGGACCCAGCCTTGTGTGCCGGTCTGATACTTATTTTGGGATGCGAGCCGTGCGGGCCGATCCGCGGTTTCTAGCCTTGTGTGCAGATTCCGCAGAGCAGGCAGTACCAGTTTTACTGGTGGTACTAGATTGGGTTATTTGGTCAGACACTGTTTCTGATGCATTCATACAGTCATTTCTTTCAGTATTGCATTTAGAGGCATACTAGTAGTGGTTCCCCTTTTATTCAGCAGTTCTGTTTACAGCTTTACCACTTATTCCTTTTCTTGCCTCTAGTAGACTTAGTGGGTACGCCGGAGTTTGAGGCTTTACCCACAGGGGGAGGCTACTGGTTTACTAGTGGTTCTCACCCCCATTGTTGTTTTCCTCTTTTCTTCCTCCTGTTTTGCAGAGTCCTCTGCGGGAGTTGCTGACCTTCGGTCGTTGTTCGAGGCGAGGGAGTCACGAGCTAGATCCTTACCACCCGAGGAGTGTAGCTGTATCCCCTGGTTGGAGATTCCTTGTAGCTGTCAGCTGGTTTTTACTGTTTACTTTGGAGAGAGATCTTTTGTATTTGGAGAGACTGATGTACTATAGTTTTAGTTTATCTCCCTTTTATAGTTGAGAGATGCTGTACTGAGGACATTGTATGATGATTATCTGTATTTGAGGAGATGGATATTGTACTTTATTTCATGTTGTACAGTGATTGGATTTTATTTTACAGCATTTTATTTTCGCTCTGATATTTGCGTAGCTATAGTACTATCTTTTGCAGGTTAGACGCTTCGCCTATGCGGGATTTTGCATAGGTGGCGGATCTGTTGGCGAGCCCGGGTCGCAGTTTCGACCCCGGGGCGTGACAGATTAGGTTGGTATCAGAGCTTAGGGATAGGTCAGTTGGGACTGTAGAAACCCTAGGCTTGTGGTTGGACCCTAGGATGACTTCGTGAGAGTCGTGATTTTTAGCGAGAGTCCTGATTGAGTTTTATACCTCTCCCAAGGGACGGGATGAGTGATTGGCATGTTTATTCTCCTAAGCAATTATGTTGGCTGCAGACAACATAATGCGGTGGAACGGTTGACATGCTCTAGACTCTCGCCGGATTGGGTCGAGTTTTGTTTTGTGCTGTGGTGCAGTTGGTCGTGGTGAGCGGTGTCTCCCCGACGCGTTGTGCGGATTGGTGTGCACTCGTCGCAGCAGTGGAGCTTGAGCGGATTGTTTTGGGGCCGGATACCCGGATTGAGGTCAGAGAGCTCCGGACCCAGATGACAGGATTGTCAGAGGCTTATCAGCGGCAGAGTGAGCAGCTGGTCTGGGTGACACAGTTGTCGGAGCAGTGGGCAGCCCGACAGTGCTTTTCTCCTGAGACCACCTGGTTGCAGTATCCTCAGCGGCAGTGATTTCTGTGGCGCCGATGGAGCGAGTAGCCCCCTCCGTGCCAATGTTTAGTGCCGAGGCACCGAGGCGGGGTGGATAGCTGACAGTTGATGAGCTGTGGGACATCATCGATCGATGGAGCCAGTTTTGGCAGATGAACCACCCCGATTCATGGAATTGAGTTGGAGCCTTTCGAGGCAGAATCGTGGTTGGTGGTGATGGAGTGATCAATTGAGAGCTTCCCTGTGCTAGAGAGTTTATACAGTTGTTGAACTGCGCGCTCCAGGTTTCGAGGGACGAGGCGCATAGGATATGTGTGACTGGGAGTGGATTGCGCCAGGATACCTTTCAGTTTATTTGATCCCTCCGTTTTGAATTTTGGATGCCTCGATGGAGTAGGCATAGTGTGTGGAGCGTGGCGTTGCAGTTCCTTTGGATAGGGATCTGCCGCCAGAGGCGAGTTCTGGATAGAGGTGGTTGGCGCTGAGTGTTGGAGGACTGATCGGCCGGCAGAGGCATTTTCGTTTTCCTTTCCCAGATGGTGGATATCCTTGTGGACGGATTATGTAAAGCTTACCCAAGGAGAGTTACCCTTTGTGATTGATAACATGCATGTTTGGGGTACAATATATGTGATTGAGGGGTGAGCTTAGTAAGGATAATTGAATGAGGAATTGCATGAATTAATTGTGTTTTGTCTTATGACGGTTGCAATAATGGATTTTCTGAGATGTCAGAGGTCGGGTGGACCCCGATGGCAGCATCAGCATCTTTATCAGAGTAGCGCAGCGGTAGCGTGGATTGGTTGTCTGCGAAAGACCATATTCGTCGCCTCAGTGTGAGCAGGACAGAGGTCGTGCTCCCTTTGTGATTGGTCAAGGTATATTTTGGCAGACTGAGCGACAACCGCTTGTATCGTGTGGATGAGATTGTGCCGCCTGGTTGGAGGGCGCCACGGTAGTGGATTGGGTTGTCGCAGGTGTGATTTCATCACAGCAGTCGGAGTTAGTGCACTTTGCATTCCTGTATGGACTAGAGGCAGAGTTGTTACCACGTGCACTAGAGGTACAGGTTACTATTGGTGTCGTGCATGTGGAGGAGGCTTGTGGATCATGTCCAGTGCAGTAGAGGCCGTGAGTTAGGCCGGTAGACTTATTGGTATTTGTGGCAGTCCGGTGTTTTGACCCAGTGCTTGGGATTGGTTGGCTTAGTGCCATAGATGTTTGACTGCTGAGAGAAAGGACTTTGATTTTCTGCGAGGCAGACAATGGAAGGCTTGTTTGTTGAGACTGTTAGAGTACACGGGTTACAGCGACAGTGTGAGAGGTGCCTACGGCGGCATCGGGACTCAAGGATATCCCTATTACCCGTGAGATCCCGAGTGTGAGTCCACCTGAGCCGATGATTATGCCGCCAGATAGGGAGATTAAGATTGCGTTGACGTGGTTTTGGGAACCGTGCCAACTTCAATAGCACCTCGTTAATATCACTTGTAGAGCTGAGAGAGCTGATGGCGCAGTCGTAGGATCTGATGGATCGAGGGTCTGTTCGACCTAGTGCCACCCCGTTGATACACGGTGGTGATGCCACACCGTTGATACACGGTGGTGATGCCACGTCGTTGACACACGACAGTGAGGGTTCTTGTGTGGGGTGATCGCAGGCAGGTCTGGATATTATTTAGGACCTTTTGATGGAATTATACTTCGGCAATTGTTGCTTATGATGCATGTATCTTTTTGGAATCATACAGCTGAGTATTTCGCCAAGATGGCGTTCAGGACACGATAGGGGCATTATGAGTACAGTGAGGCCAAATGGAATGACTAATGCCCTGTCGCCTTTAAGATTTGAGGAATTGTGTGTTCCAGCTGCACTTGGATGGATTATTGGCAATATTTTCCCGAGATAGTTTGATTTTTACCCTCTCTCTGTGTGATTAGAGCTTGTGGAGCACTTATAGATGGTGTGACAAGGTCTGTGAGGAAGAAGCTTTATGCCAAGTTGTTTTGGTACAAGTTTTAGCTTCGAGAGCATATCTTCTTGGATTACATATTCTAGCCGTAAGGGGCGGTGGTGGAAATCTGGCCAAAATGGATGCTATTCGAGATTGGCCGAGACCGGCAGTTATTGTTGAGGTGAGGAGCTTTGGGACCGGATGGTGCCAGCAGAGCTTGACGAGCGGATGATGAGATCGGTACCAGCGCCGATTTTAGCTTAGTCAGCAGTGGGAGATGGATTTGCGAGTTATAGTGATACCTCCCATATTGGCTGTAGAGCTATCATTGGATTTTGATGAGCATCCAGTATCACCCCGACCGGGCCACTGTGGTGGCGGATACCTAGAGCAGATGAGCTATTTGGGGCTGAGTTTGATGATTCCATAGCTGGCGCTGTGTGGGGCCATTGTGGTGTACAGGGTTTGAGATTGTGTCCCAGAGGATTCCTTTTGATGGTAGGCTGCGGCTGAGCAATCCACTCTGGTGGTCGGGTTTTGAGAGTGACCGAGTGAGAACCCCTGCTTGTTAGGGCCCCTTTCCTGTGCGAATGCTTGTGTGGACGTGTTCGGGTCGCTCTGGTTAAGTTGGCTCTAGGGGGTGATTTTAGTGCGTGTTGCACTGGCTGTTCGTTCTTTTCCCCAAGTCTTTTGTTGGAGTCCCTGAGGTTTTTCTGCGTCTCAGCTCAGGAGTGTTACGTTTTGGACCCCTCGCCCGTGATTGACTTGCTTCTTTTGAGCCCTGTGAGAGTTTGGAGTACGAGGGACGCCCGTTGCGAATTCCGGCTCGTGAGATGAGGGAATTACGCAATCGGGCTATGCCGTACTGGTTGTTGCTGAGGAGTAATCACGGGGAGTGATAGGCGACTTGGGAGCTGGAGACGGCGGTGTTGAGTACTTACCCCTGGTTTCTAAGACTCCTTGGGAGTTGCTTTAGTTTCGAGGACGAAACTTTCTTTTAGTGGGGGAGGATGTGGTGACCCGGATCTCTGCAGGGCTTCTACAGTGTGACCGGCAGCTTCTAGAGGCCTTTGTGGCATGTCGGCGGTGTTTGTGCGCCAATTTAGACACAAGTGATGGACTCCGGGCTTAAAATGGATCACGTGGGTAATCGGAGGACCCCGTCGGATGTTTAGAGGTGGTTTCGCGCAAAACGGATATCAAATTTAGACTCAGCGCAAAATTCGGATTAAAAACACTTTTTCGGATGCCTTCGGCAATTTTTAGGAATGGAATTTGGAAAATCGGACACCGAATTTGGACTCAGCGTGCGAAAACGGTGAAAATGGACTATTTATTTGTATTTTTCGGAGCCCGGATGAGAAAACACGGTTTTCGAGGCATTTGGGCATTGTTCCGGCCGCGGGCAGCGCCGGCGGCGGGCGGGAGCGGCCGCGGGCAGGGGCGCGGGCCGCCGTTGCACGGGCCTGGCGTGCACGGGGCGGGGGGCGCACGTGGAGCCTTCCGGTTGGATGGCGCAGGGGGCGCGGTCCACGGGGGGCTCGGCCGTGTGCGTGGACCGGGGTGGGGCCACGTGGCGGCCGGTGGTTGGCCGGTCTACGTGAGCTCGGTCCACGCGGGCGAGCGGGGCTGGCGGCCGTACGCGGCAGGTGGCGCGGCAGGCACGCGCGGCGGGGCACGCGCACCGCACGTGGGCGTGGTTCCCGAGGCGTTGACGCGCGGGGGCTGGAGCGCGGGAGGCGCCACGTGTCGCGCTGCGGGTGGTTGGGGTGCCTGTCCGCTGTTTGCGGGCAGCTGATGGTACACGCGGCAGCTTCTGGGTGGACTTCTACGGGTGTTTCCTGTTCCGGGGACACAGGTGGTATTTTCTCAAATGTTTATTTGGTTTTGGCTCTATAAGGCATCCGAGAGGGATTCCATGGAGGTTTTAGACCCCTTCGAGCCCTCTGCTCAAAGGGGGATGAATTGGAGAAATCTTCTCCAAGAAGAGAGGGATACACCTGTCAAGTTTCGGATTTTTCAGCGGCACGCATTTCGAGATTTCTATTTTTCTGGCACGGCGCGATGTTTCTTCTTCGGTGTTCTTCTCCGTCGCATTTCGGTGTACGAGCTCCCCCGGCCTACCCGGAGCTCCTTTTTCTGTGATTTTTGCGTCGTTGGCTTCACGACAGGTAGGGCTTCATCTTTCGTGTTGATTGTGCACTCCCGTTTCGCACTTTTGGCACGGTAACCGAGGTACCTTTTGACCTCTATTTTCTGTGGTGAGTTTTGGACAGCATGGCTTGTCGATTTTCTATCTCGGTCTATGAGCATCGGAATGAGGCGTTTAAGGAGTCGATTGACATCTACGCTTCGAGAGCAACGCACTCGTATTTTTATTAGATTTTTTTGAGGTCATTTCGAAGGTGAGAATTAAGCTTCTCTGTGGCTGATTTTACAGTTGTGTGAGTTGTTGATGGTTTGGCTTACCGCGATGTCCGATTTGTTTCTTGGCCTACAGGTTTCGGATTAAAGTATTTAAATACTCGATTTGGGGCTACTCGCCGCGAGGATCGCAACCGTGATTTTTCTGGGATTTTTAGAGGAATGTACACTGGTGAAAATCCCCCTCTTCTCTGCTGGTTGGTAAAAACAGCATGTGCTGTTTTTGGGGATTTAGTTGTATGCTGAATGTGACTCTTTTTGCAGTTATTCGCAGATCTGGAGTGTTTTGCAAGGAATTGAAGGACGGACAGCGAGGAGACTTGTTCAGCTGTGGTTTGCACTTTTCGAGGTGGGTGGTTGTTGCATATCTCTACTTCTGACTTGCTCACTAAGTTTATTAGAGAAGCCTTTTTTTTGGACATATTGACTAATTACCATGCATGATTGACTGATATAAATGTGAGCCTATCATTGGAGATTAATTGTGTGGATATAGCATGTTGGGAACATTATTGGGATAATATTGTTGTTGGAACATGATCATTGGGATACTCTAATAGTGATAATTAACCTGCCATGTTAGCACACAGATTTTATGAAAGTTGGTTAAATGGACTAATTGTTGGGACATTATGAGATATCTATGTGCGGGTACCACTTTGTTGATCTATTGGGATCAGGGAGTATATACATATGTAGTTGGCTCATGATTTTAGCATGATGGTTATATATTTGTGAATTTACTATTTGATACACATGTGGAACTGTTATTTGATATTCCCTCTTTCATCTTGCTTGAGGACTTTTGCATGCTTGTATGGACATCTAGATAGGCCACTATTTATTGCTACACTATCATATTGGGATTTGACTTAGGAGAAACCATGATTGTTTTCTTTCTCCTTCTCATTTAGACTTTTGAGTCATGTTGCTCGGGTTCGAGCAGAGGTTTGGGATAGTGTAGCCGGGACCTTGGGGTCGGAGACAGATGTACTTGATGTTGGATTTGTGGGTTATTACGACAACCGCGGACAGTAGGCGGCTGACCGGATATTGATTATTTTACCCGATTGTGAATTGTGGGTCATTGTGGTGACCGCGAACCTTAGGCGGTTAGCCAGATGTTGATTATTTTATCAGATTTTGGGTCTTGTGGAGTGTCGCGGCGACCGCGGACATTAGGCGGTTGACCGGATGTTTACTTATACATCAGATTGGGTATCAGATTTCTCTAGTGGATGGAGTTTTCCACTTGTTGAGTACTATTGCATCTGATTGGGGATTGGGGTTTCTTTAGTGGACGGAGTTTCCCACTTTGATCATAGTCTTGATCCAGTCCTGCTATATTGAGATATGTGCTACAGAGATACTTGTGATACTGATGACAGAGATACTTTACTCGTGTGGGTCGCTCCCCTCGAGTGCCACTTCGGAGGTAGGCTTTTTGGACCCTGCCTTGTGTGCCGGTCTGATACTTATTTTGGGATGCGAGCCGTGCGGGCCGATCTCGCGGTTTCGAGCCTTGTGTGCAGATTCCGCTAAGCAGGCAATACCAGTTTTACTGGTGGTACTAGATTGGGTTATTTGGTCAGACACTGTTTTCTGATGTATTCATACAGTCATTTCTTTCAGTATTGCATTTAGAGACATACTAGTAGTGGTTCCCCTTTTTATTCAGCAGTTCTGTTTACAGCTTTACCACTTATTCTTTTTCGTGCCTCTGGTAGACTTAGTGGGTACGTCGGAGTTTGAGGCTTTACCCACAGGGGGAGGCTACTGGTTTACTAGTGGTTCTCACCCCCATTGATGTTTTCCTCTTTTTTTCCTCCTATTTTGCAGAGTCCTCTGCGGGAGTTGCTGACCTTCGATCGTTGTTCGAGGCTAGGGAGTCACGAGCTAGATCCTTACCACCCGAGGAGTGTAGCTGTATCCCCTGGTTGGCGATTCCTTGTAGTTGTCAGCTGGCTTTTTACCGTTTACTTTGGAGATGGATCTTTTGTATTTGGAGAGACTGATGTACTATAGTTTTAGTTTATCTCCCTTTTATAGTTGAGAGATGCTGTACTGAGGACATTGTATGATGATTATCTGTATTTGAGGAAAAGGATATTGTACTTTATTTCATGTTGTACAGTGATTGGATTTTATTTTACAGCATTTTATTTCCGCTCTGATATTTGCGTAGCTTTAGTACTATCTTTTGCAGGTTAGACGCTTCGCCTATGCGGGATTTTGCATAGGTGGCGGATCTGTTGGCGAGCCTGGGTCGCAGTTTCGACCCCGGGGCGTGACAGAAACTCCAAGGAGTGAAGACACTTTCACTGGCTGGCGTCGAAACGCCACTAAGGTCAGATTGAGAGACTATCTTGGAAGTACTCTCAGGGACGAAAAGGCTACGACCAGAGCATCGGTGTAGCAATGGCATGGGAATTGTCATAAAGAAGATTGTGCAAAGAGGGCTGTAAGCAGGACCTATTTATAGGGCAACGAGGGAAGCAAAATGACGACAATTGCCCCTCGAAAAGTAGCGGCATTTAATGAAGAGACAGCGAAGGATGAATCCGCCCAAAATCAAGAAAGATAAGCACCTATTCACGAAATCCCTCGGATAGTGAGCAAATATCCTGCCAAGATATGGGGATAATCGCTGGACTTCATCACCTGTGCCAGAAGTTGACTCAATTTTGGCAATCGCCCGAACAGCATGTCAGGCAATTACCGAGGGTGTGAGGACCCAAATCCCCACTTTAGAGCTTACTGTTGGTTTGGAGGCTTCAGGGAGTGCGTGTGTGCGTGTCGGGCCCCAGATTTGAGTTTCTGGTGAAATTGGAGCTTGTTTTCTTTTCTGGAAGTCCATTTTGGGTGTGTGAGGTGTTTGCACGCTTATTGGAGCCAAGAATGTGACCCGGCACAAAAAAATGGATCAAGTCTACTCTTCCGGGAATTTTTGGAAAATTTTAGAAGTGGAATTTGGCCGAACGGACCTCGGATTTGGATTCAGCGCGCGAAAATGAGCGAAATGGACTATTTACTTGAATTTTTCGGAGCCCGGACGCGAAAACACGGAAATCGAGGCTCGGGTTACTGTTCCGGCGGCCGGAGAGGCACCGGCGGCGGCCGGCGGGAGGCGGAGCGCGGCGGCGCGGCATCGGGCAGGCGGCGGAGCGGCGCGGGCAGGCGGCGAGCGGCGCGGGCAGGTGCGTGGTCCACCGCGGAGGCGTGCACCGTACGGAGGCGACACGTGGCATCTTGTGAGTGGCGGGCGTAGCAGGCGCGGTCCACGGTTTTTCGGCGCGGGTGCACGGTGAACCAAGGGACACGTGGCGTTGTGTGGTTGGCGGGTTTTGGTGCACTCGGTCCACACGGCTGAGGCGGTTGCCTCGGGGCGCGTGCCCGACCCGTTGCGCGGCGTGGGCGTTGACCGGAGCGACGTGGGGGCGCCACGTGGCGCCCCGTGATTGGTTGAGTGCAGCGGTGCACGTCGCCCTGCCGGGGCACGTGGCAGGCTGTGGTTTGCTGGCGCGCGTGTGCCGGGTGCGGGGAGCCGAGCTGGGCCACGTGGCGGCCCGAGAAGATTTCGGGTGCGCACAGTAACGGGCCGGGCCCGTTACTGTAGCAGCCCAAAATATTTCGGGCGCCCGAAAGTTGGGCCCGAGCCCAATAAAGATGTCTTTTTGGGCTGTTTCCTTGGAGCCTAAAAATAGGCCCCCTTGGGCCGAATTTTTGGTGCCTTTCCCGTGGGATTTAGCCCCTACTCCCTTCACAAGAAATCTTCATCTCCCTCTTGCCCATCTCTCGGTGGAATCTCAGATTTTCTGGAAGCCGCGACGACAGCGTTTTCTGCCTCGTAGTGCGGAGCGACGGTATACTGTTGGAGGCCCATTTCCGTCGCATTTTAGTCTGGGAGACCTGCAGAGCTACCCCGACCTCATTTTTGGACGATTTTTTCGACAGCGGTTGCACGAGAGGTACATCTACGTTTTTCGTGTTGATCATTTTTCCCAGAAATGAGCTTATTTAGGGGTTTGGGGTACATTTTTACACCCTTTGTAACAGTTTGGATTTCTGGCAGCAGCACTTCGCGGAATTTTATCTCCACTTCCGGGTATCGGATTCAGACGATTTAAGAGCCTATCGACATCTACACTTCGCGAGAATCGTCGTGATATTTTTATTGGAATTTATTGAGGAGTATTTTTAGGTGAAATTTTTGTGTGAACAGTAACTATGCTTGCAGATTTTGGAATAGTGATTGTTGTGTGTGATTTGTGTGTAATTGAGAAGTGTTGTTGTACCCAGGACTTTGTAAGCACTGCTTTTGTGCTCTTTGCTTTGTGGACTTGGAGATTTATCGGTTTCTGGGCTTGTTATCTGTACCGTCCCGGACTGTTAGCGCGTTCAGGTGGGTGATCCTGCTTGCAATATCTATGGACTGCACTCTAATTCTACAAGTATATTAGCATGCATGTTAGTATATGAGTTAAATAATCTGTGCAAACTGTATGTTGAAACCACTGTAGCTAGCTGCTATATCTGACGACTTCTTGGTAAGTTTCGCAACATGAAAACTCAACTTAGCTTAATTGTCCGTTAACTAATTATTCATGCACAGTTAGACTACAGTAAATGTGAACATGTACGCAGATTTATTCATCACCTTAGCTTCCCTACAGTGGTTGTACTCTCGTCATTCTGGACTTGTACTCTCGTCATTCTGGACATAGTGATTCTCTCCGAGTCGTGGGCTGGGAGGTTTATTAGCTGGGGATTGCATTTGCACTCGCGTCTGGGGACTGAGTGGAGTCTGTAGCAGTCTGTAGACCAGTTTGCATTATGATAGTGATAGTGATAGTGATAGTGGATCTGGGATCTTTGGGACATGGTCATAGTGACAGTGTGGATTCTTAGCCAGTGAGTGAGACAGTGATTGGATCATAGCCTGCATAAGCCACATTTGTGCTCGACAGTGTTGCGCAGTTATTTGACTCGAGCGGGTCGCTCCCCTCGAGTGCCACTCTGGAGTAGGCGTGACCGGGTTGTAGTACCGGCGTTGAGATTGAGCTATTTACCGAGTTGTAGTACCGGCGTTGAGATTGAGCTATTTACCGGGTTGGTGTACCGGTTGTTGAGGATTGAGTTCTTCCGAGCAGATGCATCATATTTTCATCTGTCCCGCTTTTTGAGCATCTAGATAGGGGCGTAGCATGTTACGGCTTTTTGGTGTTGGCACATTTCGTGAGTCAAGTCAGTAAGTTGAGTCGGAGTCTTAAAGGGATCAATTTGTCAAATCAGCCTTCGAAGACTCGTTGAAGATTCAACATGAGCCCAAGTCAACTCTCAGGTATGATTAAATATAGCTCATGGTGATTAAAGTTCATTTATAATCATTGGAAACAGAAAATTAATGAAAACCGGTTTAGACTTGGTTTTAGGAACTTGGTTTTAACTTATAACTTGTTTTAAGTTTGGACTCCGGTACTGGGTTTGTTTTGGATAAAGTTTATCTTGGAAAAATCAGTTTTTACATTGCGTACCGGAACCACACTTGAAGTTCCTCTAACCCGACACAGAATTTTCTGTAAATTGCATTGCGTACCGGAACACGGACTCGCGTACCGGAACACAATAGAAAAATCTGTGTTTTGCACCATTGCGTACCGGAACACGATATTTGGTACCGGTACACAATGCCCTCTCGGGAAAAGTTTCCTAAACCGACTCTAATATGTTTCCAAGGGCTATAAATAGACATTTAGGGTTTCTCAAGAACGTGGGTTCAATACCGATCAATTTATAAAACACTTGAGAGCAACCCTAGAGGCTAGGTTTTTATCGTTCTTCTTTATAGCCTCTTTTAGGTCAATTCGACGGTTCTTCCAAGATCTATCTTTTGTCGAATTGATCTAATCTTTGCTTAGAGATTTTTCCCATGGATCTTCATTGATAATCTAAGCAAAGGATCACCATCGAAGCCAATATTTTTACCGGCTGAGTTTGCGTCGTGGATTCGACGTGGCACCGTGGATTCGGTGTGTTGAAGGCGTTTCGTGGATTCGAAACGTGTGCTCGTGGATTCGAGTGGCGTTCGTGGATTCGAACGTGTGCAGTGGACGTGCAAACGGTGGAGCGCAAGGTCCGAAGAAATTGAAGGAGGGGTTGAATCCGTGGAGACGGTAATCACCTTGTTATTCTTCGTTTCTTAGTGGATTGTTATTGCGTGGACATCCAACCGGTCAGCGCAAGGTCCGAAGAAGTTGAAGGAGGGGTCAAGTCCGTGGAGTCGGTAATCACCTTGTTATTCTTCAATTCTTAGTGGATTGTTATTGCGTGTTGGTCCCGTGGTTTTTCTCCTGGATTGGAGTTTCCACGTAAATCTCGGTGTGTTGATTTTTATTTTCCGCATTATTTTTTATTTTTGCACTGAGATTGGTTTTTATAATATTACACCTATTCACCCCCCTCTAGGTGTTTGATAGTACCTATTTAGATCCTTGTGGATCCTAAATAACTCTACAATTGGTATCAGAGCGGGTTTTAGGTTTATCTATCATGTGGGTGAAAGTGGTAATATTTTTAGACCTCCTCTTTTTGATGGGACCAATTATGCATATTGGAAAGTGCGGATGAGAGCTTTTCTCATCTCTATTGATGAGCGGGTATGGCAAACCGTTGAATACGGTTGGGTGCATCCTGTTGAGGAAGTAGGAAATTCTACTACCCCAAAACCTCGCTCTAGATGGTCCAAAGAGGAAATCGAAAGATCTTCTTACAATGGGAAAGGTATGAACGCTTTATATAATTCTCTTTCCTCGACTGAGTTTACAAGAATTTCCGCGTGTGAAACCGCGAAGGAAATTTGGGATATTCTCAAAATTACACATGAGGGTACTAATCTTGTAAAAATTCAAAAGCTCCAGATGCTTACAAGTCAATTTGACTCTATTCATATGGAAGAGCATGAATTGTTTACAGATTATTACACTAGACTTCAAGATGTAATTAATACATGTGCTAATTTAGGAGAAAAGATCCCGGAGTCGAAAATTGTAAGAAAGATACTTCGGACTCTTCCGGAACGGTTTAGGGCAAAGGTTACCGCCATTGAAACCGTTAGTCATCCGGATGAGATGAGTGTAGAGGAATTAGTAGGTGCTTTGCAAACTTATGAGATGACTTTTCCTACTAATCAAAATTCTTCCAAGTCTTCTTCTAAGCTTACAGGTATTGCATTCAAATCAACAAAGGAAGAAGATGACGAATCGAGTTCCGACGATGAAATCTCTTTTGCCGATTTTGAAGAACAATTGGCGCGGATCACAAAGAAATTTCGTCGGAAATTTTGGAAGAATCGAACCGATGGATCTTCATCCACGAAACCATCTAAAGGATCATCGGGTTCTAAATCCTCTAAACTCAAAGGCGTTGCAAAACCTTCTAAAGAAAAAGAAAAAGATGATTTCGAAGGGGAAATCCGATGCTATCGATGCAAAGGCTACGGCCATATTTCAACGGATTGTCCTTCTAAGAAATCATACAAAAAGAAGGCTTTGCAAGCAAAAACTTGGGACGATTCTAGTTTCGATGAATCGACCTCAAGTGAAGAGGAAAAAGAAAAAATTGTTGCTTTTCATGCCTCTCAAATTCCCTCTTCTAATTTGTGTTTATCATCTTTAGTCACTGACTCTATTCCTTTGATTTTGCATGAAACATCAACATCCGGAGGAGAGTCATCAAGTGAGGGGGAGTCGGACGAAGAAGAACTCGTTGAGGCATACCAACAACTTCTTGCGGAATCAAAGAAGATGGCCAAACTTAACAAGAAGTTGAGGAAGCAACGACTTGAAGTTCAAGACGAGAATCAAGCTTTAAAGATCAAACTTCATGATCTCGAGGAGGAACAAGGACGGTTTTGGATAACAATAAAATCCTCCAAGAAAAGCTAAACCAATCGGAGACAAACGCTAAATCATATATGGACAAGATTGGTTTTCTTGAAAAGCAGTTTGAAGAGATTCATGTCACCAACCAAGCTTTGACCAAGCAAGTTCATCAACTTAAATCCGACATACAAAGGCTTTCAACCGGTTCCAAGAAACTTAATTGTATGTCCGGATTAGGTCAAGCAAGCAAGGTTGGTTTGGGATTTAAAAAGGACCAAACTGTGCATGCTTCAAGTTCCACAATGAAATTGAAAGGAAGGACATGTCACCTTTGTGGACTTGAAGGACATTTGGTGAAGAATTGCCCGAAAAAGAGAAAGAAAAATCCTTCGGCAACTTCATCTACGGAGCGGACTCAACGGAATCAAAAGACACATCAAGTCAAAGGAGTTCACTCAACCCACCAAAGGTCCGAGCCACAACATCAATCATACAAGTGGATCATTGCGAGGCAAAGACCTAAGGTGGATCAACAGTCAAAGCTACAACCCCCGGGCACAACGAATCAAGACAACCCAAAATCCAGCGATTTTGGATTCGGAAAGGTGATATCTTTCCTTGTCTTAAGTTCTAATTAGCTTATGACTGTATGTAATGCTTTGATTGGTTTTCCCTTCATATTTTTCTTAATCTTTGCATTACATGTTTTTCAATGCTCTTTGTTTTTATACTTTGTTTTTGAACAAAAGGGTTTTTAACGAACAAGTGCATTGAATAAAAAGGGTTTCACGTTCATTCACTCCAATTTAATTTTATATGAATTATCAACTTTACTCCATAATCATAATCTTGAAGATACTTCATTATAGGAGTTTTTGATATTATAAGCATCAAATTTTAGAAATCATGTGTGATCTTTAGATGCTTAATCTATCTCGGTTGTGTGAATTCATTGTGATAAACGTGAGACAACCGATAGACTGAAATTTGGGATTTAATTCTTTCACGTAAGAGATTGCCTTCTTACAAGGGTAAAGAAATGAATTATAAAAGATGTGGAAAGAGTTACATCCGAAAGGAGTGTGAAAACTACCACCACATGTTGGAAAGAGCTACCACATGTTATGGATGTTTGGAAAATATTTTATGAGAATTTTTAGTTGAAGCATTCGGAGATTTAAATTCAAAGTTCTTATTTTGAACAATCTCCTGGTTGGTATAAGGTGGGATAGTTAAAAAGATGCTCAAAGAGCCACCCTTAGGTACTTTAGTGCTTATCTCAAATTTGAAAGGGTAGAATTCAAGATTGATGTCATTTGGAAAATCTCCGTAAGTCATCTTTGTAAATCCGTTACATCTTGATAGAGTTTGGATCTCAAGATTATTTTTGATGACTTGTGTTTGATGAATATAACATGAAAAACGGTCTATAATGTTTTACCTTTATTTTTCATGATTTTGGAGTAAATCTTTTTAATTTTTATAATTAATTGGATTGAATGACATCTATGTGAATTCATTGTTTTTCAAAGCACTTAAATGGATTTCTTGATGGTATACAAATCGGTATTTGAAAAGATTTCAAAATTTGGATTTGTTTCAAGAAATTTTTGCTTTTTGGCTCTGTTGTTCCGGTACCTGCTTTTTAGTACCTGAAAATCCAATCCGGATTAGAAAATCCAATCCGGATCCCGAATGTGAATTTTTCTGGTTTTTCACTTGCGTACCGGTACTACTCTTTTAGTACCGGAACTACATTGCGGATCCGGATTACCCCCTGTTTTACAATCCGGAACCCGAACGAAGGTTTTTCGGTTTTTACACTACGTACCGGTACGCGACTTCTTGTACCGGTACGCGATCTGGAATTCCTTATATTCCGAAACAACATTGTTTTTATTTCATCTCTCCCACTTCAAAACCCTCCCTCTCTCTCTCTAAAACTTCTCTAAGGGGTTTTTCTTCAAGATCAAGAGATTTGTTGCTTTGATTTGTAAGTTTCTTCATGAATCTTGCTTTCTTTTGCTTCAAAACCCTAGTTTTTAGGTTTTGATGTTTATTTTGGGATTTTTGAGTAGATCCTTACTCCAAATGAAATCTCTTGCTTAAATCACTCTTAATTCATGTTTAGAACATATTTGGTTGCTTTCTATCTAATTAGATTCATGTTTCCATGCTTATTTGCTTGAATCTAACATTTTCATATGTTCTTAGTATATAGAAAATTGAGAATTAGGGCTTTTTGATGTAAATGAATTTTGAATGATGAATCATCACTTGTGACATGTTTAGAATGTTTCTTAGACATGTTTAAGCCTTTCTATAAGATCAAATCATAGTGCATTGTGTTCTTTGTAGGAAATGGCATTTTCATGGCTTCTTGCACTAGTGATCTTAATGGCCACTGGAAGTGGACGTGGTCGTGGTTCTGGAAAGAAAAAGGCTACCAAACGATCACGCAACGAGGATTCAACTAGCTCAGATTCTGAAAATTCCTCAGAATATGAAGAAGAAACAGTTCAAGGAAAAGGAAAAGCACCTATGGCTCCACGGAAAAAGAAGGGTGCGGATTCTCCTCCGCGTAGAAGTACCGGTGGACCGGTAATACGCGACCGCTCTCAACGGAGATCTAATGTTGATGAAAGTGAACTGCATGTGAGTGCAAAACGCCGTGCTAGATTTGCAAATCGCACATGCATTGGAGAGCGACACGTGAACTTTAATGAGCTATGTCGTGAGGTGCCAGACTTTGCAAGGATTTTGGAACGAAGCCATATTCGGCCACTTGGCAGAGTTCAACCTAAGATGGGTTTTTGTGTGGAGATCATCAGGGAATTCTACATGCAAGGTAACATACTTCAAAAAGACCATGACACCGGGGCCTTCGTCTTTGAAACAACAGTTAGAGGCGTCAAGTTTGACATTACTCCAGCAGTAATTGGTGCAAACCTTGGATTAGCTGTTGACACTACTGGTCTTTATTACACTGATGGTGACTTCCTACATGATACCCATTGGGATATGGTTGTGGACTCTATTTGCAAGACAGGGACGCACACGAACAGATCATATGTTGAATCAAAGGACCTAAAACCAGAGTATCATATTTTGTCCTTAATCGTATGCTACAACCTATTGCCCACACTGGGGACCAAAAGGATTCGATGGGATCGATTGTTACTTCTCTTTTTCCTTGGTCACCCGGAAAGTGCAAATGGAATTAACACCAACATTCCATTTCTCATTTGGCAGCAGATGGTACATGTCATTGAAGGATCTAGACAACGTGACCTTCTACCGTATCCGATCTTGATTACTCGTATTCTGGAAGATCACGGAGTGGACATTTCTTGTGCCAAATATGATTATGGCTTGGGGGCAATTGATGGAATCACTTTAGCCAAGTCAATTAGCACTTTGAAGACTTTTGGGCATACAAAAGCCTATGCAAGTGAAGCGACAGTGAGTGCACCACCTCGTCAAGAATCTCCTGAACCAGATGAGGTTGTAACTCTTCAAACCCTGCATCGGGATGTTCGTTCACTAAAGAAAAGGATGGAGCAAAGGATGGAGCGAGGCTTCAAGAAACTTGAGGATAGCTTAAAGAAAATCTTCGATATCCTTGGATGCAAACATGATGATGTGGTCACTGGAGCAACTGCACCGAGTACATCTCACGGACCTACATCACATGAGGACGATGAAGATTCAGATCAGGATGAGTGATCTCTTTACCTTCTTGTTTTTGCTTTTTAGTTTCTTTTCACTTTGTGTTGAACAAGAACTCTAATGGGCATGTAACTAAGAACTTATCCTTCTAGTATGTTCTCTTTTTGTTTCTATTAACTGTTTGACAATTTGTGACAAAAAGGGGGAGAACGGAAATGATCGTAGGGGGAGAACACGATCACAAAGGGGGAGAACATGGAGAACATGTTGGAGATGCTCAAAATAGGGGGAGACATTGAAAGAGCCGAAAAACAAAAGAACCAAAAGGAAGACGGATCAAATGTAGGATTTTAATTTCTAACGACTAACATTTGATTGTGTTTGGAGTTTTGTTTTGCAGGAATTACATCACTTTAAGACTCCAAGTCCTAAGTCATAGAGTATGTTCTAGGACTGTTTGGTTCAAATGTATTTTGTATTTATTGGATCTTTCACGCAAAGAAAATCAATGTTTTGGTGATGACATTGAATTTCGATTTTTGGTTTAAGATGAGTGACTTGAGAGTTTTTATGTATTTTTGGGTTTTGTCACGAAATTGCCAAAGGGGGAGATTGTTACGGCTTTTTGGTGTTGGCACATTTCGTGAGTCAAGTCAGTAAGTTGAGTCGGAGTCTTAAAGGGATCAAATTGTCAAATCAGCTTTCGAAGACTCATTGAAGATTCAACATGAGCCCAAGTCAACTCTCAGGTATGATTAAATATAGCTCATGGTGATTAAAGTTCATTTATAATCATTGGAAACAGGAAATTAATGAAAACCGGTTTAGACTTGGTTTTAGGAACTTGGTTTTAACTTACAACTTGTTTTAAGTTTGGATTCCGGTACTTGGTTTGTTTTGGATAAAGTTTATCTTGGAAAAATCAGTTTTTACATTGCGTACCGGAACCACACTTGAAGTTCCTCAAACCCGACACAGAATTTTCTGTAAATTGCATTGCGTACCGGAATACGGACTCGCGTACCGGAACACAATAGAAAAATCTGTGTTTTGCACCATTGCGTACCGGAACACGATATTTGGTACCGGTACACAATGCCCTCTCGGGAAAAGTTTCCTAAACCGACTCTAATATGTTTCCAAGGGCTATAAATAGACATTTAGGGTTTCTCAAGAACGGGGGTTCAATACCGATCAATTTATAAAACACTTGAGAGCAACCCTAGAGGCTAGGTTTTTATCGTTCTTCTTTATAGCCTCTTTTAGGTCAATTCGACGGTTCTTCCAAGATCTATCTTTTGTCGAATTGATCTAATCTTTGCTTAGAGATTTTTCCCATGGATCTTCATTGATAATCTAAGCAAAGGATCACCATCGAAGCCAATATTCTTACCGGCTGAGTTTGCGTCGTGGATTCGACGTGGCACCGTGGATTCGGTGTGTTGAAGGCGTTTCGTGGATTCGAAACGTGTGCTCGTGGATTCGAGTGGCGTTCGTGGATTCGAACGTGTGCAGTGGACGTGCAAACGGTGGAGCGCAAGGTCCGAAGAAATTGAAGGAGGGGTTGAATCCGTGGAGACGGTAATCACCTTGTTATTCTTCGTTTCTTAGTGGATTGTTATTGCGTGAACATCCAACCGGTCAGCGCAAGGTCCGAAGAAGTTGAAGGAGGGGTCGAGTCCGTGGAGTCGGTAATCACCTTGTTATTCTTCAATTCTTAGTGGATTGTTATTGCGTGTTGGTCCCGTGGTTTTTCTCCTGGATTGGAGTTTCCACGTAAATCTCGGTGTGTTGATTTTTATTTTCCGCATTATTTTTTATTTTTGCACTGAGATTGGTTTTTATAATATTACACCTATTCACCCCCCTCTAGGTGTTTGATAGTACCTATTTAGATCCTTGTGGATCCTAAATAACTCTACAGGGCCCAAACCATAGCCCAAAATGTTTAAGTTCAGTTATTATTACTAGTGCATATTGTCTCTAATATACACAATCGCAATCCAATTCCCATCCGTTGTAGGACTATTGGGGTGTCACAGACTCCCCCCGTTTAGACCTGACGTCATCGTCAACCAATCACACGTGTACAACCCAAGATCACCAGGCGATGTTAGACTTATCTTGCTAGCCCTATCATCTAGACCCAGGCTCAGCCGAGATTCGTCACACACTTCCGGTTAGTGATTGGCTCTGTGTTGAGACCAGATTTTTCCTCCATGGGAGAGGGTGACACGTGGCGCCTACCATCGGCAGAGGACACCAGCCGATGGGAAGATGAGTCAAACCAAGAAGGGTTTGTGCTGCATAGGAGCGCAGCACACGACGCGCGCCATCAGTTAAAAGCATCAACCGATGAAGGAAAAAGAGATCCATGCCCTAATTTCGGGTCGAACCTAGTCGTATAAGAATGCGGCACACGGCATAAGCTATCGACTGAGGTTACCAGCCAACAGGAGAAACAGTCGACATAAGAATCTGTCGACGAAAGGAGTCACGAATCACTCAAGACCGACTTCGGCTGACAGCGTCTACTAAACCTCTTCGGTCAATCGACGGAAGAGGCGAGAATCGGAGTCAGCATGTGGGGCTTCGAAGCGATGAAGGAAAGACTTCAAACGGAAAGAATATGATATTTGGGCGTGAATCTCGCAACCAACCTAGAATGGTGAGCGGCGTCCACCAGTGGAAGGCGTTGAAGATCACACTTCGGTGCAACAATCAGGGGATGAACTTAGACGAGAAACGGCTGCTATCCTGATGAGGATAATCGACTTGAAAGGAAGCCGCTGAGGATTTCACGATAACCCCCTTGAATTATGCAGCTAATTCAAAATCCAAATTGGCGCCTAATAAACATGGTTCGAAACTGCATAAATAAGTTAACCACCTCAGCTTCTTCATTTATCTAGGAGTAGGTTAACTTAACTCTTTTTTTTTTCTTCTTTTTTACTGCTTTTCTAGAAGTAGGCTTAATTGTTATCCTTCTATCCCTTTTTTTCCAACTTGTATCCCCTTCTTTTTATCAATATAAAGTATAAACCAGCTCAGCTGTGTCTTTATCTTGCTATTTTTGTGCATTTAGAGTATAAATCGACCCATCGATCGTGTGTTTATTTGCCCTTCTTGTGCTTTAAAGTTACAATCGGCTCATCAGCCGTACATTTATCTCTTAAACTGGTTCGACTCATCTAAGTCGAAACCAACGATCCCTCTCTACCTCCGCGTGCCCGCTTCGGCAGTCACTGGTCGTTGCGGTTGCGAGGAGTTACTATAGAAGAACCCGGCTGTCACGCCCCGGGTGTAAACCAGAACCCGGGCCCGCCAACAGATCCGCCGTGCACACGAAATTTTCCATGTACACGAAGCGCTGGTAACCTGCTCAGATGGATAATATACAATAAAATAGCATAAACAGAGCTGAACTAATAGAACTAACAGTAATCTTAGACTGAAGTAAACTCCAAACTGAAATAAAAGTACAATATACTCCCAGCTCACCATAAATATACAACCAGCTGGCCAAAGCCAGACCCAAAAGTAAACTACTGAAGTCTGAGATACAAAAGGGGGTACAATAAAAACCTCGCTAATCTCTCGCTCGGGGTAGATGATCTAGCTAGTCGGCGATCCTCTTATCTCGATCTGCCGCTGAAGGCCCAGCAGCTCACACAGATGACTCTGCAAAACAAAGGGGAAGAAAGACAGAAAATAATAATGGGGGTGAGAACTACTAGATAAACCAATAGCCTCCCCTAGTGGGTAAAACCTCTAATGCTCACGCACCCAATAGGAATAAAGAGGCAAAAAAGGGGAAACGGTAGTAAGCGATAAAGACTGCTGAAAAAGAAACTGCTACTACAATGCCTCTAAATGCAGTGCCCAAGAGATGTCTGTATAAATGCAACGATAAGGCTAACCGCCCAAAGAAAAACCCAATCAGAAAAGCCAGAAGGCACTGACACTGCCTGCTCTGTCATCACTCACAACTCACCAACCGACCGGCACCCATCACGGTCAAAAAGCCTACTCCGGAGTGGCACTCGAGGGGAGCGACCCACACGAGTAAAGTATCTCTGTATCAATATCTCTGTAACCAGTGTCTCACAATAGCAGGACTGGATCATGACCATGATCAAAGTGGGAAACTGTCACGCCCCGGGTGCAGATCAGGACCCGGGCCCGTCTATAGATCTGCCGTGCACATGGGATTTCCCGCGTACACGAAGCGCTGGTAACCTGCTCAGATATGAAATGTACAATAAGAGCATAATACAGAGCTGAAATAGAAGAACCACATAGTATCTCAGACTGGAACTACAAATACAGCTGTAATATGTACAATAATCTCCCAGCTCACCAAAATAATACAACCCGCTGGCGGAAGCCAGACCCAAAATAAAAGGAGAATCTCACAGTCTGAGTGGGGGGTACAACATCTATCTACAGCTCTCAGTCTCCCAGGAGATCTATCTATTCAGCGATCCCCTTACCTCGATCAGCTGCCGATGGCCTAGCAGCTCCCGCAGATGACTCTGCAAAATAAAGGAGAAGAAAGAAACAGAAAACAATAATGGGGGTGAGAACTACCAGATAAACCAGCAGCCTCCCCTAGTGGGTAAAACCTCAACTCTGACGCACCCACTAGGACTACTAGAGGCAAAAGGGAAAAGGAGAAGTGGTAGATACAAAAGATGCTGAAACAGGAAAACTATCACTATTATGCTGTCAAAACTGTATGCATGTATCAGAAATAGTATCTGACCAAATAAACCCAATCTAGCAACTGATACACGATCGGTATTGCCTGCTCAAGAACCAGTATCTGATCGGCACACGGCACGATCCCATAATATCCAATCGACCGGCACACGGCTCGGTTCTAAGCCTACTCCGGAGTGGCACTCGAGGGGAGCGACCCACACGAGTAAAATATCTCTGTCATCAGTATCACAAGTATCTCTGTAGCACATGTCTCAATATAGCAGGACTGGATCATGACTATGATCAAAGTGGGAAACTCCATCCACTACAGAAACCCAATCCCCAATCCCCAACGGATGCAATAAACCAGACTCAACCCCAATCTGATGCAAGGATAAACATCTGGTCGACCGCCTACTGTCCGCGGTCACCGCAATACCCCACAATCCACAATCTAATGCAATCTCGACTACACTATCCCAAACCCCTGCTCATACTTGAGCAACAACATCTGGATGCAAAGGACAACAATAAAACATGTTCAAATCCCAATATGATAGTGTAGCAATAAATAGTGGCCTTACCTGATGTCCGGGCATGCATGCAACTGTCTTTATTTTTAAAAGTTGTAAAATAGTGTCAAAGGTTTAAAACAATTGATTTACTGAATAAAAGTCATTTGCATGCGAGATCATAGCCTTTGTCTCAATCACAGTGTCCCAATATAAGTCATCATATCATTTGTGGGGTTATATTAAATTTTAGGGGAGTTCGTCCCAGCGGTCCTTGTCATTTGTCATATTAATTTGTCCCAATGGTTCTCATTAATTGTCCTATTAGTTGTTCTGTTAGTAGTCCTGTTAGTAGTCCCAATGATTCTCATTAATTGTCATATTTTAGGGGATTTCTAGTAATCCCAGTGAGCTTGTCAAAAATGAGGTAAGCAACAACCGCCCACCTCGAGCAGCTCAAACAACACCCCAGGTAGTCTCCTGGCTGTCCACAGTCCTCAAATCCTGCAAATCAATGCTCCCGGTATAAATACAAATCCCAAAAAGTACAATATTTGCTGTTTTTCAGACAGCACGGGAAAAGAGGAGTTTTTCACCTCTAAAATGAGCTCCTAAAATCCCAGAAAAATCACGATTGCGTTCCTCGCGAAGAGTAGATCAAAATCGACTCTTTAAACGCCTCGATCTGATGCTCCTACGTCAAGATAAAAATCGGAGAAGTCGGTGCTGTCCAAAAACCATCACAGTAAAATGGGGGGGTCAAAGAGGACTTGAAAACTGTGCCAAAAGTACGAAACGGAGCAAAATGATCAACACGGAAATCGAAGCCCTACCTCTTACGGTCGCGCTGCCGCAAAAATCGTCCAAAAATTCCACCTGGTTAGCCCGCAGTGAATTTTCGACGGAACTGCGACGGGAAATGGGCCTAAAAAGAAAATCGTCGCAGTGCGCCGCGTCGCAGATAACTCACTATCTGTAACTCCTAAAATTCTGAGATTGTAGAGAGAGAGAGAGGAGAGAGAGAGGAAAATTTTTTGTAAAGGGCACTTTCTCTGATTCTCTCTCTATGGCCCGCAAAACGAGGTGGGAAAGAGAGGGGTGGGGGATGCTATTTATAATGGGCCAAGGGCTCCACACAGGATCCGGATCCGAACAGGAAACACCGAAATGGCCAACCAGATTGCGCCACGTGTCCACAAACAGGAAACAGCGGTGCAAGGGCCAATCAGATTTCGCCACGTGTCCCACGTGGTGCACGTGCCGGTCCGCGCTCCGGGTCTTCCGGAAGATGTCGGCCAATGGGGTGCTGCCACGTGTCACCTTCCCACGTGCTTCTAGAAGCCGGCCAGCCAATCAGGAGCTGCCACGTGGCAAGGGAAGAATTCGGTGCACCCGGTGCACGCCTGTCCCATGGACCGCGCACCCGAGCCCCCTGCCCGCGCCTGCCCGCGCTGCCCGCGCCTGCCCGCCCCGCGCTCCTCCGTGCTCCGCCGCTGCGCCGCTGCCCGCCGCCGCTCGCCGGTCGCCGAAACAGTAATTCCGGTGGCCGGAGTTACTGTTCTGGCGTGAACAGTAACCTAGTGCCCAAAAATAAAGTGAATATACCATTTTGACCGTTTTCGCGCGCTGAGTCCAAATTCGCCGTCCGTTTCGCCAAATTCTCATCCGAAATTTTGCCGAAAGCTCCCGGAAATTCCCGTTTGCTCCGATTTTCGCGCCAAGTCTATTTTAAATATCCAATTTCGATTCTACAAGCTCCGATGCACTGTACAAGCTCCCCGCAGTCACTGTTTAATGTTGCACAGTTCCTGCGGGAGTCCGGATCATCACATCCTCCCCCACTAAAAAGAGTTTCGTCCTCGAAACGAGACTCAACAACAATCCTCAGTCCGATGTCTCGAATAAGTAGGGGTGGGCATCCCTCATCTCCGACTCGAGCTCCCATGTAGCCTCGCGCTCGTCATGATTGCTCCATTGGATTTTCACATAGGGAATGGCCCGACTGCGCAATTCTCTTACCTCTCGATCCAGAATTCGCAGTGGGCGCTCCTCATACCTCAAATCCTCGCTGATCTCCAGCGGTGTGAAGTCGATGACGTGCGATGGGTCGAAGACATACTTCCTCAAAGTAGAGACATGAAATACATTATGGACACCAGCAAGCCTCGGAGGAAGTGCAAGTCGGTAGGCAACTGGCCCGATACGCTCCAATACCTCAAAGGGTCCAATGTATCGGGGGCTAAGTTTTCCACGAATGCCGAACCTCCTGATTCCTTTGGACGGCGAGACTTTCAGGAATACATGATCACCAACCTGAAACTCTAAGTCTCGTCGCCGAACATCGGCATAACTCCTTTGTCGGCTTTGGGCGGTCTGAAGATGCTGTCGAATCACTCGGACCTTCTCTTCTGCCTCTATCAAGACATCTGGTCCCAAGGTCCGCTTCTCGCCCACGTCACTCCAATAAAGCGGTGATCGACACTTGCGTCCATACAATGCTTCAAACGGAGCCATCTGAATGCTCGCTTGAAAGCTATTGTTGTACGCGAACTCAGCCAAAGATAAGTGTCGAATCCACCCTCCGCCGAAATCCAAGACGCAAGCCCTCAGCATGTCCTCCAGGATTTGTATCGTCCGCTCTGACTGCCCATCAGTCTGCGGATGAAAAGCTGTACTGAACCTGAGCTGAGTCCCCAAGGCTGTCTGCAAACTCCCCAGAAACGCGAAACAAACCTCGGGTCTCTATCTGATACAATGGAGGCGGGTACTCCATGTAATCTCACTATCTCATCTAGATATAACTGGGCTAGTCGCTCAAGTGGCCACGTAGTCTGCATGGGCAGAAAGTGCGCCGACTTGGTAAGTCGATCCACGACTACCCAGATAGCGTCTGCTCCTCCCTGTGCCCTCGGAAGTCCGACCACGAAATCCATCGTAATGTGGTCCCATTTCCACTGGGGAATTGGGAGACTCTGTAACTTGCCAGCTGGCACTCGATGCTCAGCTTTCACCTGCTGACAAGTTAAACACTGAGCCACAAATCTCCCGATATCCCTTTTCATGCCATTCCACCAGAAGTGTGCCTTGAGGTCCTTATACATCTTAGTCCCACCAGGATGTAGGGTATAAGGTGTATAATGGGCCTCTCGCAAATCTGCTCTCTGATCTCCGCATCCACTGGCACACATGCTCGGTTCCTGTACCTTAGTACTCCCGAGGCATCTACCGTAAAGTCCCCTGACTGATCACTCGGAATCTGATCTCTAATCCTGGTCAAGTGGGGGTCCTCACTCTGTTTCTCCTTGATCCTGTCCAGCAGAGTGGGCTGCAAGACTAAAGATGTCAGTCTAGCAGAGACCCCAGGGGACACAACCTCTATCTCGAGCCGTCTCATCTCCTCTAATAGCGGTGCCTGGTCTGTGATCAACATAGACAAACTTTGCACCGCCTTCCTACTCAAGGCGTCAGCGACCACATTAGCTTTGCCTGGGTGGTAGAAAATATCTACATCATAATCCTTTAATAGCTCTAACCACCTACGCTGCCTCAAATTTAGCTCCTTTTGCGTGAACAGGTATTTTAGGCTCTTGTGGTCGGTGTAGATTTCACAGTGCTCTCCATACAGGTAATGACGCCAAAGCTTCAGTGCAAACACTACAGCAGCAAGCTCCAAGTCATGGGTAGGGTAATTCTTCTCGTAATCCTTGAGTTGCCTTGATGCATAAGCAATTACCCTCCCTTCTTGCATCAACACACAACCAAGTCCACTGTGTGATGCGTCGCTGTAGATCACATATCCTTTCCCCATAACAGGGAGGGAAAGGATAGGAGCGGTCATCAATCTATTCTTTAGCTCCTCAAAGCTTTTCTGACAGTCCTCACTCCAGATAAACTTCACTCCTTTACGCGTCAAGCGAGTGAGGGGTGTGGAAAGCTTCGCAAAGCCTTCCACAAACCGACGATAATACCCAGCTAAACCCATAAAGCTACGCACCTCAGAAACGGTCGTCGGTCGGGGCCAATCCCGGACTGCCTCAATCTTTGCCGGGTCTACGCCACACCTGCGGCGGAAATCACATGGCCCAAGAAAACTACCTCCCGAAGCCAAAACTCGCACTTTGCCAGCTTGGCATACAACTTCTTCTCTCGCAGAAGTTGCAGCACAATCCTTAAGTGCTCCTCATGCTCCGCATCACTTCGGGAGTAGACCAGGATATCATCAATGAACACTACTACGAATCGGTCTAAGTATGGTCGGAAGATCCGGTTCATTAAATCCATGAATGCGGCAGGGGCATTAGTTAGCCCAAAAGGCATAACTGTAAACTCATAATGCCCGTACCGTGATCTGAATGCCGTTTTCGGAATATCCTCGGCCTTCACCTTCAACTGGTGGTAACCGGATTGCAGATCTATCTTAGAGAAGACACAAGACCCTTGCAGCTGATCAAAAAGATCATCGATGCGCGGCAAAGGGTACTTGTTCTTGATGGTCACTTTATTCAATTCCCTATAATCCACACAAAGTCGAAGTGACCCATCTTTCTTCTTCACGAATAGCACCGGCGCTCCCCAAGGCGACACACTCGGCCTAATAAAGCCCTTATCCATCAAATCTTGGAGTTGCGCCTTAAGCTCTCGCAACTCAGCCGGTGCCATCCGGTAAGGAGCCTTTGAGATTGGCGCAGTTCCTGGAACTACGTCAATCACAAACTCAATCTCCCTATCTGGCGGCATGCTAGTCAGCTCAGGTGGAAAAACATCCGGAAACTCGCGGGCAATAGGGATATCCCCGAGTTCCGGCGCCGCCGTAGGCCCCTCAACAACACTAGCCAAAAAGGCTACACATCCTCGACGGATCATTTGCCTCGCTCGGGAAGTCGAAACCATAGAGGCAAAGAAAGTACTCTGACATCCCCGGTATACCAACATCTCCTGGCCTGGCTCTCTAAAAGTGACGGTTCTTGCGGCACAATCAATAGTCGCAAAGTACCGAGCCAGCCAGCCCATTCCGAGGATCACATCGAAGTCCTTC
Source organism: Tillandsia fasciculata (assembly GCA_029168755.2). Taxonomy (NCBI): domain Eukaryota; kingdom Viridiplantae; phylum Streptophyta; class Magnoliopsida; order Poales; family Bromeliaceae; genus Tillandsia; species Tillandsia fasciculata. The sequence goes on from CM054941.1 coordinate 20,795,360, forward strand.
AGCTGTCTCAAGACCAACAGGTCTACTGGCATAATCCAGGACTCGATTTGCATCGGGCAGGACCAACAACACTCTTCCACGTGCAAGGTGTGATCGGGGATCTTAACCTCTAATGCACGTGGCAAAAGTTGTTACGGAATTTGAGTTGGCGTATTTCGTGAATGTATTAAGTCTTGAAGATTGAAGATGAAGAAACTTTGGATCGTATACCTCAATCTCAAGAAAGAAGAATTCAAAAGGATCAGGTACGTTTAACTAAAGAATTTTGATGATCCGAATACTTCTTATAGTGTAGAAACACCTGGAAGAGGTTTTATTTGCTTAATCATCAAAAACTGAACATGGGACATGTTCAGGATCCGGATCGTGGTTTGCAATCCGGATCCCGAAGGGTGTTCGTTCATACACTGGTTCAATCCGGATCGCAGCATTCCATGATCCGGATCCCGAACATAGTTTTACCTGTTTGCTTGAACGATCCGGATCAGGAATTGCAATCCGGATCCCGAACATTGTGTTTTGGTAAAACTGTATGAACGATCCGGATCGTGGACTACGATCCGGATCCCGAACAGGCAATTTTCTGGAAACCGTCATTTGTGCTTCTGCAATCCGGATCGTCAAATCCAATCCGGATCGCCGTCGGTAAAACTTTCCAGAAAAGGCTGTTTTTGATCCGAATATTCTTCCTAGGGTTTCTAACCTATAAATAGCCCTTATTCATTTCTAGGGCATCCGGGAAATAGAAAAAGATAGCCGAAAAGAAAAATCCACATATATAGAGAAGAAAGGAAATCAATAGATTTATTCTATGTTTCTTCATCTATATTGATTGATTTGATTCTAGGTTTTCCATACTCACATTTTGAGTAGAATCAAATCAATGAATACTTAGATGGTATTTCCGATCTATCTTTAATCTAAGTATTCGGCGGATCATCACCACCCAAACAAACAACGATTTACCCCAAAATCGGCGCGTGGACTCGCGTGGCCTTGTGGATTCAAGGTGCAACCGCTCTCGTGGATTCGGAGCGAGGTACGTTCGTGGATTCGAAGCGTGCCATTGGGTGAAGACCGTGGATTCGGTTGGACGTCGTGGACTCGACGTTGGACGCTGTGGATTCAGCGTTGGGCGCGGATCGTGGATTCGAGAAGCGTCGTGGAGCGAGCGGAGAAGATCTACTAGGAGCGTATGGTAAAAGGTTGAGTCGTCTGTGAGTACGTTATATCACCTTGTACGTGTGTTAATTCTAGTGGATTTCGCCGTGTTATCGGTCCCGTGGTTTTTTACTCCGGTTTGGAGTTTTTCCACGTAAAAATCTTGCGTGTTCTTTTATTTTTCCGCATTGGGTTTATTGCGCAATGATTTTTTGAGTGTTTATTGTTTACACCTATTCACCCCCCTCTAGGTGTTTTTTCCCCTATTTAGATCCTTATTAACCTAAACCCAACAAGTGGTATCAGAGCGGGAATAGGGTTGTAAACAATGGTTGAAGGTGGAAACATCAATCGACCCCCTTTCTTTGATGGAACAAATTATGCGTACTGGAAAGTACGGATGAAAGCCTTTTTAATTTCCATCGACGAAAGGGTGTGGCAATCAATTGAATTAGGATGGTCTAATCCAACTGAAATTTTAGATGATGTTCGCACCTTAAAACCTAGGTCGAAATGGACCAAGGAAGAGATAGACTTATCTTCTTACAATGGCAAAGGAATTAATGCTCTATTTAATGCTTTGTCACAAACTGAGTTCTCTCGCGTCTCGGCATGTGAGACTGCGAAAGAAATCTGGGATGTTCTTCAAGTTACGCATGAGGGAACTAACTTAGTGAAGATTCAGAAACTGCAAATGCTCACGAGCAAGTTTGACTCTATCTCTATGGCAGAGAATGAATCCTTCACTGACTATTACACACGATTGCAAGACATCGTAAACTCATGTGCTAACTTGGGAGAGAAGATTCCAGAATTTAAAGTTGTAAGAAAAATTCTAAGAACTCTTCCTGAACGATTTCGCCCGAAGGTCGCAGCCATTGAAACAATTAAACACCCGGACGAAATGCGTGTAGAAGAATTAGTAGGTGCTTTACAAACTTATGAAATGACTTTTCCTACTAACTATTCTTCTGGAAAGGCATCCTCTTCTAAGTCTTCAGGTTACGCATTGAAATCAACTAAAGAAGAAGACGCGGATTCATCCTCCTCGGACGACGACGAGAACCTTTCTATGGAGGACTTTGAGAAGCAGCTCGCTCTCTTGACAAGGAAGTTTCGCCGCAACTTTCGAAGGGGAAATTCAAGCAAAACTCCATCCTTCGGAAAGTCGAAGAAAGGCAAGGGTTCTTCAAGTTACAAGTCAAGAAAGCAAGAGAACTTCTCAAAGGATAAGAAAAGTTCTGAGGGACAAGTTCAGTGCTTCAAATGTCGAGGCTACGGCCACATTGCAACGGAATGTCCCAACAAGAATCCGGCAAAGAAGAAAGCGATGCAAGTCGTTACTTGGGATGACAACTCCACGTCAAATGAGTCATCCTCAAGTGATGAAGAAGACAACGCGACAGCTTTCCACGCGTCCACTACATCTTCACCCTTCATGTGCTTAATGGCAAGTACATCCGACTCACTGTCCAACTCCACTGTTGAAAAGATTGCAACGGACGATGAATCAGATGATTCGGAAGGTGAAGATTTTGTTTTAGCCTACCATAAGCTTTTGAGGGATTCAAAGAAACTGGCTAAGCAAAACAAGGGGTTGAAAGAGAGATTGCAGGATCTTGAAGAAGAAGTAAAAAGGGTAACCTCTCTCTCAACCGATCTTGAAGTGGAAAGGGATAATCTGATTAAAACAAATGTTTCCCTTCAAGAGTCCAATGAGCAACTCGAGAAGAATTATATGGATATGGTGAACAAAGCGAATTACTTCTTGAAGCTCAACGGCGAGGCTCGACAGGAAAAATTGGAAATGACGGAGACCATACGCCAACTGAAGGATGACTTAAAGAGATTTTCTTCTGGAAGGAGTAAGTTGGACAGACTTCTTGGTCTTGGTCAAAGAAATAAGTTCGGCCTCGGATACACTCAAACTGGAGACATTCCAAGTTCGAGTGGTACAGTATTTGTGCCTCAGTCGGTATCTCCTCCTCCGACACCGGAATTCACGACAAGCAACGACAACAAACCTACTACATCCTCCTCGGAATCGACAAGAACCAAGGTATGTTTTCGTTGTGGCATTTCAGGGCACATAAGGAGAAATTGCAAGACGGAAGCCAAACGCACACCTCAAGCACCTCTTGCAATGACTACCAAAAAGGCTATTCCTCGAAAAACAACTGCAAACTATTTGAAGGAAAAGAGCCTTGGTAGTACACCGCTCAAGACGACATCATCAAGGAGCAGCAATTCTTCAAGCAAGACGCTCTCACCTAGGAAATCAACTTCACGATCATTACCGACGCATTCCAAAAAGGTTTGGGTGCGCAAAGGTGAAATCTTCCCTTGTCTTGCTACCAATGTTTCCTTGCATGCATATGATAGTTCGTCTTGGTACCTGGATAGCGGGTGTTCCCGTCATATGACCGGCGATAAAAACTGTTTTCAAACATTTGAGAAAAACTCCGGAGGACTTGTTGTTTTCGGAGATGGTCGGTCTTCCAAAATTGTTGGAAAGGGAACGGTAGCTATTCCAGATGGCCCGGTTCTAGATAATGTGTTATTTGTTCATGGCCTTAAGACTAACCTCATAAGCATAAGTCAACTGTGTGATAGTGGTTATTCAGTTAATTTTTCATCTGATAAATGCACTGTAACTGACATGAACCATGCTTTCTTTTTAAAGGGGGTTAGATCAGAAAACAATTGTTATGTAGTTCCTACTAAGATTTCTGAAAAATGTAACCTAGCATCTTTGAAAAATGAAACACTTTGGCATGAAAGGCTAGGTCACATAAACTTTAAGGAACTTGCTAGAATTTCGAATAAAGATGTGGTCAAGGGGGTTCCGAAACTTTCTTTTGAACAAAACCTTGTGTGTGGCGGTTGCCAAAAGGGAAAACAGTCTAGGACTGCACACAAGAATTTGAACCACATAGGTACAAAACGGCCTTTGGAACTTTTGCATATGGACTTAATGGGGCCAACTCGTCAACCATCTCTGGGAGGTAAATGGTATATTTTCTTGTTGGTTGATGATTTTTCTAGATATACTTGGGTAGCTTTCTTAAAAGAAAAAGCTGATACCTTTGATTCTTTTCTCGAAATCTGCAATCGTATTATGATAGAAAAGAATGATAGGATTACTCGAGTTAGGAGTGATAGAGGTGGGGAATTCATAAATTCCAAATTCATTGATTTTTGCACTTCTAATGGCATTAAACATGAATTCTCCGCACCTTACACACCTCAACAAAATGGTGTAGTCGAGCGCAAAAACAGGGTCGTACAGGAAATGGCACGTGTTATGCTTCACAGCCGGAACTTACCTTTTTATTTTTGGGCTGAAGCGGTGAACACTGCTGTTTATGTTATCAATCGCGTGTATTTGCGCCCGGGGACATTGAATACACCATATGAACTTTGGTTTTGTAGAAAACCTAACATCAAATATTTTCGTATCTTTGGGAGTCGGTGTTTTATTTTACGTGATCGCGAAAATCTTGGAAAATTTGACTCTCGAAGTGACGAAGGGATTTTCTTAGGTTATTCTACAAACAGCAGAGCATATCGAGTTTTTAACTTAGAATCTAAGACGATCGTAGAATCGATAAATGTTAAGGTAGATGAAGCTTTTCATTTTGAATCTGAAAAATCTACCCTCGATATCTCTCTTGATGATGATACACCTGCTAATGCATCTTCTTCTAACAATTCTTTCGATAATAATGTTGATGCATCTAACGGTTCTTCAAGCTTATCTGATGTGCAGGAATCATCTCGTGTACCTCCGCCTACTCCTCTACCTCAAACGTTACGCATCTCCAAGGATCACCCTGAATCGAACATAATTGGAGATCCACAAGAAGGAGTTAGAACACGGAGACAATTGGTTTGCGGATTTGCATGCTATGTATCTCAAATCGAACCAAGGAATGTTGATGAAGCTCTCCAAGATGACTACTGGATTAAAGCAATGCAGGAAGAGCTCCATCAATTCGAGCGAAACAAAGTCTGGGAATTAACGAAGCCTCCGAAGCAACACAATGTGATAGGTACCAAATGGATCTTCAAGAACAAGAAAAACGAAGAAGGTACTATCATCAGGAACAAAGCAAGGTTAGTTGCTCAAGGCTATTCTCAAGTAGAAGGTATAGACTTTGATGAAACTTTCGCCCCTGTAGCTAGACTCGAGTCCATTCGTATATTGTTTGCGATCGCTTGTCATTTTAAAATCAGATTATTTCAAATGGACGTTAAGAGCGCCTTTTTAAATGGATTTTTAAATGAGGAAGTTTATGTAGCTCAACCGAAAGGTTTTGTGGATCATAAACTACCTAACCATGTTTTTCGTCTGAAAAAGGCTCTTTACGGTCTGAAACAAGCACCGCGAGCATGGTACGAAAGGTTGACAAAGCACCTTTTGGAAAAGGGCTACACTCGAGGGGGAGCTGACAGGACTCTCTTTGTGAAGCATTATCAAAACAATTTCATAGTTGCTCAAATCTATGTCGATGACATTGTTTTTGGAGCAACGAGAGATAATGATGCTTCTAAATTCGCGGAGACCATGGAAAGCGAATTTGAGATGTCCATGATGGGCGAATTGAATTATTTTCTTGGATTACAAGTTAAACAAAACGATGAAGGAATTCACTTGTGTCAATCCAAGTATGCACTGGAGTTGGTCAAAAAGTTTGATCTTGAAAATTCTAAGGATTTTCCGACTCCAATGGGAACTAGCCATAAGGGACTTGGAAGTGAATCACAAAGTGAGAATGTAGACGAGAAACTGTACCGCAGTATGATTGGAAGTCTACTATATCTCACGGCTAGTCGCCCGGATATATCCTTCAGTGTTGGGATTTGTGCGAGATATCAATCAGCACCGAAGGAGGTTCACCTGAAAGCGGTGAAACGGATCATCCGATATATCAAAGGTACAATCAATTTCGGAATTTGGTATCCTATGGGAACGACTTTGGATATTGTTGGATACTCAGATGCCGATTGGGCTGGATCGGTGGATGACCGGAAAAGCACGAGTGGTGCATGCTTCTATCTTGGCCACTGCCTTGTTGCATGGCACAGTAAAAAGCAGAACTGCATAGCACTCTCGACTGCCGAAGCGGAGTACATTTCTGCAGGAAGTTGTTCAACCCAATTGATTTGGATGAAAAGCGTGTTGAGCGATTTCCGGATTTCAACATCTTCGGTAACCATTTTATGTGACAACACTAGTGCTATTAACATTTCTAAAAACCCTGTGTTGCACTCTAGAACAAAACATATTGAACTTAGATATCATTTTCTTAGAGAGCTAGTTGAATCAAACATTCTTCAACTGTCATATATTTCAACTGAGGATCAATTAGCCGACATCTTAACAAAACCTTTGGATCAAAAACGTTTTATTCACTTGCGTAAAGCAATTGGCATGCTTTCCTTGAAATAAACTCTTTTGAAACCTTTGCTTAGATTAGGTTTTGTTTTTGTTCTTGTTTTGTTTTGTTCTTTATCTATGTTCTGTACATAGCACACTAATTGAGCATAAATCATAATTGACTTTAATTGCATCCTTTTATGCATTTAGAAATTTATTATGCTTTTGATGTCATAATATTTCAATGTTGCAATGATCATTTACGTTAATTAAACCATCTTTTAAGTGATCAAAGTCAATTTCTCTCTCAATGATCTCTTGGTATAGTCATTATCATATTTGATTGCTTAGTCGAGTATGAATTCGAGATCAATGGTTTGGTTGAATACCTTATATATTAAATAATTGATAGCCAATTGAGGGGGAGTCAATGAAATGTAAAATGCTCAAAAGATGTGGAAAGAGTTACATCCCAATGAGGAGTGTGAAAACTACCACCACATGGAGGAAATGAAAGAAAAAAATATCTACTCCATGAATGAAAAGCAAATTTTTGTTTGAAAATTGTTGATGAAACTCATATTGAAATACTTGACTCAGTCGTATTTCATGGTTGGTATAAGGTGGGATTTTTGATTTAAGATGCTCAAAGAGCCACTCCTTCAACAGATTGTCTAGATATATTATCTAACTTATCTGGGATTTCAAACATCTATTGATCTTGGTATTTCATTTTCTTTACCAAAATTGATGATTTGATAAAGGCATTACGCATAAGATCAGGATAGATGTAATTGAAGTTGTTCAACTTTAAGTGTTTTAACTTTCGTAAATTTTCGTTTCATTTTTGGATATTTTTGATAGATTTTTCATAATCTATTTCTTGTTGTATGAAACGATGTCGTTTGTTTAAAGTTGACATGGTAAAGTGCTTACATACTTTTTCTGGATTTTATTGAGTTTTTCTAAATTTTTCTGAAGAAAAAGTTGTAGCCGATCCGGATCGGGGCAAGTGATCCGGATCCCGAACGCAGGATTTCTCCTGCGGGTGGCCGATCCGGATCACATTCTCGAGCCGATCCGGATCACGGCTAGGGTTCTTATAAAAACATAGAGATTTTCAATTTCTTTTACCCTAATCTCTGGTTTTCAAGCCTCTAGAGTTTCTCTCTCTAGATCTCTTGCTTCTTGGAGCTTCAAAACTCAAAGTTCTTCGGATTCAAGTAAGTTTTATTGATCAAAACTCGGTTTTTACAGTTTTTCATCAAACGTGAGTTGAAAAATTGGAACTTTTTCGTTTGTGAATGGTTTTTGATCAAATTTCTTTTGAAATAAGAACTCTGGGTCAATTAGTTTTGCTTTTATGCTGGGTTTTCTCAAGATAAACGAGTTTTTAGGCTTCGATTTCTAAAAATTCTGGTTTAGGGCATAAAAGAGGAATTTTTGAAAATCATGGAATTGATCTATTTTTAAAATTCTTTTTGGAAAACTAATTTGATTCTTGGCTTCTCTACATGATTATGATTGTCTAGGTACAATGTTTTCAAATTTTTCAAAATTGACGATTTTTCATATGTTCTTGAGTTGGTGTTTCACAGGACAATTTCTCAAACTCAAAGCACTAGATCAATGGCATTCTCCTGGCTGATCCTGCTACTTGTTACAATGGTGCTTACTAGAGCAACTAATAAATTGAAAAGGGCCAAGAAACTCCAAAGAAAGGGAGAAGTCGATGTCATTAGTGACACTGAACTTGAAGAAAACGAGAATGAAATTCACTGGGATATGATAACGGATGATGATGATGATGAGGTATTGCCGACTACCTCAAGACAAAAAGGAAAGGCTCCCATGGACACTGGGAAAGCTCCTATGTCTGCTCCAACTATCTCTATAAAACGCAAACGACTTGCTCGCCGTTTTGGACTAAGACAGAACACCAGTGTTGACCCGCCAATTGCTCCTGACTCTCCGCCCCGTGTTGAAGAAGTATTTGTTAACAATGATCGTCTTAGAGCGTTTGCACATCGCGAATGCATTGGTGAAAGGCACGTGAACATTGAGGCTCTACGAGGTCACTGCCCTGAATTTGGTATTTTGATTGAACAAGCGAATCTCATTCAAGTGTGTCGCTTCCCAGAAACTCTCGGCTACTGCCTGCACCATGTGAGGACCTTCTATACCAATGCACGGCATCTTCGGGAATTTGAGAACGGTCCTATGGAGTTCTACACGAATATCCAAGGCACAAGGTTTAAGATCACTCCACAATTGATTGGCGAGGTTTTGGGAATGGAAGCCAGCAAGACAGGAGCTCACTACCTGAAAGGAGTAAATTTGACAAACACTTTATGGCGAAAAGTGATCGAGGGAATTTGTCTCGAGGGAACACAATCAACCGAAAAATCTGTTCGATCTAAAGAACTTCGTCTTGAATATCGCTTCTTAAACTTCATCACGTGTTACAATATACTTCCAAACATGCAGACGAAGGTTGTGAGATGGGAACGGTTGTTGTTCTTGTATCTCATAGGACATCCATCAGAGGCAACGGCATTGAATATCAACATTCCGTACATCATCTGGAATAGAATGGCGCGATATGTCGAGCATCCTCATCCTGCTGAAAGAATTCCATTTCCATTGATTATAATGAGGATTTTAAAGAAATTTCAAGTTGATATCACTTCTACAACCTATCATCAATGTCTGAGCATGATAGATGAGTCCACGATTGTCAAATCCCTTCACAAGTTGCCACATGTCACTCAACCTTCTGCATCTGGAACGAAGCCCGGTACAAGCACGCATGCATCACCATCTCGGCAAGCACCTGGCACAGATGGTGAAGCATCGTTAAATACGATTTTTAAGTCACAGCAACAACTATCCGTTCAGCAGGACCAAATTGTGAAGGAACAACAAAGAATTGCCAATGAGCTTGAGATCACTACAGCAGCTCACATTACCATCACGAAGAAGATAAATTCTGTGCACAAGCGATTGACAAAGATGTTCTACAAGCTGGGTTGCACAAGTTCTGACGATTCAGATTCTGACAACTGACTATCTTTGACTCATTTCTTTTTGTGCAGGATTTTTAGGTTTTAGTCTTATTGATTTTTTACTTTTAGTTCTCAGTTTGTGCATATTATTAGAATTTTTTTTTTTTACTCTCCTTACATATTGTAGCTCTTGCTACGTTTTGGCTTTGTTTTGTGACAAAAAGGGGGAGAGAGTTTGAGAGAGAGAGAGTTAGAGTTTGCAAAGAACTTTGAACAATGATTGTGAATATCAATGACTAAGTAAGGTAAGTATGACCTCAACTCAACTTTGTTTTTTTTTTGTGATTTGTGACATGCTTCTATACTAACTATTCGACTAACTATTTGGGCATGTAATATGACTAACAAGTTGATGTTGGACTAACATACTTTGACATTTGGTTTTTGACTGCTTAGAAGATATGTTGGTTTTAACTATGATTCTCTTACATATCTGAATTTTTCAAATGTCATGATGAGAGAAACTCTATCTCTGTAGTTGTTTTTGAATGTTTCAATTCTTGAGGTATCTAACGATTTTGTTTGTCAAGAATGCTTTCTGTGTGCAGAGATTACAGATGTCTAAGTCTAGAGTCTGTTTTAGGAGTTTATCTCATGTATTTAATTTCTGGAACTCTTTTGTAAATTTTTGTTGTATGGTGATAGCAACAAAAATATCCTTTTTGAATTTTCTTTTGTGGATTTGTGTTTTGTCACGAAACCGCCAAAGGGGGAGATTGTTACGGAATTTGAGTTGGCGTATTTCGTGAATGTATTAAGTCTTGAAGATTGAAGATGAAGAAACTTTGGATCGTATACCTCAATCTCAAGAAAGAAGAATTCAAAAGGATCAGGTACGTTTAACTAAAGAATTTTGATGATCCGAATACTTCTTATAGTGTAGAAACACCTGGAAGAGGTTTTATTTGCTTAATCATCAAAAACTGAACATGGGACATGTTCAGGATCCGGATCGTGGCTTGCAATCCGGATCCCGAAGGGTGTTCGTTCATACACTGGTTCAATCCGGATCGCAGCATTCCATGATCCGGATCCCGAACATAGTTTTACCTATTTGCTTGAACGATCCGGATCAGGAATTGCAATCCGGATCCCGAACATTGTGTTTTGGTAAAACTGTATGAACGATCCGGATCGTGGACTACGATCCGGATCCCGAACAAGCAATTTTCTGGAAACCGTCATTTGTGCTTCTGCAATCCGGATCGTCAAATCCAATCCGGATCGCCGTCGGTATTTCTTTCCAGAAAAGGCTGTTTTTGATCCGAATATTCTTCCTAGGGTTTCTAACCTATAAATAGCCCTCTTATTCATTTCTAGGGCATCCGTGGAAATAGAAAAAGATAGCCGAAAAGAAAAATCCACATATATAGAGAAGAACGGAAATCATTAGATCTATTCAATGGTTCTTCATCTATATTGATTGATTTGATTCTAGGTTTTCCATACTCACATTTTGAGTAGAATCAAATCAATGAATACTTAGATGGTATTTCCGATCTATCTTTAATCTAAGTATTCGGCGGATCATCACCACCCAAACAAACAACGATTTACCCCAAAATCGGCGCGTGGACTCGCGTGGCCTTGTGGATTCAAGGTGCAACCGCTCTCGTGGATTCGGAGCGAGGTACGTTCGTGGATTCGAAGCGTGCCATTGGGTGAAGACCGTGGATTCGGTTGGACGTCGTGGACTCGACGTTGGACGCTGTGGATTCAGCGTTGGGCGCGGATCGTGGATTCGAGAAGCGTCGTGGAGCGAGCGGGAAGATCTACTAGGAGCGTATGGTAAGAGGTTGAGTCGTCAGTGAGTACGCTATATCACCTTGTACGTGTGTTAATTCTAGTGGATTTCGCCGTGTTATCGGTCCCGTGGTTTTTTACTCCGGTTTGGAGTTTTTCCACGTAAAAATCTTGCGTGTTCTTTTATTTTTCCGCATTGGGTTTATTTGCGCAATGATTTTTTGAGTGTTTATTGTTTACACCTATTCACCCCCCTCTAGGTGTTTTTTCCCCTATTTAGATCCTTATTAACCTAAACCCAACAAAAGTCCTACCTCTAACCCATGTAATGATGCAAATGATCTACTAATGAAAGAATGTGATGCTCCTGTATCAAATAAAGTACGAGTCCTAATGCCAGAAAGCAAGGTGATACCTGCCACCACATGATCTGCTGCCGAAGAGTCCTCTACTTACGCAGCATACACTCGCCCACTCTGAGCTGGAGGGCGATAATCCGTGGGATGGGAAGAAGATGGTCTGCTTGCTGGAGCATAGGGCCGCTGAGCCGTCGACCGCTGCTGCGATGAAGATGGAGCCAATGCTGAGGAGGGAGTGGCGGGGGCCGAAAAGGGGCACGAAGCTCGAATGTGCCCAGGTTGTCCACATCTATAGCAGCGACCCCACCGTTGGTCGCAGGTGTTGGAAAAATGCTGACCTCCACAGAAGATACAATTGCCGGGGGCCCGTGGCTGTCGTGATTGCTGTTGAGACTGCCGCTGTCGCTGAGGCTGCCGCTGCGACCCACGCTGCGACGACTGTGATCTTTGCTGCAGTTGCCGCTTCTGGGATCCACCAGGCCCTCGTCGCTCGGTCCGTCCTTGGCCGGGGAACTGTGGCTGCGGCGGTCGTGGCGGCGTCCACGAACTAGATTGTCCCCCAACCTCCGGTGCCGGTCGCTTCGCCCCCGGGATCACTACAGGAGCTGGAGCTACCTCCCCCATTACTACCTACCCGCACTCAACGTAGAGCGCCTGCTCCATCGAGGCCTCCAAGGTCTGCAACCTACGCGAGCGAACCAATTTAAAAAGGTCCCGGCGCAATCCTCGCTCAAACATGTAGATCCGGTGCGCCTCGTCCCTGGCCACGTTCGGTACACATGCCAACAATTGATTGAAATTGGCAATGTACTCGTGTACGGGCCGATCTCCTTGTCGGAGGTTTCTCAACTGTTCCTCCAACCTCTGCCGGACGCTTTCCGGAAAGAAAGCCCCAAGAAGGAGATTGCGGAATTCCGCCCAGGTCAGGAGCTGAGCCCCAGGCGGACCAGCCGGTCGAACACGCCGCCACCAAGCTTCGGCGTTGTGTTCCAAAAAGTTCGTCGCCAATATCACTTGATATCGTTCCTCGATAAACAACGTCTCAAAACGTCGCTCCATCGCCGTGATCCACGACTCTGCCTCCCACGGCTCAGTACTTTGCCCCGAAAAATGGGGTGGGTCAAACTGGCGGAACCTCATTAACAGGTCCACCACTCCCCGCTGCTCTGCCGGGGTTAGGGATCCTGTCAGCCCAGTCGGCTGTCCACCAGTACCCCGAGCAATAGGGGATGCCGGGGTCACCGGTACAGCTGGGGGATTCACAGCAGGGGAAGAAGGTACGGGAGAATTCTCCGGGGGTGCTACAACAGGCTGCGCCCTCTGTTCTAACATCTGCGTCAGCCGGCTCATGGCCTCCTCCTGACGCCGAACAGCTTCAGACATCTGGGCCATCTGAGCCTGCAGCTCTTGCACCTCACTCTGCTGGCCCTGCTCGAACTCCTCCGGCTCGGGCTCAGGGGAATCCAGCTGAGAACGCGTCAACATCCTACGTCGCGGAGGCATCCTACCACAAGAAACCACACTCAGTATCGGAACCCCACACGACCCAATCTAGCGAAAGTCAAAGACATTCCCCTATTCCTGTGACTTTATGTTGTCTGCAGCCAACATAACTGTCCACCAGAAATAGGCTATGTCGATCCCTCTTTTCTCACTGGAAGAGTCAAACAAAATAAATCGACGACTTTCGCAAAATGCCACGTCTCTCATGCCCTATTATCCTAGGGTCTGCCAAAAGCCTAGGGTTTCCTAAGTCCCAACTGAACTATCCCTAAGCTCTGATACCAACTTAATCTGTCACGCCCCGGGTGCAGATCAGGACCCGGGCCCGTCTACAGATCCGCCGTGCACATGGGATTTCCCGCGTACACGTAGCGCTGGTCACCTGCTCTGGTATGAAATGTACAATAAGAGCATAATACAGAGCTGAAATAGAAGAACCACATAGTATCTCAGACTGGAACTACAAATACAGCTGTAATATGTACAATAATCTCCCAGCTCACTCAAAATAATACAACCCGCTGGCGGAAGCCAGACCCAAAATAAAAGGAGAATCTCACAGTCTGAGTGGGGGGTACAACGTCTATCTACAGCTCTCAGTCTCCCAGGAGATCTATCTATTCAGCGATCCCCTTACCTCGATCAGCTGCCGATGGCCTAGCAGCTCCCGCAGATGACTCTGCAAAATAAAGGAGAAGAAAGAAACAGAAAATAATAATGGGGGTGAGAACTACCAGATAAACCAGCAGCCTCCCCTAGTGGGTAAAACCTCAACTCTGACGCACCCACTAGGACTACTAGAGGCAAAAGGGAAAAGGGGAAGTGGTAGATACAAAAGATGCTGAAACAGGAAAACTATCACTATTATGCTGTCAAAACTGTATGCATGCATCAGAAATAGTATCTGACCAAATAAACCCAATCTAGCAACCGATACACGATCGGTATTGCCTGCTCAAGAACCAGTATCTGATCGGCACACGGCACGATCCCATAATATCCAATCGACCGGCACACGGCTCGGTTCTAAGCCTACTCCGGAGCGGCACTCGAGGGGAGCGACCCACACGAGTAAAATATCTCTGTCATCAGTATCACAAGTATCTCTGTAGCACATGTCTCAATATAGCAGGACTGGATCATGACTATGATCAAAGTGGGAATACTCCATCCACTACAAAAACCCAATCCACCCAATCCCCAACGGATGCAATAAACCAGACTCGACCCCAATCTAGTGCAAGGATAAACATCTGGTCGACCGCCTACTGTCCGCGGTCACCGCAATACCCCACAATCCACAATCTAATGCAATCTCGACTACACTATCCCAAACCCCTGCTCATACTTGAGCAACAACATCTGGATGCAAAGGACAACAATAAAACATGTTCAAATCCCAATATGATAGTGTAGCAATAAATAGTGGCCTTACCTGATGTCCGGGCATGCATGCAACTGTCTTTAAATGTTGTAAAATAGTGTCAAGGGTTTAAAACAATTGATTTACTGAATAAAAGTCATTTGCATGCGAGATCATAGCCTTTGTCTCAATCACAGTGTCCCAATATAAGTCATCATATCATTTGTGGGGTTATATTAAATTTTAGGGGAGTTCGTCCCAGCGGTCCTTGTCATTTGTCATATTAATTTGTCCCAATGGTTCTCATTAATTGTCCTGTTAGTTGTCCTGTTAGTAGTCCTGTTAGTAGTCCTGTTAGTAGTCCCAATGGTTCTCATTAATTGTCATATTTTAGGGGATTTCTAGTAATCCCAGTGAGCTTGTCAAAAATGAGGTAAGCAACAACCGCCCACCTCGAGCAGCTCAAACGACACCCCAGGTAGTCTCCTGGCTGTCCACAGTCCTCAAATCCTGCAAATCAATACTCCCGGTATAAATACAAATCCCAAAAAGTACATTATTTGCTGTTTTTCAGACAGCACGAGAAAAGAGGAGTTTTTCACCTCTAAAATGAGCTCCTAAAATCCCAGAAAAATCACGGTTGCGTTCCTCGCGAAGAGTAGATCAAAATCGACTCTTTAAACGCCTCGATCTGACGCTCCTACGTCAAGATAAAAATCGGAGAAGTCGGTGCTGTCCAAAAACCATCACAGTAAAAAGGGGGGTCAAAGAGGACTTGAAAACTGTGCCAAAAGTACGAAACGGAGCAAAATGATCAACACGGAAATCGAAGCCCTACCTCTTACGGTCGCGCTGCAGCAAAAATCGTCCAAAAATTCCACCTGGTTAGCCCGCAGTGATTTTCGACGGAACTGCGACGGGAAATGGGCCTAAAAAGAAAATCGTCGCAGTGCGCCGCGTCGCAGATAACTCTCTATCTGTAACTCCTAAAATTCTGAGATTGTAGAGAGAGAGAGAGGAGAGAGAGAGGAAAATTTTTCGTAGAGGGCACTTTCTCTGGTTCTCTCTCTATGGCCCGCAAAACGAGGTGGAAAGAGAGGGGGTGGGGGATGCTATTTATAATGGGCCAAAGGGAATCCACACAGGATCCGGATCCGAACAGGAAACACCGAAATTGGCCAACCAGATTGCGCCACGTGTCCACATAACAGGGAACAGCGGTGCAAGGGCCAATCAGATTTCGCCACGTGTCCCACGTGGTGCACGGCCGGTCCGCGCTCCGGGTCTTCCGGAAGATGTCGGCCAATGGGGTGCTGCCACGTGTCACCTTCCCCACGTGCTTCTAGAAGCCGGCCAGCCAATCAGGAGCTGCCACGTGGCAAGGGAAGAATTCGGTGCACCCGGTGCACGCCTGGCCCATGGACCGCGCACCCGAGCCCCCTGCCCGCGCCTGCCCGCGCCTGCCCGCGCTGCCCGCGCCTGCCCGCGCCGCGCTCCTCCGTGCTCCGCCGCTGCGCCGCTGCCCGCCGCCGTGCGCCGCCGCCCGCCGCCGCTCGCCGGTCGCCGGAACAGTAATTCCGGCGGCCGGAGTTACTGTTCCGGCGTGAACAGTAACCTAGTGCCCAAAAATAAAGTGAATATACCATTTTGACCGTTTTCGCGTGCTGAGTCCGATTTCGCCGTCCGTTTCGCCAAATTCTCATCCGAAATTTTGCCGAAAGCTCCCGAAAATTCCCGTTTGCCCCGATTTTCGCGCCAAGTCTATTTTTAAATGTCCAATTTCAATTCTACAAGCTCCGATGCACTGTACAAGCTCCCCGCAGTCACTGTTTAATGTTGCACAGTTCCTGCGGGAGTCCGGATCATCACAGAAACTCCATCCACTGATGCAATCCCGATCCCCAATCTGATGTGATAATAACATCCGGTCAACCGCCCGAAATCCGCGGTCACCGCTATGCCCCACAATCCCCAAGACGAGTCTAAACTGTCCCAGACTCAAGATCCAACTACACTATCTCAAGATCCCGATCCGACTCCATCATCATGCATCGATAGAGAAGAATAACAATAAAAACATGTTTTCTCCTAAATCAAATCCCATAATATAGTGCTGCAGTAAAATAGTGGCCTAACTAGATGTCCAAATAAGCATGCAAGTGTTCCTTTTTAAAAGCATTGGAAAAGTGACTAAGGTTTCATGTGAAGAATCATTTTAAAATAATATTGGGTTACTTATTTGCATGCGGTTTAAGATATAGCAATTGTCCAACTTTACTGTCCCAGATTTATCACATAGAAGCTATTATATAATTTAGGGGACCAATGCAATAGGTTCATATACCACAAGATAACTGTCACATTTATAAGTGTAGAACTCTTCTACTCCTAGTGAGCAAGTCAACACAGAGGAAAACGTGACCACCCACCTCGAAAAGCATGCACAACACACCAAAAAAATACCCGCTGTCCTCTAAGCACACCGCCAGCTGCAACAGTATCCTACAACATCACACAAGTGTACCCGGTGTAAAAACTACAAGTCCCAAAACAGATTTTGCTGTTTTTACAATCAGCACGCAAAATGAGGAATTTCACCTCTGTCCCAAGCTCCAAAAATCCCAGAAAAATCACGGTTGCGTTCCTCGCGAAAAGTAGCCCAAAATCGACTCTTGAATTGCCTCGATCTAATATTCCTACGCTGAGAAACAATTCGTCGAAGTTGCCGCTGTCCAAAAACCCAAACAGCAAAAGAGGGGGTCAAAACACCTCGGGAATCGTGCCAAGGAATCGGAATCCAGAGAAACCACCAACACGGAAAACGAAGCCCTACTTCTTAGAAACATACCGGCGAAGAAATCGTCGAAAAAGGACTCTTGTACTGCGCAGGGGACTCCTCGGACTGAAATGCGACGATAAATGGCCGAAAATGGGAGAAAACCGAGGCACACTGTAAAATCTGGATCGCCGCTGTCGAACTTCCAGAAAATCTGGGATTGCACCACGAGGTAGAAAAATCAGTGAGGAACAACTTCTCTTCAATGGCCTCCCTCTGGTTCTCTCTCTATTGCTCAGAAAAAGCAGAAGAAAAGGGGAGGGGAGGGCTATATATAGGCCCATTAAAACAATTGCAAAAATGACCATTGTGTCCCGAATTCGGGCGCCCGAATCTTTCGGGCCCCGAATTCGGGCCCACACAGTGCCGCGGGCCACGGAGGCCCAGTCCCGCACGGGATCCTGGTCGGACCGCGCGACCGTCCGACCCGGCCCGCGGTGCGACACGCGTCCCCCGCACAGGGGACAGCGCGCCCGGCCAACCGGGCGGGGCCACGTGCCCCCCCTGCGGGGACGGCGGGGTGGGTGGCGCCCGCCTATGGTGTGGCGCCACGTGGCGCCACCCTTTCCCGCCCGACACGGCGCTGCCACGCGCCGCCTGCGCCGGCCGCCGCGTGCGCGTACGGCCGCAGGTGCGCGCCTGCGGATGCGCCGCGCGCACGTACGCCAGCCAACCCGGGGCTGCCACGTGGCGCGCCCCGGTGCACCTGCGCCGCGCCGCTGCCCCCGCCTGCCCGGCCTGCCCGCGCTGCCCGCGCTTGTCCCATACGCCCCGCGCGCTGCGCCGGCCCAACGGAAGCCCGCCACGTGGCCCGCCGGTCCACCGTGCACCGGCGGCCCGTCCCGTCGACCGAGAGTGGCGCGCCGGCCCAATAAAAAGGCGCCACGTGTCCCCGGCCGGTCCACAGTTCCCCCCATGCACCATTTTGCGCAAAAACTTTGGGGGGTCCGTTTTTGGGCATCCGGACTCCGAAAAATACAAATAAATAGCCGTTTTCAAGCGTTTTTCCGCGCTAAATCCAAATACGGCCTCCGTTTAGCCTGATTCCACTCCTAAAATTCGGCAAAGGCAGCCGAAGGTCAGGCTTGCTCCCAAATCCTCTCTGAGTCCAAACAACACATCACTTTGACATGTTGGGGCCCCACACACCACTGACAGGTGCTCCACACCCCGAAACAGGGGAAAAACCACAGGGGAACCTGGGACACTACATCCTCTCCCACTAAAAAAAAGTTTCGTCCTCGAAACGAAAATCATACCTCAATCCTGAGCCTCGAACAGGTAGGGATAGGCATCCATCATCTCTGACTCGAGCTCCCATGTCGCCTCGCGCTCATCATGGTTGCTCCAGAGGATCTTCACATAGGGGATGGTCCGATTGCGCAATTCTTTCACCTCCCGATCAAGAATCCGCAGTGGGCGCTCCTCATATCTCAAATCCTTGCTGATCTCGAGAGGTGCAAAGTCGATGACGTGCGACGGGTCGAAGACCTACCTCCTCAGAGTAGAAACATGAAAAACATCGTGGACACCAGCCAGTCTCGGGGGAAGTGCAAGTCGATAAGCAACTGGCCCGATACGCTCCAACACCTCGAAAGGTCCAATGTATCGGGGGCTGAGTTTCCCGCGAATGCCGAACCTCCTAATCCCCTTGGACGGCGAGACTTTCAGAAATACATGATCTCCAACCTGAAACTCTAAGTCTTGTCGCCGAACATCAGTATAGCTCCTCTGTCGACTCTGAGCGGTCTGAAGATGCTGTCGAATCACCCGGACCTTCTCTTCTGCCTCTAGCAGTATATCTGGCCCCAAGGTCCGTCTCTCGCCTACGTCACTCCAATAAAGTGGTGATCGGCACTTGCGTCCATACAACGCTTCAAACGGAGCCATCTGTATGCTCGCTTGAAAGTTGTTGTTGTACGCAAACTCAGTCAAGGATATGTGCCGAATCCATCCTCCGCCGAAATCCAAGACGCAAGCCCTCAGCATGTCCTCCAAGATCTGTATAGTCCGCTCTGACTGCCCATCAGTTTGTGGATGAAAAGCTGTACTGAATCTGAGCTGAGTCCCCATCGTGGTCTGCAAACTCCCCCAAAAACGCGAGGCAAACCTCGGATCTCTATCTGACACAATGGAGGCGGGTACTCCATGCAACCTCTGTTGGGTTTAGGTTAATAAGGATCTAATAGGGGAAAAAACACCTAGAGGGGGGTGAATAGGTGTAAACAATAAACACTCAAAAAATCATTGTGCGATAAAACCCAATGCGGAAAAATAAAAGAACACACAAGATTTTTACGTGGAAAAACTCCAAACCGGAGTAAAAAACCACGGGACCGATAACACGGCGAAATCCACTAGAATTAACACACGTACAAGGTGATATAACGTACTCACAGACGACTCAACCTTTTACCATACGCTCCTAGTAGATCTTCTCCGCTCGCTCCACGACGCTTCTCGAATCCACGATCCGCGCCCAACGCTGAATCCACAGCGTCCAACGTCGAGTCCACGACGTCCAACCGAATCCACGGTCTTCACCCAATGGCACGCTTCGAATCCACGAACGCACCTCGCTCCGAATCCACGAGAGCGATAACACCTTGAATCCACAAGGCCACGCGAGTCCACGCGCCGATTTTGGGTAAATCGTTGTTTGTTTGGGTGGTGATGATCCGCCGAATACTTAGATTAAAGATAGATCGGAAATACCATCTAAGTATTCATTGATTTGATTCTACTCAAAATGTGAGTATGGAAAACCTAGAATCAAATCAATCAATATAGATGAAGAACCATAGAATAGATCTATTGATTTCCTTTCTTCTCTATATATGTGGATTTTTCTTTTCGGCTATCTTTTCTTAACCAGCCGATTTATTGCGGATGCCCTAGAAATGAAATGAAGGGCTATTTATAGGTTAGAAACCCTAGGAAGAATATTCGGATCAAAAACAGCCTTTTCTGGAAAGTTTTACCGACGGCGATCCGGATTGGATTTGGCGATCCGGATTGCAGAAGCAAAAAGACGATTTCCAGAAAATTGCCTGTTCGGGATCCGGATCGTAGTCACCGATCCGGATCGTTCATACAGTTTTACCAGAACATCATGTTCGGGATCCGGATTGCAATTCCTGATCCGGATCGAAGAAGCACACAGGTAAAACTAGTGTTCGGGATCCGGATCAGAGATGCTGCGATCCGGATTGAACCAGTGTATGAACAAACACCTTTCGGGATCCGGATTGAAAGCCACGATCCGGATCCTGAACATGTCCCATGTCCAGTTTTTGATGAATAAGCAATTAAAACCTCTTCCAGGTGTTTCTACACTATAAGAAGTATTCGGATCATCAAAATTCTTTAGTTAAACGTACCTGATCCTTTTGAATTCTTCTTTCTTGAGATTGAGGTATACGATCCAAAGTTTCTTCATCTTCAATCTTCAAGACTTAATACATTCACGAAATACGCCAACTCAAATTCCGTAACAATCTCCCCCTTTGGCGGTTTCGTGACAAAACACAAATCCACAAAGAAAATTCAAAAAGATATTTTTGTTGCTATCACCATACAACAAAAATTTACAAAAGAGTTCCAGAAATTAAAAACATGAGATAAACTCCTAGAACAGACTCTAGACTTAGACATCTGTAATCTCTGCACACAGAAAACATTCTTGACAAACAAATTCGTTAGATACCTCAAGAATTGGAACATACAAAACCAAATACAGAGATAGAGTTTAGTCTCATCATGACATTTGAAAAATTCAGATATGTGAAAGAAGTATAGTTAAAAACCAACATATCTTCTAAGCAGTTGAAAACCAAATGTCAAAGTATGTTAGTCCAACATCAACTTGTTAGTCATATTACATGCCCAAATAGTTAGTCGAATAGTTAGTATAGAAGCATGTCACAAATCACAAAAGAAAAACCAAAGTTGAGTTGAGGTTCATACTTACCTTGATATCATCGATATTCACAATCATTCATTGTTCAGAGTTCTTTCTAACTCTCTCACTCTCTCCCCCTTTTTGTCACAAAACAAAGCCAAATAATTACAAAACAAGGAGAGTTAACAAAAATTATAAACCTGCAAAACAAACGAAGGATCAAATTGAAAAACCTGCAAAGTTAGAACAAACAGAAGTTAAAGCAAAGAACTACTCCTGAGAGTCGGAGTCATCAGATGTCGTGCACCCCATTTTCGCAAACAGCTTCTTCACAAGTTTCTTCACGGATGAGACTGACTTAGTCAAAGTGACCTGAGAAGCTGTGATAATTTCCATCTCATTTTTCATGACGTGAAGATCGCCTTTCATTTCAGTGAATTCAGCGGACATACGTTCCTGTTCATTCGAAAGCCGCTGTTGTTCTTTAAAGATGGAGGTGACAGAGGCATCATCGTCAGAGGGAGATGGAGGTGCCTTCTGTTGCGGAGGAACTGGGGCTGTGGAAGAAGTTGCATGTGGTCGAGCTCGTTGTCCAATCGGAGGAGAGGGGGGATCATCCTGCTTTGTTGGTAGAGACTTGACGATGGTTGTCTCATTGATTGTCCCCAAACTATACATATAAGAGCTCGCGCTTGTATCCACTTTAAATCTCCTAAGGATGCGCATGATAATCATTGGATATGGTAGTCGCTCTGTTGGGTGAGAGTGTTCGACATACCGCGTCATCCTATTCCAAATGAGATAAGGGATGTTCAAGTTTGCTCCCATTGCAGCTGTTGGGTTCCCAAGAAGATAAAGAAATAACATCCTATCCCATCGAAGCACTTTTGTATTCATATTTGGAAGAATGTTGTAGCAGACAATGAAGTTGATATACTTATATTCTTTCCGAAGCTCTCTAGAAAATACGGAGTTTCCGGTAGACGGAGTATCCGGAAGGCAAATTCCATTGACTACAATTCTCCAAGAGTTTTCGTGAAGACTTGAGTCTTCAAATAATGAAGTCCATCTGAGATGGCTGTCATGCCAAGCACCTCTCCAATCAGTTGGGGAGTGACTTTGATTTTGATACCTTTTACAAAGGTATGAAATTCCCGGCGTCCGTCAACATCATCAATAAGACTTGCAGCATTCTGATAGAAAATCCGAACTGAGTGTGGGCAATACCCAGTTTTTTCAGGAAAGTTGCAAATTGGAGCGAGACCAACTTGGTCAAACAGAGCTCCAAACTCTGCAGATCGATTCCTCATCTGTTGTACATTAACATGTCTTTCACCTATGCATTCCCTCTTTTCAAAATCTTTGATTCTTGTGGAGCTGATGAATCCCTGAGGTGGTGGCTGGGTGGCTATAGGTTCGTTGATTGAAATGCCCTGAGCACTACCTCTTTTCCTCGCACTAGTTTTCATCCTTTTTCCAGTTTGTGTGGGTTCCATCGGTGCTTTCCCTTTCTCAGCTGCTGTAGGAGGAGGCTTAGTTTTGGGGGCTTCAGCAGGAGCCTTTCCTTTTGCGACAGTTGGGACAGGTGCTTCAATTTCGATGTTGTCCCAATCAATTGACTCTGTTTCCGATTCAGTATCGGAGTCAGCTTTAGCTCGTTTCGTCCTTTTGTTCCTCTTTGGCTTGGCAGTGTCCTTTACATGGACCATGGCAGCAAGTAGGAAAATGATCCAGGTGATCACCATTGCTTACAGTGCTTTGAGTTTCGAAAAGTGTCCTGTGAAGACCAACTCAAGAACATATGAAAAATTGTCAATTTTGAAAAATTTAAAAATTGTACCTAGACAATCATATTCATGTAGAGAAGCCAAGAATCAAATTAGTTTTCCAAAAAGAATTTTAAAAATAGATCAATTCCATGATTTACAAAAATTCCTCTTTTATGCCCTAAAACCGAATTTTTAGAAATCGAAGCCTAAAAACTCGTTAATCAAGTAAAATCCCAGCATAAAAGCAAAACTAATTGACCCAGAGTTCTTATTTCAAAAGAAATTTGATCAAAAACCATTCACAAACGAAAAAGTTCCAATTTTTCAACTCACGTTTGGTGAAAAACCATAAAAACTGAGAAAAACCGAGTTTTGATCATGAAAACTTACTTGAATCCGAAGAACTTTGAGTTTTGAAGCACCAAGAAGCAAGAAATCTAGAGAGAGAAACTCTAGAGGCTTGAAAACCAGAGATTAGGGTAAAGAAATCAAGAATCTGTATGTTTCTATATAAAACCCTATCCGTGATCCGGATCGGCCGAGAATGTGATCCGGATCGGCTACCCGCAGGAAAAATCCTGCGTTCGGGATCCGGATCACTTGCTCCGATCCGGATCGGCTACACCTTTTTCTTGAGAAAAATTTAGAAAAACACAATAAAATCCAGAAAAAGTATGTAAGCACTTTACCATGTCAACTTCAAACAAATGGCATCGTTTCATGCAACAAGAAATAGATTATGCAAAATCTATCAAAAATATCCAAAAATGAAACGAAGATTTACGAAAGTTAAAACACTTAAAGTTGAACAACTTCAATTACATCTATCCTGATCCTATGTGTAATGTCTTTATCAAATCATCAATTTCAGTAAAGAAAATGAAGTACCAAGATCAATAGATGTTTGAAATCCCAGATAAGTTAGATAATATATCTAGACAATCTGTTGAAGGAGTGGCTCTTTGAGCATCTTTAAAAAAAAAATCCCACCTTATACCAACCATGAAATACGACTGAGTCAAATATTTCAATATGAATTTCATCAACAATTTTTCAAACAAAAATTTGCTTTTCATTCATGGAGTATCTTGTAGAGTTATTTAGGATCCACAAGGATCTAAATAGGTACTATCAAACACCTAGAGGGGGGTGAATAGGTGTAATATTATAAAAACCAATCTCAGTGCAAAAATAAAAAAATAATGCGGAAAATAAAAATCAACACACCGAGATTTACGTGGAAACTCCAATCCAGGAGAAAAACCACGGGACCAACACGCAATAACAATCCACTAAGAATTGAAGAATAACAAGGTGATTACCGACTCCACGGACTCGACCCCTCCTTCAACTTCTTCGGACCTTGCGCTGACCGGTTGGATGTCCACGCAATAACAATCCACTAAGAAATGAAGAATAACAAGGTGATTACCGTCTCCACGGATTCAACCCCTCCTTCAACTTCTTCGGACCTTGCGCTCCACCGTTTGCACGTCCACTGCACACGTTCGAATCCACGAACGCCACTCGAATCCACGAGCACACGTTTCGAATCCACGAAACGCCTTCAACACACCGAATCCACGGTGCCACGTCGAATCCACGACGCAAACTCAGCCGGTAAGAATATTGGCTTCGATGGTGATCCTTTGCTTAGATTATCAATGAAGATCCATGGGAAAAATCTCTAAGCAAAGATTAGATCAATTCGACAAAAGATATGTTCTTGAAAGAACCATCGAATTGACCTAAAAGAGGCTATAAAGAAGAACGATAAAAACCTAGCCTCTAGGGTTGCTCTCAAGTGTTTTATAAATTGATCGGCCGTGCTCCCCACGTTTTTGAGAAACCCTAAATGTCTATTTATAGTTTAGAAACCTTTGGAAAGAGATAAGAATCAAAAACATACCTTATCTGGAATTTTTCAGGACGGCGATCCGGATCGGGATTACTGCGATCCGGATCGTCGTAACGAGATTGACGATTCCAGAAATCCAAGGGTTCGGGATCCGGATCGCAAGGCCCGATCCGGATCGTTCATGAATTTCAGCAACATCCAATGTTCGGGATCCGGATCAGAATAGGCTTGGATCCGGATTGGATTTGCACATGAACTAATACCCTTCGGGATCCGGATTGGATCATCTGATCCGGATCCTGAACATGTCCCATGTCCAGTTTTTGATTTTTATGCAATTAAAAATTCATCCAAGTGTTTCTACACTATAAGAAAGTATTCGGATCACCAAAATTATTTAGTTAAACATACCTGATCCTTTTGAATACTTTCTTCTTGAGATTGATGTAACTGATCCACAATTCTTCATCTTCAATCTTCAAGACTCAAGACACTGAGTGTCAACTTGAGCTCTTGTTGAATCTTCTCTAAGTCTTTGATTGCTGATTGACAATTTGATCCCTTTAAGACTCCGACTCAACTCACTGACTTGACTCACGAAATATGCCAACACCAAAATGCCGTAACAATCTCCCCCTTTGGCAATTTCGTGACAAAACCCAAAATACATAAAAACGCTCAAGTCACTCATCTTAAACCAAAAAATCGAAATTCAATGTCATCACCAAAACATTGATTTTCTTTGCGTGAAAGATCCAATAAATACAAAATTACATTTGAACCAAACAGTCCTAGAACATACTCTATGACTTAGGACTTGGAGTCTTAAAGTGATGTAATTCCTGCAAAACAAAACTCCAAACAAAATCAAACGTTAGTCGTTAGAAATTAAAATCCTACATTTGATTCGTCCTTTTGGTTCTTTTGTTTTTCGGCTCTTTCAATCTTTTCTTTATCTCCCCCTATCTTGAGCATCTCTAACATGTTCTCCATGTTTGTGATACGATCATCATTTTTCGTTCTCCCCCATTTTTCCATTTTCGTTTGTCCTCTCTTGATGATCTCATCTCCGTCATTTCTCTTCTCCCCCTTTTTGTCACAAATTGTCAAACAGTGAACATACTAGACAAAAGGAAATCTAACAACATTAGTTCATAGAGAAAGAGAGATAAAAGCTCAGTTCCGGTATATAACAAAAATGCAGATTGCGTACCGGTACCAGAAAGCAAAAATCAAATAATTTCTTGAAACAAATCCAGATTTTAGAATCTTTTCAAATACCGATTTGTATTCCATCAAGAAATCCATTTAAGTGCTTTGAAGAACAATGAATTCACAGAGATGTCATTCAATCCAAATTTCTTTCATTAGAATAATTTAGAAAAATAAAAACCAGAAAGAGTATGTAAGCACTTTAGCGCATCAACTTTAAACAAAAGTCATCGTTTCATGCAACAAGAAATAGATTATACCAAATCTATCAAAAATACTCAAAAATGAAACGAAAATTTATGAAAATTAAAACTCTTAAAGTTGAACAACTTCAATTACATCTAACATGATCTTATGCGTAATGCCTTTATCAAATCATCAATTTTGGTAAAGAAAATGAAATACAAAGATCAATAGATGTTTGAAATCCCAGATAAGTTAGATAATATATCTAGACAATCTGTTGAAGGAGTGGCTCTTTGAGCATCTTTTTAAAAATCCCACCTTATACCAACCATGAAATATGACTGAGTCAAGTATTTCAATATGCATTTCATCAACATTTTTAAAACAAAAATTTGCTTTGCATTCATGGAGTATCTTTTTCTTTCTTTCTTTTCCTCCATGTGGTGGTAGTTTTCACACTCCTCATTGGGATGTAACTCTTTCCACATCTTTTGAGCATTTTACATTTCTTTGACTCCCCCTCAATTGGCTATCAATTATTTAATATATAAGGTATTCAACCAAAAATTGATCTCGCATTCATACTCGACTAAGCAATCAAATAAGATAATGACTATACCAAGAGATCATTGAGAGAGAAATTGACTTTGATCACTTAAAAGATGAATTAATTAACATAAATGATCATTGCAACATTGAAATATTATGATATCAAAAGCATAATAAATTTCTAAATGCGTGAAAGGATGCAATTAAAGTCAATTTAACCAATGCTCAATTAAACAACTCCTCTAAATGAAGTGTCTTCAAGATTATGAATATGGAGTCAAGTTGATAATCCAAGAAAATTAATTTGGAGTGAATGAACGTGAAGCCCTTTTTATTCAATGCACTTGTTCGTTAAAAACCCTTTTGTTCAAAAACAAAGTATAAAAACAAAGAGCATTGAAAACATGTAATGCAAAGATTAAGAAAAATATGAAGGGAAAACCAATCAAAGCATTACATACAGTCATAAGCTATTTAGAACTTAAGACAAGGAAAGATATCACCTTTCCGAATCCAAAATCGCTGGATTTTGGGTTGTCTTGATTCGTTGTGCCCGGGGGTTGGTAGCTTTGACTGTTGATCCACCTTAGGTCTTTGCCTCGCAATAATCCACTTGTATGATTGATGTTGTGGCTCGGACCTTTGGTGGGTTGAGTGAACTCCTTTGACTTGATGTGTCTTTTGATTCCGTTGAGTCCGCTCCGTAGATGAAGTTGCCGAAGATTTTTCTTTCTCTTTTTCGGGCAATTCTTCACCAAATGTCCTTCAAGTCCACATAGGTGACAAGTTCTTCCTTTCAATTTCATTGTGGAACTTGAAGCATGCACAGTTTGGTCTTTTTAAATCCCAAACCAACCTTGCTTGTTTGACCTAATCCGGACATACAATTAAGTTTCTTGGAACCGGTTGAAAGCCTTTGTATGTCGGATTTAAGTTCATGAACTTGCTTGGTCAAAGCTTGGTTGGTGACATGAATCTCTTCAAACTGCTTTTCAAGAAAACCAATCTTGTCCATATATGATTTAGCGTTCGTCTCCGATTGGTTTATCTTTTCTTGGAGGATTTTATTGTTATCCAATAAAAGTCTCGTTCCTCCTCGAGATCATGAAGTTTGATCTTTAAAGCTTGATTCTCGTCTTGAACTTCAAGTCGTTGCTTCCTCAACTTCTTGTTAAGTTTGGCCATCTTCTTTGATTCCGCAAGAAGTTGTTGGTATGCCTCAACGAGTTCTTCTTCGTCCGACTCCCCCTCACTTGATGACTCTCCTCCGGATGTTGATGTTTCATGCAAAATCAAAGGAATAGAGTCAGTGACTAAAGATGATAAGCACAAATTAGAAGAGGGAATTTGAGAGGCATGAAAAGCAACAATTTTTCTTTTTCCTCTTCACTTGAGGTCGATTCATCGAAACTAGAATCGTCCCAAGTTTTTGCTTGCAAAGCCTTCTTTTTGTATGATTTCTTAGAAGGACAATCCGTTGAAATATGGCCGTAGCCTTTGCATCGATAGCATCGGATTTCCCCTTCGAAATCATCTTTTTCTTTTTCTTTAGAAGGTTTTGCAACGCCTTTGAGTTTAGAGGATTTAGAACCCGATGATCCTTTAGATGGTTTCGTGGATGAAGATCCATCGGTTCGATTCTTCCAAAATTTCCGACGAAATTTCTTTGTGATCCGCGCCAATTGTTCTTCAAAATCGGCAAAAGAGATTTCATCGTCGGAACTCGATTCGTCATCTTCTTCCTTTGTTGATTTGAATGCAATACCTGTAAGCTTAGAAGAAGACTTGGAAGAATTTTGATTAGTAGGAAAAGTCATCTCATAAGTTTGCAAAGCACCTACTAATTCCTCTACACTCATCTCATCCGGATGACTAACGGTTTCAATGGCGGTAACCTTTGCCCTAAACCGTTCCGGAAGAGTCCGAAGTATCTTTCTTACAATTTTCGACTCCGGGATCTTTTCTCCTAAATTAGCACATGTATTAATTACATCTTGAAGTCTAGTGTAATAATCTGTAAACAATTCATGCTCTTCCATATGAATAGAGTCAAATTGACTTGTAAGCATCTGGAGCTTTTGAATTTTTACAAGATTAGTACCCTCATGTGTAATTTTGAGAATATCCCAAATTTCCTTCGCGGTTTCACACGCGGAAATTCTTGTAAACTCAGTCGAGGAAAGAGAATTAAATAAAGCGTTCATACCTTTCCCATTGTAAGAAGATCTTTCGATTTCCTCTTTAGACCATCTAGAGCGAGGTTTTGGGGTAGTAGAATTTCCTACTTCCTCAACCGGATGCACCCAACCGTATTCCACGGTTTGCCAAACACGCTCATCAATTGAGATGAGAAAAGCTCTCATCCGCATTTTCCAATATGCATAATTGGTCCCATCAAAAAGAGGAGGTCTAAAAATATTACCACTTTCACCCACATGATAGATAAACCTAAAACCCGCTCTGATACCAATTGTAGAGTTATTTAGGATCCACAAGGATCTAAATAGGTACTATCAAACACCTAGAGGGGGGTGAATAGGTGTAATATTATAAAAACCAATCTCAGTGCAAAAATAAAAAACAATGCGGAAAATAAAAATCAACACACCGAGATTTACGTGGAAACTCCAATCCAGGAGAAAAACCACGGGACCAACACGCAATAACAATCCACTAAGAATGAAGAATAACAAGGTGATTACCGACTCCACGGACTCGACCCCTCCTTCAACTTCTTCGGACCTTGCGCTGACCGGTTGGATGTCCACGCAATAACAATCCACTAAGAAAAGAAGAATAACAAGGTGATTACCGTCTCCACGGATTCAACCCCTCCTTCAATTTCTTCGGACCTTGCGCTCCACCGTTTGCACGTCCACTGCACACGTTCGAATCCACGAACGCCACTCGAATCCACGAGCACACGTTTCGAATCCACGAAACGCCTTCAACACACCGAATCCACGGTGCCACGTCGAATCCACGACGCAAACTCAGCCGGTAAGAATATTGGCTTCGATGGTGATCCTTTGCTTAGATTATCAATGAAGATCCATGGGAAAAATCTCTAAGCAAAGATTAGATCAATTCGACAAAAGATATGTTCTTGAAAGAACCATCGAATTGACCTAAAAGAGGCTATAAAGAAGAACGATAAAAACCTAGCCTCTAGGGTTGCTCTCAAGTGTTTTATAAATTGATCGGCCGTGCTCCCACGTTTTGAGAAACCCTAAATGTCTATTTATAGTTTAGAAACCTTTGGAAAGAGATAAGAATCAAAAACATACCTTATCTGGAATTTTTCAGGACGGCGATCCGGATCGGATTACTGCGATCCGGATCGTCGTAACGAGATTGACGATTCCAGAAATCCAAGGGTTCGGGATCCGGATCGCAAGGCCCGATCCGGATCGTTCATGAATTTCAGCAACATCCAATGTTCGGGATCCGGATCAGAATAGGCTTGGATCCGGATTGGATTTGCACATGAACAATACCCTTCGGGATCCGGATTGGATCATCTGATCCGGATCCTGAACATGTCCCATGTCCAGTTTTTGATTTTTATGCAATTAAAAATTCATCCAAGTGTTTCTACACTATAAGAAAGTATTCGGATCACCAAAATTATTTAGTTAAACATACCTGATCCTTTTGAATACTTTCTTCTTGAGATTGATGTAACTGATCCACAATTCTTCATCTTCAATCTTCAAGACTCAAGACACTGAGTGTCAACTTGAGCTCTTGTTGAATCTTCTCTAAGTCTTTGATTGCTGATTGACAATTTGATCCCTTCAAGACTCCGACTCAACTTACTGACTTGACTCACGAAATATGCCAACACCAAAATGCCGTAACATATCTTTTTCTTTCATTTTCTCCATGTGGTGGTAGTTTTCACACTCCTCATTGGGATGTAACTCTTTCCACATCTTTTGAGCATTTCACATTTCATTGACTCCCCCTCAATTGGCTATCAATTATTTAATATATAAGGTATTCAACCAAACCATTGATCTCGAATTCATACTCGACTAAGCAATCAAATATGATAATGACTATACCAAGAGATCATTGAGAGAGAAATTGACTTTGATCACTTAAAAGATGGTTTAATTAACGTAAATGATCATTGCAACATTGAAATATTATGACATCAAAAGCATAATAAATTTCTAAATGCATAAAAGGATGCAATTAAAGTCAATTATGATTTATGCTCAATTAGTGTGCTATGTACAGAACATAGATAAAGAACAAAACAAAAACAAAACAAAAACAAAACCTAATCTAAGCAAAGGTTTCAAAAGAGTTTATTTCAAGGAAAGCATGCCAATTGCTTTACGCAAGTGAATAAAACGTTTTTGATCCAAAGGTTTTGTTAAGATGTCAGCTAATTGATCCTCAGTTGAAATATATGACAGTTGAAGAATGTTTGATTCAACTAGCTCTCTAAGAAAATGATATCTAAGTTCAATATGTTTTGTTCTAGAGTGCAACACAGGGTTTTTAGAAATGTTAATAGCACTAGTGTTGTCACATAAAATGGTTACCGAAGATGTTGAAATCCGGAAATCGCTCAACACGCTTTTCATCCAAATCAATTGGGTTGAACAACTTCCTGCAGAAATGTACTCCGCTTCGGCAGTCGAGAGTGCTATGCAGTTCTGCTTTTTACTGTGCCATGCAACAAGGCAGTGGCCAAGATAGAAGCATGCACCACTCGTGCTTTTCCGGTCATCCACCGATCCAGCCCAATCGGCATCTGAGTATCCAACAATATCCAAAGTCGTTCCCATAGGATACCAAATTCCGAAATTGATTGTACCTTTGATATACCGGATGATCCGTTTCACCGCTTTCAGGTGAACCTCCTTCGGTGCTGATTGATATCTCGCACAAATCCCAACACTGAAGGATATATCCGGGCGACTAGCCGTGAGATATAGTAGACTTCCAATCATACTGCGATACAGTTTCTCGTCTACATTCTCACTTTGTGATTCACTTCCAAGTCCCTTATGGCTAGTTCCCATTGGAGTCGGAAAATCCTTAGAATTTTCAAGATCAAACTTTTTGACCAACTCCAGTGCATACTTGGATTGACACAAGTGAATTCCTTCATCGTTTTGTTTAACTTGTAATCCAAGAAAATAATTCAATTCGCCCATCATGGACATCTCAAATTCGCTTTCCATGGTCTCCGCGAATTTAGAAGCATCATTATCTCTTGTTGCTCCAAAAACAATGTCATCGACATAGATTTGAGCAACTATGAAATTGTTTTGATAATGCTTCACAAAGAGAGTCCTGTCAGCTCCCCCTCGAGTGTAGCCCTTTTCCAAAAGGTGCTTTGTCAACCTTTCGTACCATGCTCGCGGTGCTTGTTTCAGACCGTAAAGAGCCTTTTTCAGACGAAAAACATGGTTAGGTAGTTTATGATCCACAAAACCTTTCGGTTGAGCTACATAAACTTCCTCATTTAAAAATCCATTTAAAAAGGCGCTCTTAACGTCCATTTGAAATAATTTGATTTTAAAATGACAAGCGATCGCAAACAATATACGAATGGACTCGAGTCTAGCTACAGGGGCGAAAGTTTCATCAAAGTCTATACCTTCTACTTGAGAATAGCCTTGAGCAACTAACCTTGCTTTGTTCCTGATGATAGTACCTTCTTCGTTTTTCTTGTTCTTGAAGATCCATTTGGTACCTATCACATTGTGTTGCTTCGGAGGCTTCGTCAGTTCCCAGACTTTGTTTCGCTCGAATTGATGGAGCTCTTCCTGCATTGCTTTAATCCAGTAATCATCTTGGAGAGCTTCATCAACATTCTTTGGTTCGATTTGAGATACATAGCATGCAAATCCGCAAACCAATTGTCTCCGTGTTCTAACTCCTTCTTGTGGATCTCCAATTATGTTCGATTCAGGGTGATCCTTGGAGATGCGTAACGTTTGAGGTAGAGGAGTAGGCGGAGGTACACGAGATGATTCCTGCACATCAGATAAGCTTGAAGAACCGTTAGATGCATCAACATTATTATCGAAAGAATTGTTAGAAGAAGATGCATTAGCAGGTGTATCATCATCAAGAGAGATATCGAGGGTAGATTTTTCAGATTCAAAATGAAAAGCTTCATCTACCTTAACATTTATCGATTCTACGATCGTCTTAGATTCTAAGTTAAAAACTCGATATGCTCTGCTGTTTGTAGAATAACCTAAGAAAATCCCTTCGTCACTTCGAGAGTCAAATTTTCCAAGATTCTCACGATCACGTAAAATAAAACACCGACTCCCAAAGATGCGAAAATATTTGATGTTAGGTTTTCTACAAAACCAAAGTTCATATGGTGTATTCAATGTCCCCGGGCGCAAATACACGCGATTGATAACATAAACAGCAGTGTTCACCGCTTCAGCCCAAAAATAAAAAGGTAAGTTCCGGCTGTGAAGCATAACACGTGCCATTTCCTGTACGACCCTGTTTTTGCGCTCGACTACACCATTTTGTTGAGGTGTGTAAGGTGCGGAGAATTCATGTTTAATGCCATTAGAAGTGCAAAAATCAATGAATTTGGAATTTATGAATTCCCCACCTCTATCACTCCTAACTCGAGTAATCCTTTCATTCTTTTCTATCATAATACGATTGCAGATTTCGAGAAAAGAATCAAAGGTATCAGCTTTTTCTTTTAAGAATGCTACCCAAGTATATCTAGAAAATCATCAACCAACAAGAAAATATACCATTTACCTCCCAGAGATGGTTGACGAGTTGGCCCCATTAAGTCCATATGCAAAAGTTCCAAAGGCCGTTTTGTACCTATGTGGTTCAAGTTCTTGTGTGCAGTCCTAGACTGTTTTCCCTTTTGGCAACCGCCACACACAAGGTTTTGTTCAAAAGAAAGTTTCGGAACCCCCTTGACCACATCTTTATTTGAAATTCTAGCAAGTTCCTTAAAGTTTATGTGACCTAGCCTTTCATGCCAAAGTGTTTCATTTTTCAAAGATGCTAGGTTACATTTTTCAGAAATCTTAGAAGGAACTACATAACAATTGTTTTCTGATCTAACCCCCTTTAAAAAGAAAGCATGGTTCATGTCAGTTACAGTGCATTTATCAGATGAAAAATTAACTGAATAACCACTATCACACAGTTGACTTATGCTTATGAGGTTAGTCTTAAGGCCATGAACAAATAACACATTATCTAGAACCGGGCCATCTGGAATAGCTACCGTTCCCTTTCCAACAATTTTGGAAGACCGACCATCTCCGAAAACAACAAGTCCTCCGGAGTTTTTCTCAAATGTTTGAAAACAGTTTTTATCGCCGGTCATATGACGGGAACACCCGCTATCCAGGTACCAAGACGAACTATCATATGCATGCAAAGAAACATTGGTAGCAAGACAGGGAAAGATTTCACCTTTGCGCACCCAAACCTTTTTGGAAGTGCGTCGGTAATGGTCGTGAAGTTGATTTCCTAGGTGAGAGCGTCTTGCTTGAAGAATTGCTGCTCCTTGATGATGTCGTCTTGAGCGGTGTACTACCAAGGCTCTTTTCCTTCAATGAATTGCAGTTGTTTTCCGAGGAATAGCCCTTTTGGTAGTCATTGCAAGATGTGCTTGAGGTGTGCGTTTGGCTTCCGTCTTGCAATTTCTTCTTATGTGCCCTGAAATGCCACAACGAAAACATACCTTGGTTCTTGTCGATTCCGAGGAAGATGTAGTAGGTTGTTGTCGTTGCTTGTCGTGAACACCGGTGTCGGAGGAGGAGATACCGACTGAGGCACAAATACTGTACCACTCGAACTTGGAATGTCTCCAGTTTGAGTGTATCCGAGGCCGAACTTATTTCTTTGACCAAGACCAAGAAGTCTGTCCAACTTACTCCTTCCAGAAGAAAATCTCTTTAAGTCATCCTTTAGTTGGCGTATGGTCTCCGTCATTTCCAATTTTTCCTGTCGAGCCTCGCCGTTGAGCTTCAAGAAGTAATTCGCTTTGTTCACCATATCCATATAATTCTTCTCGAGTTGCTCATTGGACTCTTGAAGGGAAACATTTGTCTTAATCAGATTATCCCTTTCCACTTCAAGATCGGTTGAGATAGAGGTTACCCTTTTTACTTCTTCTTCAAGATCCTGCAATCTCTCTTTCAACCCCTTGTTTTGCTTAGCCAGTTTCTTTGAATCCCTCAAAAGCTTATGGTAGGCTAAAACAAAATCTTCACCTTCCGAATCATCTGATTCATCGTCCGTTGCAATCTTTTCAACAGTGGAGTTGGACAGTGAGTCGGATGTACTTGCCATTAAGCACATGAAGGGTGAAGATGTGGTGGACGCGTGGAAAGCTGTCGCGTTGTCTTCTTCATCACTTGACGATGACTCATTTGACGTGGAGTTGTCATCCCAAGTAACGACTTGCATCGCTTTCTTCTTTGCCGGATTCTTGTTGGGACATTCCGTTGCAATGTGGCCGTAGCCTCGACATTTGAAGCACTGAACTTGTCCCTCAGAACTTTTCTTATCCTTTGAGAAGTTCTCTTGCTTTCTTGACTTGTGCTTGAAGGACCCTTGCCTTTCTTCGACTTTCCGAAGGATGGAGTTTTGCTTGAATTTCCCCTTCGAAAGTTGCGGCGAAACTTCCTTGTCAAGAGAGCGAGCTGCTTCTCAAAGTCCTCCATAGAAAGGTTCTCGTCGTCGTCCGAGGAGGATGAATCCGCGTCTTCTTCTTTAGTTGATTTCAATGCGTAACCTGAAGACTTAGAAGAGGATGCCTTTCCAGAAGAATAGTTAGTAGGAAAAGTCATTTCATAAGTTTGTAAAGCACCTACTAATTCTTCTACACGCATTTCGTCCGGGTGTTTAATTGTTTCAATGGCTGCGACCTTCGGGCGAAATCGTTCAGGAAGAGTTCTTAGAATTTTTCTTACAACTTTAAATTCTGGAATCTTCTCTCCCAAGTTAGCACATGAGTTCACGATGTCTTGCAATCGTGTGTAATAGTCAGTGAAGGATTCATTCTCTGCCATAGAGATAGAGTCAAACTTGCTCGTAAGCATTTGCAGTTTCTGAATCTTCACTAAGTTAGTTCCCTCATGCGTAACTTGAAGAACATCCCAGATTTCTTTCGCAGTCTCACATGCCGAGACGCGAGAGAACTCAGTTTGTGACAAAGCATTAAATAGAGCATTAATTCCTTTGCCATTGTAAGAAGATAAGTCTATCTCTTCCTTGGTCCATTTCGACCTAGGTTTTAAGGTGCGAACATCATCTAAAATTTCAGTTGGATTAGACCATCCTAATTCAATTGATTGCCACACCCTTTCGTCGATGGAAATTAAAAAGCTTTCATCCGTACTTTCCAGTACGCATAATTTGTTCCATCAAAGAAAGGGGGTCGATTGATGTTTCCACCTTCAACCATTGTTTACAACCCTATTCCCGCTCTGATACCACTTGTTGGGTTTAGGTTAATAAGGATCTAAATAGGGGAAAAAACACCTAGAGGGGGGTGAATAGGTGTAAACAATAAACACTCAAAAAATCATTGCGCGATAAAACCCAATGCGGAAAAATAAAAGAACACGCAAGATTTTTACGTGGAAAAACTCCAAACCGGAGTAAAAAACCACGGGACCGATAACACGGCGAAATCCACTAGAATTAACACACGTACAAGGTGATATAACGTACTCACAGACGACTCAACCTTTTACCATACGCTCCTAGTAGATCTTCTCCGCTCGCTCCACGACGCTTCTCGAATCCACGATCCGCGCCCAACGCTGAATCCACAGCGTCCAACGTCGAGTCCACGACGTCCAACCGAATCCACGGTCTTCACCCAATGGCACGCTTCGAATCCACGAACGTACCTCGCTCCGAATCCACGAGAGCGGTTGCACCTTGAATCCACAAGGCCACGCGAGTCCACGCGCCGATTTTGGGTAAATCGTTGTTTGTTTGGGTGGTGATGATCCGCCGAATACTTAGATTAAAGATAGATCGGAAATACCATCTAAGTATTCATTGATTTGATTCTACTCAAAATGTGAGTATGGAAAACCTAGAATCAAATCAATCAATATAGATGAAGAAACATAGAATAGATCTATTGATTTCCTTTCTTCTCTATATGTGGATTTTTCTTTTCGGCTATATTTTCTTAACCGATTTATTGCGGATGCCCTAGAAATGAAATAAGGGCTATTTATAGGTTAGAAACCCTAGGAAGAATATTCGGATCAAAAACAGCCTTTTCTGGAAAGTTTTACCGACGGCGATCCGGATTGGATTGGCGATCCGGATTGCAGAAGCAAAAAGACGATTTCCAGAAAATTGCCTGTTCGGGATCCGGATCGTAGTCCCGATCCGGATCGTTCATACAGTTTTACCAAACATCATGTTCGGGATCCGGATTGCAATTCCTGATCCGGATCGTGAAGCACACAGGTAAAACTAGTGTTCGGGATCCGGATCAGAATGCTGCGATCCGGATTGAACCAGTGTATGAACAAACACCCTTCGGGATCCGGATTGAAAGCCACGATCCGGATCCTGAACATGTCCCATGTCCAGTTTTTGATGAATAAGCAATTAAAACCTCTTCCAGGTGTTTCTACACTATAAGAAGTATTCGGATCATCAAAATTCTTTAGTTAAACGTACCTGATCCTTTTGAATTCTTCTTTCTTGAGATTGAGGTATATGATCCAAAGTTTCTTCATCTTCAATCTTCAAGACTTAATACATTCACGAAATACGCCAACTCAAATTCCGTAACAACCTCACAATCTCATCAAGGTATAACTGGGCTAGTCGCTCGAGTGGCCAAGTAGTCTGCATAGGCAAGAAGTGCGCTGACTTGGTAAGTCGATCCACCTACCCAGATAGCATCTGCTCCGCCCTGTGCCCTCGGCAATCCGACCACGAAATCCATCGTAATGTGGTCCCATTTCCACTCAGGGATTGGGAGACTTTGTAACTTGCCAGCTGGCACTCGATGCTCAGCTTTTACTTGCTGACAAGTCAAACACTGGGCCACAAATCTCCCGATATCCCTCTTCATGCCATTCCACCAAAAGTGTGCCTTGAGGTCCTTATACATCTTAGTCCCCCCAGGATGAAGGGTATAAGGTGTATAATGGGCCTCTCTCAATATCTGCTCTCTGATCTCAGCATCCACTGGCACACATGCTCGGTCCCTGTACCTCAGTACTCCCGCAGCATCCACTGAAAAGTCCCCTGACTGATCACTCGGAATCTGATCTCGAATCCTGGTCAAGTGGGGGTCCTCACTCTGTTTCTCCCTGATCCTGTCCAGCAGAGTGGGCTGCACGACTAATGACGTCAGTCTAGCAGAGACCCCAGGGGACACAACCTCTATCTCGAGCCGTCTCATCTCCTCTAATAGTGGCGCCTGGTCTGTGATCAACATAGACAAACTCTGTACTGCTCTCCTGCTCAATGCATCAGCGACCACATTAGCCTTGCCTGGGTGGTAAAGGATGTCCACATCATAATCCTTTAGTAGCTCTAACCACCTGCGCTGCCTCAAATTCAGCTCCTTCTGTGTGAACAGATACTTTAAGCTCTTGTGGTCGGTGTAGATCTCACAATGCTCCCCGTACAGGTAATGGCGCCAAAGCTTCAGTGCAAACACCACGGCAGCGAGCTCCAAGTCGTGGGTAGGGTAATTCTTCTCGTAATCCTTGAGCTGTCTCGATGCATAAGCAATTACCCTCCCTTCCTGCATCAACACGCAACCAAGTCCACTGTGCGATGCGTCACTGTAGATCACATATCCTTTCCCCATAACAGGGAGGGAAAGGATAGGAGCAGTCATCAGTCTGTCCTTCAGCTCCTCGAAGCTCCTCTGGCAGTCCTCACTCCAGATAAACTTAACCCTTTACGCGTCAACCGAGTGAGGGGTGTGGAAAGCTTCGCAAAGCCTTCCACAAACCGACGATAATAACCAGCTAATCCCATGAAGCTGCGCACCTCTGATACAGTCGTCGGTCGGGGCCAATCACGAACTGCCTCAATCTTCGCCGGGTCTACAGCCACACCGGCGGCGGAAATCACATGGCCCAAGAAAGCTACCTCCCGAAGCCAAAACTCGCACTTCGCCAGCTTGGCATACAACTTCTTCTCCCGTAGAAGTTGTAGCACAGTCCTCAAGTGCTCCTCATGCTCGGCCTCGCTCCGGGAGTAAACAAGGATATCATCAATGAACACCACCACAAAGCGATCCAGAAATGGCCGAAATATCCTGTTCATCAAGTCCATAAAGGCGGCAGGGGCATTAGTCAATCCAAACGGCATAACTGTAAACTCATAATGCCCGTACCGTGATCTGAAAGCAGTCTTAGGAATATCCTCGGCCTTCACCTTCAATTGGTGGTAACCAGACTGTAGATCAATCTTGGAAAAGACACAAGACCCTTGCAGCTGATCAAAGAGATCGTCGATGCGCGGCAGAGGGTACTTGTTCTTGATGGTCACTTTATTCAGCTCCCTATAGTCCACACACAGTCTAAGTGACCCATCTTTCTTCTTCACGAATAGCACCGGCGCTCCCCAGGGCGACACACTGGGTCTAATAAAATCCTTATCCATCAAATCTTGCAGCTGTGCTTTAAGCTCTCGCAGCTCAGCCGGTGCCATCCGGTAAGGAGCCTTAGAGATTGGCGCAGTTCCTGGAACTACGTCAATCACAAACTCAATCTCCCTGTCGGGCGGCATACTAGTCAGCTCAGGTGGAAACACATCCGGAAACTCGCGGACAATAGGGATATCCCCGAGTCCCGGTGCCGCCGTAGGCCCCTCAACAACACTAGCCAAAAAGGCTACACATCCTCGATGAATCATCCGCCTCGCTCGGGAAGTCG
Source organism: Tillandsia fasciculata (assembly GCA_029168755.2). Taxonomy (NCBI): domain Eukaryota; kingdom Viridiplantae; phylum Streptophyta; class Magnoliopsida; order Poales; family Bromeliaceae; genus Tillandsia; species Tillandsia fasciculata. Next base: position 20,835,147 of record CM054941.1, read on the forward strand.
AAACCATAGAGGCAAAGAAAGCGCTCTGACATCCCCGTACACCAACACCTCCTGGCCTGGCTCTCTAAAAGTGACAGTCCTCTCGGCACAGTCAATAGTCGCAAAATACCGAGCCAGCCAGTCCATCCCGAGAACCACATCAAAGTCCCTCAGCTGTCTCAAGACCAACAGGTCTGCTGGCATAATCCAGGACTCGATCTGCATCGGGCAGGACCAACAACACTCCTCCACGTGCAAAGTGTGATCGGGAATCTGAACCTCTCGTGCACGTGGCAAAAGTCCTACCTCTAACCCATGTAATGATGCAAAAGATCTACTAATGAAAGAATGCGATGCTCCAGTATCAAATAAAGTACGAGTCCTAATGCCAGAAAGTAAGGTGATACCTGCCACCACATGGTCTGCTGCTGAAGAATCCTCTACCTGTGCAGCATACACTCGCCCACTCTGAGCTGGAGGGCGATAATCTGTGGATGGGAAGAAGATGGCCTGCTCGCTGGAGCATAAGGCCGCTGAGCCGTCGACCGCTGCTGCGATGATGAAGGGGCAGATGCTGAAGAAGGGGCGGCTGAGGTCGAAAAGGGGCACGAAGCTCGAATGTGCCCGGCTGTCCACATCCGTAGCAACGACCCCACCGCTGGTCGCAGGTGCCGGGAAAGTGCTGACCTCCACAGAAAATACAACTGCTGGGGCCCGTGGCTGTCGTGACTGCTGCTGCTGCTGAGACTGCCGCTGTCCTGCTGAGGCTGCCGCTGCGATCCACGCTGCGACGACTGCGATCTCCGCTGCTGCTGCTGCTGCTGCTGGGCCTCTGGGATCCACCAGGCCCTCGCCGCTCAGAACCGTCCCCGGCCGGGAAACTGTGGCTGAGGCGGTCGTGGCGGCCTCCACGAACTAGCCTGTCCCCCAGCCTCCGGTGCTGGTCGCTTCGCCCCCGGGATCACTACGGGAGCTGGAGATACCTCCTCCATCACTACCACCTCCCCGCACTCCACATAGAGCTGCCTGCTCCATCGAGGCCTCCAAGGTCTGCAACCTCGTGAACGAACCAGCTGAAAAATATCCCGGCGTAACCCTCGCTCAAACATGTAAATCCTGTGCGCCTCCTCTCTAGCCACGTGCGGTACACATGCCAACAACTGATTGAAATCCACAATATACTCATGCACGGGCCGATCCCCCTGTCGAAGGTTTCTCAACTGCTCCTCCAACCTCTGCCGGACGCTCTCCGGAAAGAAAGCCCCAAGAAGCGACTACGGAACTCCGCCCAGGTCAAGAGCTGAGCCCCAGGCGGACCAGCCGGTCGAACACGCCGCCACCAAGCCTCGGCGTTGCGCTCCAAAAAAGTTCGTCGCCAATAACACCTGGTATCGCTCCTCGATGAACAGTGTCTCAAAACGTCGCTCCATCGCCGTGATCCACGACTCTGCCTCCACGGCTCTGGCGCTCTGCACCGAAAAACGGGGCGGCTCAAACTGGGCGGAAACCTCATCAGCAAATGTCAATCATCTTCGGCTGCTAGCGAGGTCAGGGGTCCCGTCAATCCAGAGGG
>CM054941.1:20836798-20887913 GCA_029168755.2 Tillandsia fasciculata
AAATAAATAGGCTAACTAGATGTCCAACCCAGCATGCAATTGTACTTTTCAAAAGCTGTGGAAAGGTGTTAAATATTAAAAGAAGATTGATTTACTGGAAAAATTATTTGCATGCGAAATTATAGCCTTTGTTCCAATCACAGTGTCCCGATATAAGTCATCATAAAATCTGTGGGGTCATATTAAATTTTAGAAGAGTTCGTCCCAGCGGTTCTCATCAATTGTCACATTAGTTTGTCCCAATAGTTCTCATCAATTGTCTTATTAGTTCGTCCCAATAGTTCTCATCAATTGTCATATTAGTTCATCCCAATAGTTCTCATTAATTGTCATATTAGTTCGTCCCAATAGTTCTCATTAATTGTCATATTAGTTTGTCCCAATGGTTCTCATCAATTGTCCTGTTAGTTTGTCCTGTTAGTTTGTCCCAATGGTTCTCATCAATTGTCACATTATTTTAGGGGATTTCTAGTAATCCCAGTGAGCTTGTCAAAAATGAGGTAAGCAACAACCGCCCACCTCGAACAGCTCAAACTACACCCCAGGTAGTCTCCTGGCTGTCCACAGTTCTCAATTCCTGCAAATCAATGAACAGTTGTATCAATATAAATCCCCAAAAGTACAATATTTGCTGTTTTCAGACAGCACGAGAAAAGAGGAATTTTTCACCTCTAAAATGAGCTCCTAAAATCCCAGAAAAATCACGGTTTCGTTCCTCGCGAAGAGTAGATCAAAATCGACTCTTTGAACGCCTCGATCTGATGCTCCTACGCCAAGATAAAAATCGGAGAAGTCGGTGCTGTCCAAAAATTACCACAGTAAAAAGGGGGGTCAAAGAGGCCTTGGGAATCGTGCCAAAAGTACGAAACGGAGCAAAATGATCAACACGGAAATCGAAGCCCTACCTCTTACGGTCGCGCTGCCGCAAAAATCGTCCAAAAATTCCACCCGGTTAGCCCGCAGTGAATTTCCGACGGAACTGCGACGGGAAATGGGCCTAAAAAGAAAATCATCGCAGTGCGCCGCGTCGCAGATATCTCACTATCTGTAACTCCAGAAATTCTGAGATTTTAGAGAGAGAGAGAAGAGAGAGAGAGGAAGAAATTTCGTAGAGAGCTCAATCCTCAGATTCTCTCTCTAAGGGCTCGAAAACCGAGGTGCAAAGAGAGGGGGTGGGGGACCTCTATATATAGTGGGCCAAAGGGAATATTCCCACACGGGATCCGGATCCGAATAGGAAACACCGAAATGGGCCAACCAGAAAGCGCCACGTGTCCACAAAACAGCAAACAGCCTGTGCAGGCCCAATGAAAAATCGCCACGTGGCCACATGGTGCACATGGCCGGTCCGCGCTCCGGGTCTTCCGGAAGTTTGTCGGCCAATAGGATCTTGCCACGTGTCACAGTTGTCACGCCCCGGGGTCGAAACTGCGATCCGGGCTTGCTAACAGATCCGCCATCTGTACGGAAACTGCCGTACAGACGAAGCGTCTAACCTGCAGAAAGAAACATCTACAGTACACAGATATCAGAGAGCTGAAGATCAAACACTGTACAACTGAAAAATAATACAATATCCATCTCCCAAATACGATCGTATACAAAGTCCTCTGATACAAAACTCAAAAGGGAGGTATCTCCAATGAATACATCAGTGTACAAACTCTCGATACAAGAATATCCTCACTACAACAGTCTCTCAAACTGTAAAAGTAAAATACAACTCTATACCTCACAACAAAGGTCACTCAACAGAGTAAAAGAAGTAAACTAATCAACTGGAGCTCTCCTCTGAAGGGGTACAGCTACACTCCAACGACGGGTAGGGAACTAGCTCGCGACTCCCTCGCCTCGGTCCGAAGGATCAGCAACAGGAGCACAGGAACAGAAGAAGAAGTCCCTGGGGAAAAGACACCACGACGAGTGTGAGAACTACTTCCCACAGTAGTTCTCAGTGGGTGCCGTCAACAAGTCCAACGGTCTGCCCACCAAGTCTACCAGAGGTAAAAGATAACAGGCAAGGAAAACAGAATAAGAAAAGCTGGATCTACTCTACAGCTATCGTGCCTCTATCTAGACACTCAAAGGTGGAACAGAAGAAAGTAAATGAGACCACTCGCACCCAAGGTGCTCAATCGTCCCAATCGAACTAACTACCTCAAAGGTCCAGCCAAGCCCGCGCCTGTCGACTAGGAACGCTCCTGCCCACTACCACACATCCACATGGGAACGGGATTTACGTGGGGCGTCCTGTCCGACTAACTCATCCCTCGCGCAAAACTGCCTCAACAGGCCAACCATCGCATTCACAGCGGCATCTCAAGGGGCGCGGCCCCAACTAAGGAAACGGCGCGGCATAGAGTAATCACGCAGTGGCATATGCAGGCTAGTCCAAACCACGCTCACTCACAGAACGGTAGGACTCAAGATCCCCAAAAATCTCGCGGAACAGTCGGAGCACTCTCGACGACTCAGCTGATCGGCTAACTCGAAACACGAGACACTAGCCTCTCCCACAGCTCACAGCACAAAGCTTACTGGCTGGAGATACTCCACAGCCAGGAACGACCCACAACTCAGGGTAACAAAACAGGTCGGACAACACTCAACGACCTGGGACCACCGTCAACCCCAACGGTTCCCAACAAGACGGACCGGAAGACACTCGACGGCCCGGGACTGCCGTCTACTCAACGGCTCCCTCCCATGACAGCACAACAGGAAAAACAAGACCTCTCGGGACTACCGTTTACTCAAACGGCTCCCCGCACAGATAAGCAACCCGCTACAGCTACCAGACTCCACTCTGCTCCCAAGCAAGAGTGCAAAAGCATCCCACACTAAAAGCAAGTCCCGACCTCTCGGCCCACTATCCGGGCGAGAAAACACTATGTCCAGGGATGTAAGAACAGTGTGGATGTCTAAGCATAAATAACCCTAGCCCAAGTGAGGGTTTTCTACTGGTCTGGTTACACATGCAGCATATGACGGGGGTGCTAGGTCAAGTTCCAAGATAACTATATTAACAGATAATAAAAGGAATATCAATTCCTACAATATAGCATGCTACACAATGAAATAAGCTATCATGCATAGTCCTACAACAGTAGAAATACTGTACAGTCCATAAAACTTGGAGATAAGGCCACCCACCTCGATTTGCTACCAATTGCTCGTAGACACTTGCAATTGGCCTCCACGCGATCCGCATGCAAACGGGGCACGCCGTCGGAGTCCGCACACAAAACGGAGCACGCCGCCGGAGTCCGCACGCAAAACGGAGCACGCCGCCGGAGTCCGCACCAGAAACGGAGTCTGCACAAAAACGGTGCACGGTGTCAGGATCCGCACGCAAAACGGAGTCCGCACGCGCAAAACGGTGCCAGTGCCGGAGTCCGCACGCAAAACGGTGCACGGTGCCAGGATCCACACGCAAAACAGGGTCCGCACGCAAAATGGTGCACAGTGCCGGAGTCCGCACGCAAAACGGTGCACGGTGCCAGGATCCACACGCAAAACGGGGTCCGCACGCAAAACGGTGCACAGTGCCGGAGTCCGCATGCAAAACGGTGCACGGTGCCAGGATCCACACGCAAAACGGGGTCCGCACGCAAAACGGTGCACAGTGCCGGAGTCCGCACGCAAAACAGAGTCCGCACGCAAAACGGTGCACAGTGGGGGCAATTACAGTCTAAAATAACGCTCCAAAAACTGTACAAAAATACAGAAAAACAAGCACACGGGACCTACCCCGACTGCGCCGCCGTCGCCGAAACGCTCCCCACGGAAAAACTCGCGCGCTCCACGAGGCCCACGACGCCACGCCGCACCTCCCACCATTCCCCCTCACTCTCCCTCTCGCTCTCGGGTGAAGAAGAAAGAAAGGAAAGGGAGAAAATGGCGCTCGGAGAGAAAGAGGAAGAAGAAGAAAAGGGGGAGAAGGAGGTGGTCCACGGGGCCGGTCCACGGCCCCGGTCCACGGCACGGGCCAACCAGGGAGTCCCCAAGCCGGCGGTCCACAGCCGGGCGCGTGCGCCGGGTTCACGCACGCGCCCGGGCGCCACGTGGCGCGCGGTAACGCGCCCGCCACACGGGCGCGTTACACCGCGCGCCACCCGGGCGCGGGACACGCGCCCGTGACACGGGAGCGCGTGCCCCCGCGCCCGCCGCGGGCGCGAATCGGAGCCCGCCACGTGGCGGGCTCCGCGCGTTCCGCGCCGAGGTGCGCACTGACGCGCACCTCGGGACGCGCGCCGCCGGCCTCCTCGCTTCCCGAGCCGCGCTTGCCTCGATTTGCGTGCCGTTTCCCCTCGAAAAACGCGCAAATCATCCGGTCTCCAAAACCAACAAATAAATAGTCCATTCTTAGCGATTTCGCGTGCTGAATCCAAAAACGATGTCCGTTTCTCCAAATTCTTACCCGAAAATTTGCCGAATGCCAACTCGATCCGATTTCCGTGCCGGGTCCATTTTTAAAGTCCGATTTGCTAAATTCCAACTCTAAAAATTCCCGAAGGCGACCGGAGAGGTAACTTTTATCCGGACTTCACCCGGAGTCTAAATTTGACATCTGAATCGCGCGAAATCACTTCTAAACACCCGACGGGTCCTCCAACTTCCCACGGGGTCTCAATTAAGCCCGAAGTCCACCACTTGTGTCCAAATTGCGCGCAACCCACGCAGGCCTCCAGTGATGCAAGCAAATCCCAAATTGCATCACAAATTCATTTCTTGGGCCCGACACGCGCACAAACACTCCCAACGGCCACTAAAAGCTGCCCAACAACCAGCAACTCCTACGTCGGGGATTCCGGGACCTCACATCCTCCCCCACTAAAAGAAAGTTTCGTCCTCGAAACTAAATCAAGCCCATCAGGAGTCAAGAATACCATGGCTAGGTATCTAACAATACGCCTCCAGCTCCCCAAACTCCACTCGCTCCTCGTGATTACTCCGCAACAACAACAAGTACGGTATGACCCGATGTGCAATTCTCTCATCTCTCGAGCCAGAATTCGCAACGGGCGTCCATCGTACTCCACTAATCACGGATCTCAAAGGGCCAAGTAAAACACGGGCGAGGAAAACACATCCCTACTGAGCTGAGACGTGGAAAACCACAGGGCTCCTCACAAAGGCTGGGGAAAACGGGAAAACCACAAGTGTAACACGCGCCAAACCACCACATGGTGCCAATCTCAACAAGACGACCCGCAGCATACCCGCACATTCATCCAATAAGGAAGGGAATCCAAAAAGCTGGGGTCTTCACTTGGTTACTCCCCGATCCGAACCCACTCGAGTGGACTACACAATTGCAGGCTACCATCAAAAGGGATCCTCAAAAGGCACAATCTCGTGCCGCAGTTGGTCGCTCAGCTCAACATGCTAGCAAAACCCCAACGGACCCTCGGGTCGAAATCGATCCCTCAACTAAAAAGAACACCCTGACGGGAACAAACCGTCGGTGAACGGGACTGAAAACTGGCTCGCAAGGCAATCATAAAGCTGATGCCCAAACTCGCGATCAAAAGTCCGAAACATCCCCAAAAACTCTCACCGTTGTGTACCTACAACGTGGCATCACTGCCGTGCACCCACGGCGCGGCATCACTGCCGTGCACCAACGGCGTGGCATCACCACCGTGCACCAACGGTGTGGCATCATCACCGTGCATCAACGGTGTGGCATCACTGCCGTGCACCAACGGCGTGGCATTACCGCCGTGCACCAACGGCGTGGCATCACTGCCGTGCACCAACGGTGTGGCATTACCGCCGTGCACCAACGGCGTGGCATCACTGCCGTGCACCAACGGCGTGGCATCACTGCCGTGCACCAACGGCGTGGCATCACTGCCGTGCACCAACGGCGTGGCATTACCGCCGTGCACCAACGGCGTGGCATCACTGCCGTGCACCAACAGTGTGGCATTACCGCCATGCACCAACGGCGTGGCATCACTGCCGTGCACCAACGGTGTGGCATTACCGCCGTGCACCAACGGCGTGGCATCACTGCCGTGCACCAACGGTGTGGCATTACTGCCGTGCACCAACGGCGTGGCATTACCGCCGTGCACCAACGGCGTGGCATCACTGCCGTGCACCAACGGTGTGGCATTACCACCGTGCACCAACGGCGTGGCATCACTGCCGTGCACCAACGGCGTGGCATCACCGCCGTGCACCAACGGCGTGGCATCACCGCCGTGCACCAACGGCGTGGCATCACTGCCGTGCACCAACGGTGTGGCATTACCGCCGTGCACCAACGGCGTGGCATCACTGCCGTGCACCAACTGTCACGCCCCGGGGTCGAAACTGCGACCCGGGCTCGCCAACAGATCCGCCACCTATGCCAAACTCCGCATAGGCGAAGCGTCCTACCTGCAAGAAAAGTACTATAACTAACAGATATCAGAGCTATAAATAAAAATCTGCTGTAAAACTAAAGTCATCCACTGTACAACTGGAAATAATACAACACTGTCCGTCTCCCAAAAATAATAATAATAATACAATGTCCTCAAATACAAGCTCTGAACCCAACCGGGAGATATCTCCAATGAATACATCAGTGTACAGTCTCTCAATACATAATATGTCCTCGCTACATCAGTCTCTCGAAAAGGAAAAATAAAACAACTAATCTACTGAAGATCTCCTCTGAATGGGTACCGCTGCTTTCCAACGATGGGTAGGGATCTCGCTCACGACTCCCTCGCCTCGAACCACAACCGCAGAATCAGCCACACCCGCTAAGACTCTGCAAAACAAAGGAGAAAAAGGAAAAAGGAGGGGGAAAACCCCCCAAAGGGTGTGAGAACTACACCAAAAAGGGAGTTCTCAGTGGGCACCACCGCCAGACCCGACGGTCTGCCCACAAAGTCCTCAAGAGGTAAAAACTAACCAAAGCCGTAAAGACAGAAATAAGGAAGTTGGAGACTCTCAACAGTTAACATGCCTGTACTTAAAAATCCCAAAAGGGGAGAACCAAAGAATGGTATGCAACCCCAAGCACATGAAGTGCACAATCGACCCAATCGATAGACCAGTAATCACTGGCACTACCTGCTATGCCTGCTATGACTGCTATGCCTGCCATGCCTGCTATGCCTACTATGCCTGCCATGCCCGCCTGCCTGCTATGCCTATTATACCTGCCATGCCTGCTATGCCTGCCTGCTATGCCTGCCTGCTATGCCTGCCTTGCCTGCCATGCCTGTTATGCCTGCTTGCCTGCTATGCCTACTATGCCTGCCATGCTTGATATGCCTGCCTGACTGCTATGCCTACTATGCCTGCCATGCCCACTATGCCTACCTGCCCGCTATGCCTGCCTGCCTACTATGCCTACTATGCCTGCCATGCCCGCCTGCCTGTTATGCCTACTATGCCCTCAACCTAGTGCCACTAGTAAAACTGATACTGCCTGTTGTGCCTGTCAAATCGGGTATGCCAGCCTACGCATAACACCGATAGGTGATAGGAGTCTCAAGGACTCAAAGGTGCCTGCCCAATCGGGTATGCCAGCCTACGCATAACACCGATAGGGGATAGGAGTCTCAAGGACTCAAAGGTGCCTGCCCAATCGGATATGCCAGCCTACGCATAACACCGATGGGGGATAGGAGTCTCAAGGACTCAAAGGTCCCTGCCCAATCGGGTATGCCAGCCTACGCATAACACCGATAGGGGATAGGAGTCTCAAGGACTCAAAGGTGCCTGCCCAATCGGGTATGCCAGCCTACGCATAACACCGATAGGGGATAGGAGTCTCAAGGACTCAAAGGTGCCTGCCCAATCGGGTATGCCAGCCTATGCATAAGACCGATAGGGGATAGGAGTCTCAAGGACTCAAAGGTGCCTGAGTAATAAGTATTCTGGTGGTATACGTCAGCAGGATTGGATCACGACTCTGATCAAGTGGGAAAAGATCCATCCACTAAAAGAAGCCCAAATTCTCTCCCCGATCTGATGCGATAACAACTGTCCGGTCAACCGCCCAAAATCCGCGGTTGCCGCAATACCCTGCCATCACAGCCTGCCCGTCCCGAATCCCAAGTATCTGACTACACTATCCCAGCCCCTGCTCTAACCTGAGCATGATATCCCCTATGTCTAGGTAACCGGAGAAAATAAAATCATGGTTTCTCCTAAGTCAATTCCAGTATGATAGTGCAGTAGAAAAAGGTGGCCTAACTAGGTGACCATTCAAGCATGCAAAAGTCCTTCACAGAGGGTAAGCCCCTTAGGTAAGCATTTACAATTCATCATCATGAATATATGAATGCTGCAAGTTCTCGATAATATTTAATATGAATATTAATCTTGTAATTTCCTTTATACAATCATCCTTCCTAGCTTACCTCACAATAACATACAATTATTGTATCTTAAACATGCATGCATTCTAATATTAGAGAACCGTCCACCGGTTCTGGGAACAGAGCACCCACCTGAAATGCTTTCCGCAGGCAAAGCCGAAGTCGGGGAAGCGCCGAATCCACAATCTGACGAAACGCCGAAAATCACGCCGCGCGCGCACACAGCCGCGAACCACGGAAAAATCCTCGGAAGCTCGACTAAATCCACCCGAGCCCTCACAACAAAATGCAATCATCCGGCTCACCAACGGCCAACTCGCAGCACATGCACAGGTAACCAACCAACCACGCTCAATAATTCGTCAAAACCATGTAAAGAAATCTAAAATCCATTAAAACTCGGAATTCCAAATACTCACCTCTGAAGAAAATCCGCGCGTGCTTTGGCTCACTCCACGGCCAATCACAGTGCAAACAAGGGCCCAAGTACACCATAATCTACCAACAATAAGCTCTCTTTAACACAAAGAAAATCCCATAATTCCACACACACAGAGCACATTCCAAAATTTCACAATCCTTAATATACTCACAAAAATCTCAGCATTATCTCTGCTCCAACACAGCCAACCAGCGGCACCAAGGTCACAGCCAACCCAAGTCACCCATATCCAGCATCTGCCCACACCAACGCAAGGAAAAGAAATAGAAAGAATCCATTAAAATTGGTCAAACCACGATCCCCAAGCTTACTGGGCAAACCAGCCCTCAGCCGCCGACAACGCCGCGCGCCCACGCGAGAAATTTCCTGCGCACACGCCGCAGCGCGCCGCCCAGCCGCTGCCCGCATGGCGCTCGCGCTAGCCGCCTGCCGCGCGGCGCCCGCGCGCTGCTGCGCGCAGCCCTGGAGCATGCTGCGCGGCACCAGGTGCCTGCCGCGCGGCACCAGGTGCCTGCCGCGCGGCACCAGGTGCCTGCCGCGCGGCGCCAGCACACCAGCCGCGCGGCACCTGGCCTGCCGCGCGGCACCCCACACCTGCAGCGCGGCGCCCAGGCGCGCCCGCCTGCTACGCGGCGCCCTGGTGCGCCCGCATGCTGCGCGGCGCCCAGGCGCGCCCGCCTGCTACGCGGCGCCCTGGTGCGCCCGCAGCGCAGCGCCCTGCTGCGCACCCGCCTTGCTGCGCGTGCGCAGCAGCCTAGCGCCTGCTGCGCGCGGCGCCCATGCGCGCCCGCGCAGCAATCCGCACCCGCACGGCCACCTCCTCCTCCTGCAGCTACTCTACAAAGGACAAATAGTCCTCCAACAGCAAAAAAAGCCAAATAAAAACCGAGCTCTCAAAATCAGCTACAAACCTCGCAATAGGCTCGACGCGCGCTCTCCGCTCGGCTTCTAGCAGGAGGTCCACCATCACACTTCCCATTCAAAATCCTCTCTTTTCCACCATTTCACCTTCTCTTTCAACATCTTCTTCTCTCCTTCTTCTTCTTTCTTCCATTCCTCTGCTTCTTTCGTTTTCCTCTGTTTGCTTGCAGGGAAGAAGACAAGTGACGTGGAGGCTAATTAAGTGAGGCTAATTAAGGGGGGATGGGTGCTTGACAGCAAACAAGCAACAATTAATTAAAAAGTCCATTTAATCTTTCCATCCAAAAATATCTCATCCCAAATACAAACTCTTTCTAAAACCCCTTTCTTTCTCTAATTCCTTCACAGGAAAAACTCCAAATAATTAATTTAATTAATTAATTAATTCCTTATTAGCCAACTCCAACTCACTTTTTGCCTCGGGGCCTCCGCATCGGTCCGGAACCTCCCGAACTCCGCTGTAATCTGAAAATACACATGTCCAGAGCTTTTTCTAAAAGCTCAACCGTCGATATGCTCAATCCAAAAACCGGCTCCCATAATTGCCAACTCACTTTTTGCCTTCGGGTTCTCCACGTCAGTCCGAACCTCCCGAACTCCGCTGTAATCATAAAGTACAACCGTTCCAAGTATTTCCCAATTTTTTTGTACACCACTGTGGAGTCGAGGCTTTCCCAAAACCAGTCCTCTATCGGCACACAATGCCCGGAAAACTCCGAATCAAGCTGGGGCTTCCGCGTTGATCCGAATCAACCCGAACTCATCTGTAAACATGATAAGAACACGCCCGAGGTGATTTCTCTGCACCACGCCATCTTCCGAGGTCGGTGCACTATACAAAAATCCCGGTACTCTACACTCTCCCCTCCTTAAAAAGGTTTCGTCCTCGAAACCAGAACAATCCAAAACTTAAGAGGGTGACTCAATCAAATGGGGGGGGGGGGAGATCCCCAACTCATCCTCATGCTCTCAGGTGGTCATTCTCACTCATCATGATGGCTCCACTGAACCTTCCCAAAGGCGTAACTCGACTGCACAATTCTACTGTCTCAGAAGCAAGGATTGCATCGGTCGATCCTGATAACTCAATCCTCGTCCAATTCCAAGGAAGTGAGATCCAAAACATGCCAGGGATCAAATATACTTCTTCCGACCAGATAATTACTCGCGGACCAAACTCCCCGCGTAAACTCAAATCTATATAAATATTCCTGCGGCTAGTGGCTTCCAAAAGTCAGGATCTACAAATCCAAAACTCCAAGCCTCCAATAGGCATAACTCCTCCGTTGGTTCTTAGCAACCAAAACGCTCAAAATTCCACAAATGCACTCTCACCTCCCTTACAGGGGAAGAATTTCAACTTCGGGAACATTCCCTAAATTCCAACTCTCAAATTTCAAGTTTCAAAAGTGGCACCCACAGATCGACCACCTCATTCCAAGGTTGCACTGCTCGCCTAGCCAAGGCGTACTGACCATAATGTCATCGCGGGATAATGATATGCTATACGATCAACTTTACATCTTTAAAAACTCTGTCCACCAGCAATCATCCAAACCGATGCTGATATCAGTCTCTTCGTCCGATTGCCAAGCTATCCTGGCACTGCCCATTCCAAGAAGCTCCTCACCCCGACAATAATTGTCGATCTCGGCCAATTCCCAATGCAAACCAATTTTGTCTGTACTCAAACCATCATAGAACCCTCACCGTTGTGTACTCACAACGTGGCATCACTGCCGTGTACCAACGGCGTGGCATCGTACTCAAGTATCAATGTCTCAGATCCCCACTGCCGTATTCCCACGACGTGGTACTGGGTCACACAGGCCTCTCAATCCATCGGATCCTGCAGCTGCGCTAACAGCTCTCTGTCTCACAGGTGATACTCCAAGAGGTGCTACCGAAGTCGGCGCAGTTTCCAAAACCACGTCAATCACTATCTCGATCTCAATCTCACTAAGCGGTGGCTTCAATATCAGATCAGGTAGACTCTTACCCGGGATCACACGGGCGATGAAGATATTCTTTAGTCCCGGTGCCGCCGTAGGCACCTCCTCTACAGTCGCTAGCCAAGCGATACGACCACGACTCAACCCCTGTCGTGCTCTAGCTTCCTCTATAAACATACTCCTCCTGACCAGGTCCATGGAGGGTTATGTCCTCTCTCGACAATCCATGATAGCAAGCCATTGGGATACCCAATCCCTAACCAACTTCATAGCAGCATCCCGGAGCTGATGAAGGACTAGCAACTCAATGGATCAAATCCAAGATCCTATCTGCACTGGGCAGGACTAGCAACACTCATCCATGTGCTATCCGTGATCTGGAACCTGATCCTCATGTGCACAAGCCAACAGTCCCATCTCTGGCCCACGCGAAACTATCCTTGCTCTATTGAACCATGCACAAGCGGTGTCGGCATCCACATGCTCGAACTCCGATGGATGTAATGAAATCACACTTGCAGCAACTCGATCCACTGCCGTGGCGCCCTCCAACCGGGCGGCACAGATTCATTCGCTCAATGCAAGTGGTCGTCGCTCAATCTGCCTGGAAATCAGGATTATCCATAAGGGAGCACGACCTCTGTCTCTGCTCACATTGAAGCGACGAATAGGGTCCTCAGCAAATAACAAATCCACGCTACCGCTGCGCCACTCTGATCAAGACGCTGATACTGCCATCGGGGTCCACCCGATCTCTAGCGTCTTAGAAATCCACTACCCTGGAAAAAGAAATCAGAAATGCCTCTGCCGGCCGATCTGTCCTCCATCACCCGGCGCCAAGCACCAATATCCAAAACTCGCCTTTGGCGGCAGATCCCTATCCAAATGAACTGCAGCGCCCCGCTCCATACACAATGCCTACTCCAACGAGGCATCAAAACCTGTAACGGAGGGACTGAATAAACTGAAAGGTATCCTGGCGCAATCCACTCCCAATCTCATATCCTATGCACCTCGTCCCTCGAACCTGGAGCGCGCAGTTAAGCAACTGCGTAAACCCTCAACGCAACGAGGCTCTCAAATAGTCTATCCAATACCTCCAACCACGACTCTGCCTCCAGAGGCTCCCACTCAATCTTACGAGTCGGGGTGGTTCATCTGCCAAATCTGGCTCAATAGATCAATCGTGTCCCCTCAGCTCACCAGCTGTCAACTATCCACCCTGCCTCGGTGCCTCGGCACTAAACATTGGCACAGAGGGGGCTACTCACTCCATCGGTGCCACAGAAATCCCCGCCCATGAGGATACTGCAACCGGGTGGTCTCAAAAGGAAGCACTGTCGAGCTGCCCGCTGCTCCGACAACTGTGTCACTAAAACCAGCTGCTCGCTCGCTCTGCCGTTGATAGGCCTCAGACGATCCTGTCATTCGGGTCCGGAACTCTTTGACCTCAATCCGGGTATCCGGCCCAAAACCAACCGCTCAAGCTCAACTGCTATGACAGGATACACACGGGTCAAAACCCAGCGTCGAGGAGACACCGCTCGCCACGACGAAACTGCAAATCAGCACACAAAAGCCACTCGACCCAATCGAGCGAAAGTCTAAAGCATGTCACCCATTCCACAGCATAATGTTGTCTGCAGCCAACATAATCACTTAGGAGAATAAACATGCCGATCACTCCTCCCGTCCCCTGGGAGAGGTATAAAGCTCAATCAGGACTCTCGCTATAAATCACGACTCTCACGAAGTCATCCAAGGGTCAAACCATAAGCCTAGGATTTCTAAGTCCACCATGACCTACAACCTAGGCTCTGATACCAACCTAATCTGTCACGCCCCGGGGTCGAAACTGCGACCCGGGCTCGCCAACAGATCCGCCACCTATGCCAAACTCCGCATAGGCGAAGCGTCCTACCTGCAAGAAAAGTACTATAACTAACAGATATCAGAGCTATAAATGAAAATCTGCTGTAAAACTAAAGTCATCCACTGTACAACTGGAAATAATACAACACTGTCCGTCTCCCAAAAATAATAATAATAATACAATGTCCTCAAATACAAGCTCTGAACCCAACCGGGAGATATCTCCAATGAATACATCAGTGTACAGTCTCTCAATACATAATATGTCCTCGCTACATCAGTCTCTCGAAAAAGGAAAAATAAAACAACTAATCTACTGAAGATCTCCTCTGAATGGGTACCGCTGCTTTCCAACGATGGGTAGGGATCTCGCTCACGACTCCCTCGCCTCGAACCACAACCGCAGAATCAGCCACACCCGCTAAGACTCTGCAAAACAAAGGAGAAAAAGGAAAAAGGAGGGGGAAAACCCCCCAAAGGGTGTGAGAACTACACCAAAAAGGGAGTTCTCAGTGGGCACCACCGCCAGACCCGACGGTCTGCCCACAAAGTCCTCAAGAGGTAAAAACTAACCAAAGCCGTAAAGACAGAAATAAGGAAGTTGGAGACTCTCAACAGTTAACATGCCTCTACTTAAAAATCCCAAAAGGGGAGAACCAAAGAATGGTATGCAACCCCAAGCACATGAAGTGCACAATCGACCCAATCGATAGACCAGTAATCACTGGCACTACCTGCTATGCCTGCTATGACTGCTATGCCTGCCATGCCTGCTATGCCTACTATGCCTGCCATGCCCGCCTGCCTGCTATGCCTATTATACCTGCCATGCCTGCTATGCCTGCCTGCTATGCCTGCCTGCTATGCCTGCCTTGCCTGCCATGCCTGTTATGCCTGCTTGCCTGCTATGCCTACTATGCCTGCCATGCTTGTTATGCCTGCCTGACTGCTATGCCTACTATGCCTGCCATGCCCACTATGCCTGCCTGCCCGCTATGCCTGCCTGCCTACTATGCCTACTATGCCTGCCATGCCCGCCTGCCTGTTATGCCTACTATGCCCTCAACCTAGTGCCACTAGTAAAACTGATACTGCCTATTGTTCCTGTCAAATCGGGTATGCCAGCCTACGCATAACACCGATAGGGGATAGGAGTCTCAAGGACTCAAAGGTGCCTGCCCAATCGGGTATGCCAGCCTACGCATAACACCGATAGGGGATAGGAGTCTCAAGGACTCAAAGGTGCCTGCCCAATCGGATATGCCAGCCTACGCATAACACCGATGGGGGATAGGAGTCTCAAGGACTCAAAGGTGCCTGCCCAATCGGGTATGCCAGCCTACGCATAACACCGATAGGGGATAGGAGTCTCAAGGACTCAAAGGTGCCTGCCCAATCGGGTATGCCAGCCTACGCATAACACCGATAGGGGATAGGAGTCTCAAGGACTCAAAGGTGCCTGCCCAATCGGGTATGCCAGCCTACGCATAACACCGATAGGGGATAGGAGTCTCAAGGACTCAAAGGTGCCTGAGTAATAAGTATTCTGGTAGTATACGTCAGCAGGATTGGATCACGACTCTGATCAAAGTGGGAAAAGATCCATCCACTAAAAGAAGCCCAAATCCTCTCCCCGATCTGATGCAATAACAACTGTCCGGTCAACCGCCCAAAATCCGCGGTTGCCGCAATACCCTGCCATCACAGCCTGCCCGTCCCGAATCCCAAGTATCTGACTACACTATCCCAGCCCCTGCTCTAACCTGAGCATGATATCCCCTATGTCTAGGTAACCGGAGAAAATAAAATCATGGTTTCTCCTAAGTCAATTCCAGTTTGATAGTGCAGCAGAAAAAGGTGGCCTAACTAGGTGACCATTCAAGCATGCAAAAGTCCTTCACAGAGGGTAAGTCCCTTAGGTAAGCATTTACAATTCATCATCATGAATATATGAATGCTGCAAGTTCTCGATAATATTTAATATGAATATTAATCTTGTAATTTCCTTTATACAATCATCCTTCCTAGCTTACCTCACAATAACATACAATTATTGTATCTTAAACATGCATGCATTCTAATATTAGAGAACCGTCCACCGGTTCTGGGAACAGAGCACCCACCTGAAATGCTTTCCGCAGGCAAAGCCGAAGTCGGGGAAGCGCCGAATCCACAATCTGACGAAACGCCGAAAATCACGCCGCGCGCGCACACAGCCGCGAACCACGGAAAAATCCTCGGAAGCTCGACTAAATCCACCCGAGCCCTCACAACAAAATGCAATCATCCGGCTCACCAACGGCCAACTCGCAGCACATGCACAGGTAACCAACCAACCACGCTCAATAATTCGTCAAAACCATGTAAAGAAATCTAAAATCCATTAAAACTCGGAATTCCAAATACTCACCTCTGAAGAAAATCCGCGCGTGCTTTGGCTCACTCCACGGCCAATCACAGTGCAAACAAGGGCCCAAGTACACCATAATCTACCAACAATAAGCTCTCTTTAACACAAAGAAAATCCCATAATTCCACACACACAGAGCACATTCCAAAATTTCACAATCCTTAATATACTCACAAAAATCTCAGCATTATCTCTGCTCCAACACAGCCAACCAGCGGCACCAAGGTCACAGCCAACCCAAGTCACCCATATCCAGCATCTGCCCACACCAACGCAAGGAAAAGAAATAGAAAGAATCCATTAAAATTGGTCAAACCACGATCCCCAAGCTTACTGGGCAAACCAGCCCTCAGCCGCCGACAACGCCGCGCGCCCACGCGAGAAATTTCCTGCGCACACGCCGCAGCGCGCCGCCCAGCCGCTGCCCGCATGGCGCTCGCGCTAGCCGCCTGCCGCGCGGCGCCCGCGCGCTGCTGCGCGCAGCCCTGGAGCATGCTGCGCGGCACCAGGTGCCTGCCGCGCGGCACCAGGTGCCTGCCGCGCGGCACCAGGTGCCTGCCGCGCGGCACCAGGTGCCTGCCGCGCGGCGCCAGCACACCAGCCGCGCGGCACCTGGCCTGCCGCGCGGCACCCCACACCTGCAGCGCGGCGCCCAGGCGCGCCCGCCTGCTGCGCGGCGCCCTGGTGCGCCCGCATGCTGTGCGGCGCCCAGGCGCGCCCGCCTGCTACGCGGCGCCCTGGTGCGCCCGCAGCGCAGCGCCCTGCTGCGCACCCGCCTTGCTGCGCGTGCGCAGCAGCCTAGCGCCTGCTGCGCGCGGCGCCCATGCGCGCCCGCGCAGCAATCCGCACCCGCACGGCCACCTCCTCCTCCTGCAGCTACTCTACAAAGGACAAATAGTCCTCCAACAGCAAAAAAAGCCAAATAAAAACCGAGCTCTCAAAATCAGCTACAAACCTCGCAATAGGCTCGACGCGCGCTCTCCGCTCGGCTTCTAGCAGGAGGTCCACCATCACACTTCCCATTCAAAATCCTCTCTTTTCCACCATTTCACCTTCTCTTTCAACATCTTCTTCTCTCCTTCTTCTTCTTTCTTCCATTCCTCTGCTTCTTTCGTTTTCCTCTGTTTGCTTGCAGGGAAGAAGACAAGTGACGTGGAGGCTAATTAAGTGAGGCTAATTAAGGGGGGATGGGTGCTTGACAGCAAACAAGCAACAATTAATTAAAAAGTCCATTTAATCTTTCCATCCAAAAATATCTCATCCCAAATACAAACTCTTTCTTAAAACCCCTTTCTTTCTCTAATTCCTTCACAGGAAAAACTCCAAATAATTAATTTAATTAATTAATTAATTCCTTATTAGCCAACTCCAACTCACTTTTTGCCCTCGGGGCCTCCGCATCGGTCCGGAACCTCCCGAACTCCGCTGTAATCTGAAAATACACATGTCCAGAGCTTTTCCCACTCTAAAAGCTCAACCGTAGAGTCGATATGCTCAATCCAAAAACCGGCTCCCATAATTGCCAACTCCAACTCACTTTTTGCCTTCGGGTTCTCCACGTCAGTCCGGAACCTCCCGAACTCCGCTGTAATCATAAAGTACACCCGTTCCAAGTATTTCCCAATTTTTTTGTACACCACTGTGGAGTCGAGGCTTTCCCAAAACCAGTCCTCTATCGGCACACAATGCCCGGAAAACTCCGAATCAAGCTGGGGCTTCCGCGTTGATCCGAATCAACCCGAACTCATCTGTAAACATGATAAGAACACGCCCGAGGTGATTTCTCTGCACCACGCCATCTTCCGAGGTCGGTGCACTATACAAAAATCCCGGTACTCTACACCAACGGCGTGGCATCACTGCCGTGCACCAACGGCGTGGCATCACTGCCGTGCACCAACGGCGTGGCATCACCACCGTGTATCAACGGTGTGGTATACTCAAGCATCAAGGCCTCAGATCTTCACAGTCCTATACCCTCGAAACTTCCGGAGCTGAGGAAGGGCCAAAAGATCAATAGGCAAAAACCAGGGTCCCAACTGCACAGGGCAGGACCAACAACACTCATCTATGTGCAACACGTGATCAGGTATCTAACCTCACGAGCACAAGCTAAGGGTCCTATCTCCAGCCCATACAACAATGCAAATGCCCTAGCACTCTCACAGCCATGTCGGAGAACCCTCAACGACTCAACTCACAACAACACCCCACTCAAAGGCGAGAAGAACCGACTGACGCGGCAAAGATCCGAAAATCCCGATAGACCGGTGCCTAGAACCCCAATCAAACAAGAACAGACTCTAGGCTTAGTCCATCGAAGTTTTCACTCCTTTACCGTTCAAGGATTCGGTCCCTCTCGTTTAAAGTGGGGAAACTATGTCAACACGCCACTCACGGCTGGAGACGCTCCCGGTAGTCCATCAGGACGAACTCGACGCCATCAAATCTCGGCGTCCTGTCAGATCATCTCAATCTCACTAAAATAACCACCTGGTAACTCGGCCGGAGGTCAAAATCGCCTCAACAGGCCAAACCTTCGCCACTCACTAGGCGGCATCGCCACTCACTGGGCGGCATCGCCCCTCACTGGGCGGCATCGCCCCTCCATTGGGCGACATCGCCCCTCCATTGGGCGACATCGCCTCTCCCTGGGCGGCATCGCCCCTCACTGGGCGGCATCACCACTCATTGGGCGGCATCGCCCCTCACTGGGCGGCATCGCCACTCATTGGGCGGCATCGCCCCTCACTGGGCGGCATCGTCTCTGGTAGCTCGGCCAGTGATAATTATCCATCTGGTAACTCGGCCAGTGATAATTATCCATCTGGTAACTCGGCCAGTGATAATTATCCATCTGGTAACTCGGCCAGTGATAATTATCCATCTGGTAACTCGGCCAGTGATAATTATCCATCTGGTAACTCGGCCAGTGATAATTATCCATCTGGTAACTCGGCCAGTGATAATTATCCATCTGGTAACTCGGCCAGGGAAAATTATCTATCTGGTAACTCGGCCAGTGATAATTATCCATCTGGTAACTCGGCCAGTGATAATTATCCATCTGGTAACTCGGCCAGTGATAATTATCCATCTGGTAACTCGGCCAGTGATAATTATCCATCTGGTAACTCGGCCAGTGATAATTATCCATCTGGTAACTCGGCCAGTGATAATTATCCATCTGGTAACTCGGCCAATTATCCATCTGGTAACTCGGCCAGTGAAATTATCCATCTGGTAACTCGGCCAGTGATAATTATCCATCTGGTAACTCGGCCAGTGATAATTATCCATCTGGTAACTCGGCCAGTGATAATTATCCATCTGGTAACTCGGCCAGGGAAAATTATCCATCTGGTAACTCGGCCAGTGATAATTATCCATCTGGTAACTCGGCCAGTGATAATTATCCATCTGGTAACTCGGCCAGGGAAAACGCCCTCCTGATAACTCAGCCAGGGAAACTGCCCTCCTGGTAACTCAGCCAGGGAAAATGCCCTCCTGGCAACTCGGCCAGGGAAAATGCCCTCCTGGCAACTCGGCCAGGGAAAATGCCCTCCTGGCAACTCGGCCAGGGAAAATGTCCTCCTGGTAACTCAGCCAGGGAAAATGCCCCCACAGCTGGGATCGCCGTCACTTCAAACGGCCCCCACAACAACGCCCCACTCATAGACGAGAAGAACCGGCTGACACGGCAAAGATCCAAAAATCCTGATAGACCGGTGCCTAGAATCCCAATCAATCAAGAACAGACTCTAGGCTCAGCCTATCGAAGTTCTCGATCCTTTACCGTTCAGGGATTCGGCCCTTCTCGGTTAAAGTGGGGAACTAACACAACACACAAACTCCTGGGTCTCGCACTGCTCTGATAGCTCCGTCTCCCGCTGCTCGGGTGCTCATCAGGTGCGGGGTGTGTCCTATCAAACATGACGTCTCAGGGGTATCGCAATCCGCTGCACAATAACAAACGTCAGGACACAACAACCATACGACCCAATCCAGCGAAAGTCTAAGGCATGTCATCCATTCCATAGCATCATGTTGTTCGGCAGCGAACATAATCGCTTAGGAAAATAAACATGCCAATCTCTCATCCCGTCTCTTGGGAGAGGTAAAAACTCAATCAGGACTCTCGCTAAAAGTCACGACTCTCACGTAGTCATCCTAATATCCAACCACAAGCCTAGGGTTTCTAAGTCCACAATGACCTACAACCTAGGCTCTGATACCACTCTAATCTGTCACGCCCCGGGGTCGAAACTGCGACCCGGGCTTGCTAACAGATCCGCCATCTGTACGGAAACTGCCGTACAGACGAAGCGTCTAACCTGCAGAAAGAAACATCTACAGTACACAGATATCAGAGAGCTGAAGATCAAACACTGTACAACTGAAAAATAATACAATATCCATCTCCCAAATACGATCGTATACAAAGTCCTCTGATACAAAACTCAAAAGGGAGGTATCTCCAATAAATACATCAGTGTACAAACTCTCGATACAAGAATATCCTCACTACAACAGTCTCTCAAACTGTAAAAGTAAAATACAACTCTATACCTCACAACAAAGGTCACTCAACAGAGTAAAAGAAGTAAACTAATCAACTGGAGCTCTCCTCTGAAGGGGTACAGCTACACTCCAACGACGGGTAGGGAACTAGCTCGCGACTCCCGCGCCTCGGTCCGAAGGATCAGCAACAGGAGCACAGGAACAGAAGAAGAAGTCCCTGGGGAAAAGACACCACGACGGGTGTGAGAACTACTTCCCACAGTAGTTCTCAGTGGGTGCCGTCAACAAGTCCAACGGTCTGCCCACCAAGTCTACCAGAGGTAAAAGATAACAGGCAAGGAAAACAGAATAAGAAAAGCTGGATCTACTCTACAGCTATCATGCCTCTATCTAGACACTCAAAAGTGGAACAGAAGAAAGTAAATGAGACCACTCGCACCCAAGGTGCTCAATCGTCCCAATCGAACTGACTACCTCAAAGGTCCAGCCAAGCCCGCGCCTGTCGACTAGGAACGCTCCTGCCCACTACCACACATCCACATGAGGACGGGATTTACGTGGGGCGTCCTGTCCGACTAACTCATCCCTCGCGCAAAACTGCCTCAACAGGCCAACCATCGCATCCACAGCGGCATCTCAAGGGGCGCGGCCCCAACTGAGGAAAACGGCGCGGCATAGAGTAATCACGCATTGGCATATGCAGGCTAGTCCAAAACCACGCTCACTCACAGAACGGTAGGACTCAAGATCCCCAAAAATCTCGCACAACAGTCGGAGCACTCTCGACGACTCAGCTGATCGGCTAACTCGAAACACGAGACACTAGCCTCTCCAACAGCTCGCAGCACAAAGCTTACTGGCTGGAGATACTCCACAGCCAGGAACGACCCACAACTCAGGGTAACAAAACAGGTCGGACAACACTCAACGACCTGGGACCACCGTCAACCCCAACGGTTCCCAACAAGACGGACCGGAAGACACTCGACGGCCCGGGACTGCCGTCTACTCAACGGCTCCCTCCCATGACAGCACAACAGGAAAAACAAGACCTCTCGGGACTACCGTTTACTCAAACGGCTCCCCGCACAGATAAGCAACCCGCTACAACTACCAGACTCCACTCTGCTCCCAAGCAAGAGTGCAAAAGCATCCCACACTAAAAGCAAGTCCCGACCTCTCGGCCCACTATCCGGGCGAGAAAACACTATGTCCAGGGATGTAAGAACAGTGTGGATGTCTAAGCATAAATAACCCTAGCCCAAGTGAGGGTTTTCTACTGGTCTGGTTACACATGCAGCATATGACGGGGGTGCTAGGTCAAGTTCCAAGATAACTATATTAACAGATAATAAAAGGAATATCAATTCCTACAATATAGCATGCTACACAATGAAATAAGCTATCATGCATAGTCCTACAACAGTAGAAATACTGTACAGTCCATAAAACTTGGAGATAAGGCCACCCACCTCGATTTGCCACCAATTGCTCGTAGACACTTGCAATTGGCCTCCACGCGATCCGCATGCAAACGGGGCACGCCGTCGGAGTCCGCACGCAAAACGGAGCACGCCGCCGGAGTCCGCACGCAAAACGGAGCACGCCGCCGGAGTCCGCACCAGAAACGGAGTCTGCACAAAAACGGTGCACGGTGTCAGGATCCGCACGCAAAACGGAGTCCGCACGCAAAATGGTGCACAGTGCCGGAGTCCGCACGCAAAACGGTGCACGGTGCCAGGATCCACACGCAAAACGGGGTCCGCACGCAAAACGGTGCACAGTGCCGGAGTCCGCACGCAAAACGGTGCACGGTGCCAGGATCCACACGCAAAACGGGGTCCGCACGCAAAACGGTGCACAGTGCCGGAGTCCGCACGCAAAACGGTGCACGGTGCCAGGATCCACATGCAAAACGGGGTCCGCACGCAAAACGGTGCACAGTGCCGGAGTCCGCACGCAAAACGGAGTCCGCACGCAAAACGGTGCACAGTGGGGGCAATTACAGTCTAAAATAACGCTCCAAAAACTGTACAAAAATACAGAAAAACAAGCACACGGGACCTACCCCGACTGCGCCGCCGTCGCCGAAACGCTCCCCACGGAAAAACTCGCGCGCTCCACGAGGCCCACGACGCCACGCCGCACCTCCCACCATTCCCCCTCACTCTCCCTCTCGCTCTCGGGTGAAGAAGAAAGAAAGGAAAGGGAGAAAATGGCGCTCGGGAGAGAAAGAGGAAGAAGAAGAAAAGGGGGAGAAGGAGATGGTCCACGGGGCCGGTCCACGGCCCCGGTCCACGGCACGGGCCAACCAGGGAGTCCCCAAGCCGGTGGTCCACAGCCGGGCGCGTGCGCCGGGTTCACGCACGCGCCCGGGCGCCACGTGGCGCGCGGTAACGCGCCCGCCACACGGGCGCGTTACACCGCGCGCCACCCGGGCGCGGGACACGCGCCCGTGACACGGGAGCGCGTGCCCCCGCGCCCGCGCGGGCGCGAATCGGAGCCCGCCACGTGGCGGGCTCCGCGCGTTCCGCGCCGAGGTGCGCACTGACGCGCACCTCGGGACGCGCGCCGCCGACCTCCTCGCTTCCCGAGCCGTGCTTGCCTCGATTTGCGTGCCGTTTCGCCTCGAAAAACGCGCAAATCATCCGGGCTCCAAAACCAACAAATAAATAGTCCATTCTTAGCGATTTCGCGTGCTGAATCCAAAAACGATGTCCGTTTCTCCAAATTCTTACCCGAAAATTTGCCGAATGCCAACTCGATCCGATTTCCGCGCCGGGTCCATTTTTAAAGTCCGATTTGCTAAATTCCAACTCTAAAAATTCCCGAAGGCGACCGGAGAGGTAACTTTTATCCGGACTTCACCCGGAGTCTAAATTTGACATCTGAATCGCGCGAAATCACTTCTAAACACCCGACGGGTCCTCCAACTTCCCACGGGGTCTCAATTAAGCCCGAAGTCCACCACTTGTGTCCAAATTGCGCGCAACCCACGCAGGCCTCCAGTGATGCAAGCAAATCCCAAATTGCATCACAAATTCATTTCTTGGGCCCGACACGCGCACAAACACTCCCAACGGCCACTAAAAGCTGCCCAACAACCAGCAACTCCTACGTCGGGGATTCCGGGACCTCACAATAGTCCCCGTGGGCTTCTAGAAGCCGGCCAGCCAATGGGGAGCCGCCACGTGGCACGGGGGGTATTCGGTGCTCCCGGTGCACGCCAGGCCCATGGACCGCGCACCCGCGCCCCCTGCCCGCGCCTGCCCGCGCTGCCCGCGCCGCGCGCCTCCGCGCTCTGCCGCTGCGCCGCCGCTGCGCCGCTGCCCGCCGCCGCCCGCCGCCGCTCGCCGGTCGCCGGAACAGTAATTCCGGCGGCCGGAGTTACTGTTCCGGCGTGAACAGTACCCAGATGCAGAAAAATTAAAGTAAATATACCGTTTCGACCGTTTTCGCGTGCTGAGTCCAAATACGACGTCCGTTTTGCCAAATTCTCATCCGAAATTTTGCCGAAAGCTCCCGAAAAATCCCATTTGCTCCGATTTTCGCGCAGAGTCTATATTAAATGTCCAATTTCGATTCTACAAGCTCTGTTTCACCGAATAAGCTCCCCACAGTCACTGTTTAATGTTGCACAGTTCCTGCGGGAGTCTGGATCATCACATCCTCCCCCACTAAAAAGAGTTTCGTCCTCGAAACGAGACTGAACAATAATCCTTAGTCCGAAGTCTCAAAAAAGTAGCGGTGGGCGTCCCTCATCTCCGATTCAAGCTCCCATGTAGCCTCGTGCTCGTCATGATTGCTCCATTGGATCTTCACATAGGGAATGGCCCGGCTGCGCAATTCCCTTACCTCTCGATCCAGAATTTGCAGTGGGCGCTCCTCATACCTCAAATCCTCGTTGACCTCAAGCGGTGTGAAGTCGATGACGTGCGATGGGTCGAAGACATACTTCCTCAAAGTAGAGACATGAAATACATCATGGACACCAGCAAGCCTCGGAGGAAGTGCAAGTCGGTAGGCAACTGGCCCGATACGCTCCAATACCTCAAAGGGTCCAATGTATCGGGGGCTAAGTTTCCCGCGAATGCCGAATCTCCTGATTCCTTTGGATGGCGAGACTTTCAAGAATACATGATCTCCAACTTGAAATTCTAAGTCTCGTCACCGAACATTAGCATAACTCCTTTGTCGGCTTTGGGCGGTCTGAAGATGCCGTCGAATCACCCGGACCTTCTCTTCTGCCTCTAACAACACATCTGGTCCCAAGGTCCGCCTCTCGCCCACGTCACTCCAATAAAGTGGTGATCGACACTTGCGTCCATACAACGCTTCAAACGGAGCCATCTGAATGCTCGCTTGAAAGCTATTGTTGTACGCGAACTCTGCCAAGGATAAGTGTCGAATCCACCCTCCGCCGAAATCCAAGATGCAAGCCCTAAGCATGTCCCCCAGGATTTGTATCGTCCGCTCAGACTGCCCATCAGTCTGCGGATGAAAAGCTGTACTGAACCTGAGTTCAGTCCCCAAGGCTGTTTGCAAACTCTTCCAGAAATGCGAAACAAACCTCGGATCTCTATCTGACACAATGGAGGCGGGTACTCCATGTAATCTCACAATATCGTCTAGATATAGCTGGGCTAGTCGCTCGAGTGGCCACGTAGTCTGCATGGGCAGAAAATGCGCTGACTTGGTAAGTCGATCTATAACTACCCAGATAGCATCGGCTCCTCCCTGTGCCTTCGGTAGCCCGACCACAAAGTCCATTGTAATGTGGTCCCATTTCCACTCGGGAATTGGGAGACTTTGTAACTTGCCGGCTGGCACTCGATGCTCAGCCTTCACCCGTTGGCAAGTTAAACATTGAGCCACAAATCTCCCGATATCCTTTTTCATGCCATTCCACCAAAAGTGTGCCTTGAGGTCCTTATACATCTTAGTCCCACCAGGATGTAGGGTATAAGGTGTATAATGGGCCTCTCGCAATATCTGCTCTCTGATCTCCGCATCCACTGGCACACATGCTCGGTTTCTGTACCTTAGTACTCCCGCAGCATCTACTGTAAAGTCCCCTGACTGATCACTCGGAATTTGATCTCTAATCCTGGTCAAGTGGGGGTCCTCACTCTGTTTTTCTTTGATCCGGTCTAGCAGAGTGGGCTGCACGACTAAAGATGTCAGTCTAGCAGAGACCCCAGGGGACACAACCTCTATCTCGAGTCATCTCATTTCCTCTATTAGCGGTGCCTGGCCTGTGATCAACATAGACAAACTTTGCACCGCCCTTCTACTCAAGGCGTCAGCGACTACATTAGCCTTACCTGGGTGGTAGAGAATATCATAATCCTTTAATAGCTCTAACCACCTACGCTGCCCCAAATTCAGCTCCTCAAAGCTTCTTTGACAGTCCTCACTCCAGACAAACTTGACTCCCTTACGCGTCAAGCGAGTGAGGAGTGTGGAGAGCTTCGCAAAGCTTTCCACCAACCGACGGTAATACCCAGCTAAACCCATAAAGCTACGTACTTCAGAAACCG
Organism: Tillandsia fasciculata; assembly: GCA_029168755.2. Lineage (NCBI taxonomy): Eukaryota > Viridiplantae > Streptophyta > Magnoliopsida > Poales > Bromeliaceae > Tillandsia > Tillandsia fasciculata. The sequence goes on from CM054941.1 coordinate 20,862,787, forward strand.
TCGTTGGTCGGGGCCAATCACAGACTGCCTCAATTTTTGCTGGGTCCACTGCCACTCCTGCGGCAGAAATCACATGGCCCAAGAAGACTTCCTCCCGAAGCCAAAACTCGCACTTTACCAGCTTGGCATACAACTTCTTCTTTCGCAGAAGTTGCAGCACAATCCTTAAGTGCTCCTCATGCTCGGCATCACTTCGGGAGTAGACCAAGATATCCTCAATGAACACTACTACGAGTCGATCCAAGTATGGTCGGCAGATCCGGTTCATTAAATCCATGAATGCGGCAGGGGCATTAGTCAGTCCAAAAGGCATAACTGTAACTCATAATGCCCGTACCGTGACCTAAATGCCGTCTTAGGAATATCTTCGGCCTTCACCTTCAACTGGTGGTAACCGGATTGCAGATCTATCTTAGAGAAGACACAAGATCCTTGCAGCTGATCAAAAAGATCATCAATGCGCGGCAAAGGGTACTTGTTCTTGATGGTCACTTTATTTAATTTCCTATAGTCCACACATAGTCGAAGTGACCCATCTTTCTTTTTCACGAATAGCACCGGCGTTCCCAGGGCGACACACTCGGTCAGATAAAACCTTTATTCATTAAATCCTGGAGTTGCGCCTTAAGCTCTCGCAGCTCAGCCGGTGCCATCCGGTAAGGAGCCTTTGAGATTAGCGCAGTTCCTGGAACTACGTCAATCATGAATTCAATTTCCCTATCTGGCGGCATACTAGTCAGCTCAGGTGGAAAAACATCCGGAAACTCGCGGGCAATAGGGATGTCCCCGAGTCCCGGCGCCGCCGTAGGCCCCTCAACAACACTAGCTAAAAAGGCTACACATCCTCGATGGATCATCTGCCTCGCTCGGGATGTCGAAACCATAGAGGCAAAGAAAGCGCTCTAACATCTTCGATATACTAACATCTCCTGGCCTGGCTTACTAAAAGTAACGGTTCTTGCGGCATAATCAATAGTCGCAAAATACCGAGCCAGCCAGTCCGTCCCTAGAACCACATCTGTCACGCCCCGGGTGCAAATCAGGACCCGGGCCCGTCTACAGATCCGCCGTGCACATGGGATTTCCCGCGTACACGAAGCGCTGGTCACCTGCTCTGGTATAAAATGTACAACAAGAGCATAATACAGAGCTGAAATAGAAGAGCCACATAGTATCTCAGACTGGAAATAGGGTACAAGCTGTAATATATACAATAATCTCCCAGCTCACTAAAATAGTACAACCAGCTGGCGGAAGCCAGACCCAAAATAAAAGGAGAAGAAAGAAACAGAAAACAACAATGGGGGTGAGAACTACCAGATAAACCAGCAGCCTCCCCTAGTGGGTAAAAACCTCAACTCTGACGCACCCACTAGGACTACTAGAGGCAAAAGGGAAAAGGGAAAGTGGTAAGATACATAAGATGCTGAAACAGGAAAACTACCACTATTATGCTGTCAAAACTGTATGCATGCATCAGAAATAGTATCTGTCCAAATAAACCCAATCTAGTCACCAGAAACAACTGGTACTGCCTGCTCAGCGGAATCTGCACACACGGCTCGAAACCGCGGGATCGGCTCACACGGCTCGCATCCCAACATAAGTATCAGACCGGCTCACACGGCTGGGTCCGAGAGAGCACACCTCCGGAGTGGCACTCGAGGGGAGCGACCCACACGAGTAAAATATCTCTGTCATCAGTATCACAAGTATCTCTGTAGCACATGTCTCAATATAGCAGGACTGGATCATAACCATGATCAAAGTGGGAAACTCCATCCACTATAGAAACCCAATCCCCAACTGATGCAATAAATAAACCAAACTCAACCCCAATCTGATGCAAGGATAAACATCTGGTCAACCGCCTACTGTCCGCGGTTACCGCAATACCCCACAAGTCCACAATCTAGCACAACCTTGGCTACACTATCCCAAACCCCTGCTCACACTTGAGCAACAACATATGAATGCAAAGGACAACAATGAAACATGTTCAAATCCCAATATGATAGTGTAGCAATGAATAGTGGCCTTACCTGATGTCCGGGCATGCATGCAACTGTCTTTATTTTTAAAAGTTGTAAAATAGTGTCAAAGGTTTAAAACAATTGATTTACTGAATAAAAGTCATTTGCATGCGAGATCATAGCCTTTGTCTCAATCACAGTGTCCCAATATAAGTCATCATATCTTTTGTGGGGTTATATTAAGTTTTAGGGGAGTTTGTCCCAGCGGTCCTTGTCATTTGTCATATTAATTTGTCCCAATGGTTCTCATTAATTGTCCTGTTAGTTGTCCTGTTAGTAGTCCTGTTAGTAGTCCTGTTAGTTGTCCCAATGGTTCTCATTAATTGTCATATTTTAGGGGATTTCTAGTAATCCCAGTGAGCTTGTCAAAAATGAGGTAAGCAACAACCGCCCACCTCGAACAGCTCAAACAACACCCCAGGTAGTCTCCTGGCTGTCCACAGTCCTCAAATCCTGCAAATCAATGCTCCCGGTATAAATACAAATCCCAAAAAGTACATTATTTGCTGTTTTTCAGACAGCAAGGGAAAAGAGGAATTTTTCACCTCTAAAATGAGCTCCTAAAATCCCAGAAAAATCACGGTTGCGTTCCTCGCGAAGAGTAGATCAAAATCGACTCTTAGAACGCCTCGATCTGATGCTCCTACGCCAAGATAAAAATCGGAGAAGTCGGTGCTGTCCAAAAATTACCACAGCAAAAAGGGGGGTCAAAGAGGACTTGGGAATCATGCCAAAAGTACGAAACGGAGCAAAATGATCAACACGGAAATCGAAGCCTTACCTCTTACGGTCGCGCTGCCGCAAAAATCGTCCAAAAATTCCACCCGGTTAGCCCGCAGTGAATTTTCGACGGAACTGCGACGGGAAATGGGCCTAAAAAGAAAACCGTCGCAGTGCGCCGCGTCGCAGATAACTCACCAACTGTAACTCCTAAAATTCTGAGTTTGTAGAGAGAGAGAGAGGAGAGAGAGAGGAAAAACTTTTGTATAGAACACTTTCTCTGATTCTCTCTCTTCGGCGCGCAAAACGAGGTGGGAATGTGAGGGGGTGGGGGACTTCTTATATAGTGGGCCAAAAGGGAATATTCCCACACGGGATCCGGATCCGAACAGGAAACACCGAAACGGGCCAACCAAAACGCGCCACGTGTCCACAAAACAGGGAACAGCCTGTGCAGGCCCAATGGAAATTCGCCACGTGGCCACGTGGTGCACGTGGTTGCTCCGCGCTCCGGGTTTTCCGGAAGATGTCAGCCAATCCGGGTGCGCCACGTGTCACCCTCCCACACGCCTTCTAGAAGCCGGCCAGCCACTCAGGAGCTGCCACGTGGCACGGGAAAAAGTCGGTGCACCCGGTGCACGCCATGCTGTGGACCGCGCACCAGCGCCCCCTGCCCGTGCCTGCCCGCGCCTGCCCGCGCTGCCGCGCCTGCCCGCGCCGCGCTCCTCCGCGCTCCGCCGCTGCCCCGCTGCTGCGCCGCTGCCCGCCGCCGTGCGCCGCCGCCCGCCGCCGCTCGCCGGTCGCCGGAACAGTAATTCCGGCGGCCGGAGTTACTGTTCCGGCGTGAACAGTAACTTTTTGCCGAAAATAAAGTGAATATACCATTTTGACCGTTTTCGCGCGCTGAGTCCAAATCCGCCGTCCGTTTCGCCAAATTCTCATCCGAAATTTTGCAAAAAGCTCCCAGAAAATCCCATTTGCTCCGATTTTCGCGCAGAGTCTATATTAAATGTCCAATTTCGATTCTACAGGCTCCGTTGCACTGTACAAGCTCCCCGCAGTCACTGTTTAATGTTGCACAGTTCCTGCGGGAGTCCGGATCATCACATCCTCCCCCACTAAAAAGAGTTTCGTCCTCGAAACGAGACTAAACAATAATACTCAGTCCGATGTCTCGAATAAGTAGGGGTGAGCATCCCTCATCTCCGACTCGAGCTCCCATGTAGCCTCGCGCTCGTCATGATTGCCCCATTGGATTTTCACATAGGGAATGGCCCGATTGCGCAATTCTCTCACCTCTCGATCCAGAATTCGAAGTGGGCGCTCCTCATACCTCAAATCCTCGCTGATCTCGAGCGGTGTGAAGTCGATGACGTGCGATGGGTCGAAGACATACTTCCTCAAAGTAGAGACATGAAATACATTATGGACACCAGCAAGCCTCGGAGGAAGTGCAAGTCGGTAGGCAACTGGCCCGATACGCTCCAATACCTCAAAGGGTCCAATGTATCGGGGGCTAAGCTTCCCACGAATGCCGAATCTCCTGATTCCTTTGGACGGCGAGACTTTCAGGAATACATGATCACCAACCTGAAACTCTAAGTCTCATCGCCGAACATCGGCATAACTCCTTTGTCGGCTTTGGGCGGTCTGAAGATGCTTCCGAATCACTCGGACCTTCTCTTCTGCCTCTATCAAGACATCTGGTCCCAAGGTCCGCCTCTCGCCCACGTCACTCCAATAAAGCGGTGATCGACACTTGCGTCCATACAATGCTTCAAACGGAGCCATCTGAATGCTCGCTTGAAAGCTATTGTTGTACGCGAACTCAGCCAAGGATAAGTGTCGAATCCACCCTCCGCCGAAATCCAAGACGCAAGCCCTAAGCATGTCCTCCAGGATTTGTATCGTCCGCTCTGACTGCCCATCAGTCTGCGGATGGAAAGCCGTACTGAACCTGAGTTCAGTCCCCAAGGCTGTTTGCAAACTTTTCCAGAAATGCGAAACAAATCTCGGGTCTCTGTCTGATACTATGGAGGCTGGTACTCCATGTAATCTTACTATCTCATCCAGATATAGCTGGGCTAGTCGCTCAAGTGGCCACGTAGTCTGCATGGGCAGAAAGTGCGCCGACTTGGTAAGTCGATCCACGACTACCCAGATAGCGTCTGCTCCTCCCTGTGCCCTCGGCAATCCGACCACGAAATCCATCGTAATGTGGTCCCATTTCCACTGGGGAATTGGGAGACTCTGTAACTTGCCGGCTGGCACTCGATGCTCAGCTTTCACTTGCTGACAAGTTAAACACTTAGCCACAAATCTCCCAATATCCCTTTTCATGCCCTTCCACCAGAAGTGTGCCTTGAGGTCCTTATACATCTTAGTCCCACCAGGATGTAGGGTATAAGGTGTATAATGGGCCTCTCGCAATATCTGTTCTCTAATCTCTTCTTCCACTGGCACACACGCTCGGTTCCTATACCTAAGTATTCCCGAGGCATCTACCGTAAAGTCCCCAGACTGATCACTCGGAATTTGATCTCTAATCCTGGTCAAGTGGGGGTCCTCATTCTGTTTTTCCTTGATCCGGTCTAGCAGAGTGGGCTGCACGACTAAAGATGTCAGTCTAGCAGAGACCCCAGGGGACACAACCTCTACTTCGAGTCGTCTCATCTCTTCTAATAGCGGTGCCTGGTCTGTGATCAACATAGACAAATTTTGCACCGCCCTTCTACTCAAGGCGTCAGCGACTACATTAGCCTTGCCTGGGTGGTAGAGAATATCCACATCATAATCCTTTAATAGCTCTAACCACCTACGTTGCCTCAAATTCAACTCCTTCTGCGTGAACAGGTACTTTAGGCTCTTATGGTCGGTGTAGATTTCACAATGCTCCCCATAAAGGTAATGACGCCAAAGCTTCAGTGCAAACACTACAGCAGCGAGCTCTAAGTCATGGGTAGGGTAATTCTTCTCGTAATCTTTGAGTTGCCTTGATGCGTAAGCAATTACCCTCCCTTCTTGCATCAACACACAACCAAGTCCACTGTGTGATGCATCGCTGTAGATCACATATCCTTTCCCCATAACAGGGAGGGAAAGGATAGGGGCGGTCATTAATCTATTCTTTAGCTCCTCAAAACTTTTCTGACAATCCTCACTCCAGACAAACTTCACTCCTTTACGCGTCAAGCGAGTGAGGGGTGTGGAAAGCTTCGCAAAGCCTTCCACAAACCGACGATAATACCCGGCTAAACCCATAAAGCTACGCACCTCCGAAACGGTCGTCGGTCGGGGCCAATCCCGGACTGCCTCAATTTTTGCCGGGTCTACCGCCACACCTGCGGCGGAAATCACATGGCCCAAGAAAACTACCTCCCGAAGCCAAAACTCGCATTTTGCCAGTTTGGCAAACAACTTCTTCTCTCGCAGAAGTTGCAGCACAATCCTTAAGTGCTCCTCATGCTCCGCATCACTTCGGGAGTAGACCAGGATATCATCAATGAAAACTACTACGAATCGGTCTAAATATGGTCGGAAGATCCGGTTCATTAAATCCATGAATGCGGCAGGGGCATTAGTTAGCCCAAAAGGCATAACTGTAAACTCATAATGCCCGTACCGTGATCTGAATGCCGTTTTCGGAATATCCTCGGCCTTCACCTTCAACTGGTGGTAACCGGATTGCAGATCTATCTTAGAGAAGACACAAGACCCTTGCAGCTGATCAAAAAGATCATCGATGCGCGGCAAAGGGTACTTGTTCTTGATGGTCACTTTGTTCAATTCCCTATAATCCACACAAAGTCGAAGTGACCCATCTTTCTTCTTCACGAATAGCACCGGCGCTCCCCAAGGCGATACACTCGGCCTAATAAAGCCCTTATCCATTAAATCTTGGAGTTGCGCCTTAAGCTCTCGTAACTCAGCCGGTGCCATCCGGTAAGGAGCCTTTGAGATTGGCGCAGTTCCTGGAACTACGTCAATCACAAACTCAATCTCCCTATCTGGCGGCATGCTAGTCAGCTCAGGTGGAAAAACATCCGGAAACTCGCGGGCAATTGGGATATCCTTGAGTTCCGGCGCCGCCGTAGGCCCCTCAACAACACTAGCCAAAAAGGCTACACACCCTCGACGGATCATCTGCCTCGCTCGGGAAGTCGAAATCATAGAGGCAAAGAAAGCACTCTGACATCCCCGGTATACCAACATCTCCTGGCCTGGCTCTCTAAAAGTGACGGTTCTTGCGGCACAATCAATAGTCGCAAAGTACCGAGCCAGCCAGTCCATTCCGAGGATCACATCGAAGTCCTTCAGCTGTCTCAAGACCAACAGGTCTACTGGCATAATCCAGGACTCGATTTGCATCGGGCAGGACCAACAACACTCTTCCACGTGCAAGGTGTGATCGGGGATCTTAACCCCTAATGCACGTGACAAAAGTCCTACCTCTAACCCATGTAATGATGCAAATGATCTACTAATGAAAGAATGTGATGCTCCTGTATCAAATAAAGTACGAGTCCTAATGCCAGAAAGCAAGGTGATACCTGCCACCACATGATCTGCTGCCGAAGAGTCCTCTACTTGCGCAGCATACACTCGCCCACTCTGAGCTGGAGGGCGATAATCCGTGGGATGGGAAGAAGATGGTCTGCTTGCTGGAGCATAGGGCCGCTGAGCCGTCGACCGCTGCTGCGATGAAGATGGAGCAGATGCTGAAGAAGGGGCGGTGGGGGCCGAAAAGGGGCACGAAGCTTGAATGTGCCCGGGCTGTCCACATCTATAGCAGCGACCCCACCGTTGGTCGCAGGTGTTGGAAAAATGCTGACCTCCGCAGAAGATACAATTGCCGGGGGCCCGTGGCTGTCGTGATTGCTGTTGAGACTGCCGCTGTCGCTGAGGCTGCCGCTGCGACCCACGCTGCGACGACTGTGTTCTTTGCTGCTGTTGCCGCTTCTGGGATCCACCAGGCCCTCGTCGCTCGGACCGTCCTTGGCCGGGGAACTGTGGCTGCGGCGGTTGTGGCGGCCTCCACGAACTAGATTGTCCCCCAACCTCCGGTGCCGGTCGCTTCGCCCCCGGGATCACTACGGGAGCTGGAGCTACCTCCCCCATTACTACCTCCCCGCACTCAACGTAGAGTGCCTGCTCCATCGAGGCCTCCAAGGTCTGCAACCTACGCGAGCGAACCAATTGAAAAAGGTCCCGGCGCAATCCTCGCTCGAACATGTAGATCCGGTGCGCCTCGTCCCTGGCCACGTTCGGTACACATGCCAACAATTGATTGAAATTGGCAATGTACTCGTGTACGGGCCGATCTCCTTGTCGGAGGTTTCTCAACTGTTCCTCCAACCTCTGCCGGACGCTTTCCGGAAAGAAAGCCCCAAGAAGGAGATTGCGGAATTCCGCCCAGGTCAGGAGCTGAGCCCCAGGCGGACCAGCCGGTCGAACACGCCGCCACCAAGCTTCGGCGTTGTGTTCCAAAAAGTTCGTCGCCAATATCACCTGATATCGTTCCTCGATAAACAACGTCTCAAAACGTCGCTCCATCGCCGTGATCCACGACTCTGCCTCCCACGGCTCAGTACTTTGCCCCGAAAAATGGGGTGGGTCAAACTAGCGAAACCTCATCAACAGGTCCACCAATCCCCGCTGTTCTGCCGGGGTCAGAGATCCTGTCAGCCCAGTCGGCTGTTCACCAGTACCCCGAGTAACAGGGGATGCCGGGGTCACCGGTACAACTGGAGGATTCACAGCAGGGGAAGAAGGTACGGGAGAATTCTCTGAAGGTGCTACAACAGGCTGAGCCCTCTGCTCTAACATTTGCGTCAGCCGACCCATAGCCTCCTCCTGACGCCGAACAGCCTCTGACATCTGGGCCATCTGGGCCTGCAGCTCTTGCACCTCACTCTGCTGGCCCTGCCCGGACTCCTCCTGATCGGGTTCAGGGGAATCAGGCTGAGAACGCGTCAACATCCTACGTCGCGGAGGCATCCTACCACAAGAAACCACACTCAGTATCGGGACCCCACACGACCCAATCTAGCGAAAGTCAAAGACATTCCCCTATTCCTGTGACTTTATGTTGTCTGCAGCCAACATAACTGTCCACCAGAAATAGGCTATGTCGATCCATCTTCTCTCACTGGAAAAGTCAAACAAAATAAATCGACGACTTTCGCAAAATGCCACGTCTCTCATGCCCTATTATCCTAGGGTCTGCCAAAAGCCTAGGGTTTCCTAAGTCCCAACTGAACTATCCCTAAGCTCTGATACCAACTTAATCTGTCACGCCCCGGGTGCAAATCAGGACCCGGGCCCGTCTACAGATCCGCCGTGCACATGGGATTTCCCGCGTACACGAAGCGCTGGTAACCTGCTCAGATATAAAATGTACAAAAAGAGCATAATACAGAGCTGAAATAGAAGAGCCACATAGTATCTCAGACTGGAAATAGGGTACAAGCTATAATATATACAATAATCTCCCAGCTCACTAAAATAGTACAACCAGCTGGCGGAAGCCAGACCCAAAATAAAAGGAGAAGAAAGAAACAGAAAACAACAATGGGGGTGAGAACTACCAGATAAACCAGCAGCCTCCCCTAGTGGGTAAAAACCTCAACTCTGACGCACCCACTAGGACTACTAGAGGCAAAAGGGAAAAGGGAAAGTGGTAAGATACATAAGATGCTGAAACAGGAAAACTACCACTATTATGCTGTCAAAACTGTATGCATGCATCAGAAATAGTATCTGTCCAAATAAACCCAATCTAGTCACCAGAAACAACTGGTACTGCCTGCTCAGCGGAATCTGCACACACGGCTCGAAACCGCGGGATCGGCTCACACGGCTCGCATCCCAACATAAGTATCAGACCGGCTCACACGGCTGGGTCCGAGAAAGCACACCTCCGGAGTGGCACTCGAGGGGAGCGACCCACACGAGTAAAATATCTCTGTCATCAGTATCACAAGTATCTCTGTAGCACATGTCTCAATATAGCAGGACTGGATCATAACCATGATCAAAGTGGGAAACTCCATCCACTATAGAAACCCAATCCCCAACTGATGCAATAAATAAACCAAACTCAACCCCAATCTGATGCAAGGATAAACATCTGGTCAACCGCCTACTGTCCGCGGTCACCGCAATACCCCACAAGTCCACAATCTAGCACAACCTTGGCTACACTATCCCAAACCCCTGCTCACACTTGAGCAACAACATATGAATGCAAAGGACAACAATGAAACATGTTCAAATCCCAATATGATAGTGTAGCAATGAATAGTGGCCTTACCTGATGTCCGGGCATGCATGCAACTGTCTTTATTTTTAAAAGTTGTAAAATAGTGTCAAAGGTTTAAAACAATTGATTTACTGAATAAAAGTCATTTGCATGCGAGATCATAGCCTTTGTCTCAATCACAGTGTCCCAATATAAGTCATCATATCTTTTGTGGGGTTATATTAAGTTTTAGGGGAGTTTGTCCCAGCGGTCCTTGTCATTTGTCATATTAATTTGTCCCAATGGTTCTCATTAATTGTCCTGTTAGTTGTCCTGTTAGTAGTCCTGTTAGTAGTCCTGTTAGTTGTCCCAATGGTTCTCATTAATTGTCATATTTTAGGGGATTTCTAGTAATCCCAGTGAGCTTGTCAAAAATGAGGTAAGCAACAACCGCCCACCTCGAACAGCTCAAACAACACCCCAGGTAGTCTCCTGGTTGTCCACAGTCCTCAAATCCTGCAAATCAATGCTCCCGGTATAAATACAAATCCCAAAAAGTACAATATTTGCTGTTTTTCAGACAGCACGGGAAAAGAGGAATTTTTCACCTCTAAAATGAGCTCCTAAAATCCCAGAAAAATCACGGTTGCGTTCCTCGCGAAGAGTAGATCAAAATCGACTCTTAAAACGCCTCGATCTGATGCTCCTACGCCAAGATAAAAATCGGAGAAGTCGGTGCTGTCCAAAAATTACCACAGCAAAAAGGGGGGTCAAAGAGGACTTGGGAATCATGCCAAAAGTACGAAACGGAGCAAAATGATCAACACGGAAATCGAAGCCTTACCTCTTACGGTCGCGTTGCCGCAAAAATCGTCCAAAAATTCCACCCGGTTAGCCCGCAGTGAATTTTCGACAGAACTGCGACGGGAAATGGGCCTAAAAAGAAAACCGTCGCAGTGCGCCGCGTCGCAGATATCTCACTATCTGTAACTCCTAAAATTCTGAGATTGTAGAGAGAGAGAGGAGAGAGAGAGGAAAAACTTTTGTATAGAACACTTTCTCTGATTCTCTCTCTTCGGCACGCAAAACGAGGTGGGAATGTGAGGGGGTGGGGGACTTCTTATATAGTGGGCCAAAAGGGAATATTCCCACACGGGATCCGGATCCGAACAGGAAACACCGAAACGGGCCAACCAAAACGCGCCACGTGTCCACAAAACAGGGAACAGCCTGTGCAGGCCCAATGGAAATTCGCCACGTGGCCACGTGGTGCACGTGGTTGCTCCGCGCTCCGGGTTTTTCGGAAGATGTCAGCCAATCCGGGTGCGCCACGTGTCACCCTCCCACACGCCTTCTAGAAGCCGGCCAGCCACTCAGGAGCTGCCACGTGGCACGGGAAAAAGTCGGTGCACCCGGTGCACGCCATGCTGTGGACCGCGCGCCAGCGCCCCCTGCCCGTGCCTGCCCGCGCCTGCCCGCGCTGCCTGCGCCTGCCCGCGCCGCGCTCCTCCGCGCTCCGCCGCTGCCCCGCTGCTGCGCCGCCGCCCGCCGCCGCTCGCCGGTTGCCGGAACAGTAATTCCGGCGGCCGGAGTTACTGTTCCGGCGTGAACAGTAACTTTTTGCCGAAAATAAAGTGAATATACCATTTTGACCGTTTTCGCGCGCTGAGTCCAAATCCGCCGTCCGTTTCGCCAAATTCTCATCCGAAATTTTACAAAAAGCTCCCAGAAAATCCCATTTGCTCCGATTTTCGCGCAGAGTCCATATTAAATGTCCAATTTCGATTCTACAAGCTCTGTTGCACTGTACAAGCTCCCCGCAGTCACTGTTTAATGTTGCACAGTTCCTGCGGGAGTCTGGATCATCACAACATCAAAGTCCCTTAACTGTCTCAAGACCAACAGGTCTGCTGGCATAATCCAGGACTCGGTCTAGATCGGGCGGGACTAACAGCACTTCTCCATATGCAGAGTGCAATCGGGAATCTACACCTTCCATGCACAAGGTAAGAGTCCTATTCCTAACCCTATGCAATGATGTACGTTTTCTACAAATAAAAGAGATGCCCCTATATAAACGAGGTACGAGTCCTTATGCCAGAAAGTAAATCATACCTGCTTCTTCTCGGTCAGCTATAGTGGAATCCTCCGCCAGCGCTAAGTCATCCTGACTGCTCGACAACGGCTGTCTTTCTCCAGAAGGGTGGGGGAATGAAACTTGATCTACTTGAAGGTCTGTCGGTGAAGCTCCCGGTCGTAGCTGGGAAGTGGTAGGGACAAACGCCGAAGTAGGTGCCACGGTTATCTCCGAAGGGCACGTAACTCGCATGTGCCCGGGCTGTCCACACTTGAAACAGCGGCCGAACCTCAGGTCACAAGCGCCAGAAGTGTGCTGACCCTTGCAGAAAATGCACCTAAATGTAGGCTGAGGCTGCCTTACCTGCTGCTGCTGCTGCCTATGCCGCTGGGGCCTCTGTGACCTCTGCTGGGATGCGGTAGGGGCCAATGCTGAAGAAGGTGCTACCAAAACTCGAAAGGGGCACGTAGGTCGGATGTGGCCTGGCTGCCCACATCGAAAGCATCGACCCCATCTCAAGTTACAGGTGTGCGACAAATGAGGTCCTTCACAGAATATACATCTGTCTCTGTCGCGAAGCTGTGGCCGTCTCCGAGAACTGGCCTGTCTATCAACATCCGGGGCTGAGCGTTTTCTCTCAAAATGCCGCTCAGGAGTCCTGGCCCTCTCCCCGACTGCCGGATCACTCCTCTGCGCCAACAGCTGCTCCAGGCGCTGGTCCTGACGAAAGCTTCTTGCCACCAAATGGGTCACCAAGGCCCGCAATTCCCTCAGCTCGGCAGATACTGCCTGCTCGGGCTCCTCAAAAGGGGTGGGAATGCCCCCAGCGGAAATACGACGAAGGGGCGACATACTGTCACCAGAAGCCACAAATCAGGAAAACAAAACCCCACACGACCCAATCTAGCGAAAGTCAAAGACATCCCCCTATTTCTGTGACTTTATGTTGTCTGCAGCCAACATAACTGTACACCAGAAATTTGGGTATGTCGGTCTCTCTTCTCTCACTGGAAGAGTCAAACAAAATAAATCAACGACTTTCGCAAAATGTCAAATCTCTCACGCCCTATCATCCTAGGGTCTGCCAAAAGCCTAGGGTTTCCTAAGTCCCAACTGACCTATCCCTAAGCTCTGATACCAACTTAATCTGTCACGCCCCGGAACCCGGGCTCGCCAACAGATCCGCCATGCACACGAAATTTCCCGCGTACACGAAGCGCTGGTAATCTGCTCAGATATAATATACCATAACAGAGCATAAAGCAGAGCTGAACTAAACATAATAATCCCAGACTGATAAGGTACAAGCTGTAATAATACAATAATCTCCCAGCTCACCAAAATAATACACCCAGCTGGCCAGAGCCAGATCCAAAATAAAAGTGCTACAGTCTGAGATAAAAAGGGGTACAATATAAGTCCAGCTACTCTCATGGTCGGGGCAGACGATCTAGCTAGTCCGCTATCTTCTTACCTCGATCTGCCGCTGATGACCCTGCAGCTCCCACAGATGACGCTGCAAAATAAAGGAGAAGAAAGAGACAGAAAATAACAATGGGGGTGAGAACTACCAGATAAACCAGTAGCCTCCCCTAGTGGGAAAAACCTCAACTCTGACGCACCCACTAGGACTACTAGAGGCAATGGGAAAAGATGAAGTGGTAAGGTAAATAAGGTACTGAATAAGGGAAACTACCACTACTATGCCTCTAAATGCAATACTAACAGAAATGACTGTATAAATGCATCAGGAACAGTATCTGATCAAATAACCCAATCTTGTGCTACCAGTAAGACTGGTATTGCCTGCTCTGCTGTCGAACTCAAGAACTCAGTAGGGGACCAGCACACAAGGCTCGAAATCCCAAGGGACCAGCACACCAGGCTCGGTCCGAAAAAGCTCACCTCCGGAGTGGCACTCGAGGGGAGCGACCCACACGAGTAAAGTACCTCTGTCATCAGTATCACAAGTATCTCTGTAGCACATGTCTCACAAGTATCACAATATAGCAGGACTGGATCATGACTATGATCAAAGTGGAAAAACTCCATCCACTAAAGAAAAGCCCAAACCCCAACTGATGCAAAAATAAACCAGACTCAACCCCGATCTGATGCAAGGATAAACATCTGGTCGACCGCCTACTGTCCGCGGTCACCGCAATACTCCACAAATCCACAATCTAATGCAATCTCGACTACACTATCCCAACCCCTGCTCATACTTGAGCAACAAGCATCTGGATGCAAAGGACAACAATGAAACATGTTCAAATCCCAATATGATAGTGTAGCAATAAATAGGGCTAACTAGATGTCCAACCCAGCATGCAATTGTACTTTTCAAAAGCTGTGGAAAGGTGTTAAATATTAAAAGAAGATTGATTTACTGGAAAAATTATTTGCATGCGAAATTATAGCCTTTGTTCCAATCACAGTGTCCCGATATAAGTCATCATAAAATCTGTGGGGTCATATTAAATTTTAGAAGAGTTCGTCCCAGCGGTTCTCATCAATTGTCACATTAGTTTGTCCCAATAGTTCTCATCAATTGTCATATTAGTTCGTCCCAATAGTTCTCATCAATTGTCATATTAGTTCATCCCAATAGTTCTCATTAATTGTCATATTAGTTCGTCCCAATAGTTCTCATTAATTGTCATATTAGTTTGTCCCAATGGTTCTCATCAATTGTCCTGTTAGTTTGTCCTGTTAGTTTGTCCCAATGGTTCTCATCAATTGTCACATTATTTTAGGGGATTTCTAGTAATCCCAGTGAGCTTGTCAAAAATGAGGTAAGCAACAACCGCCCACCTCGAACAGCTCAAACTACACCCCAGGTAGTCTCCTGGCTGTCCACAGTTCTCAATTCCTGCAAATCAATGAACAGTTGTTCAATATAAATCCCCAAAAGTACAATATTTGCTGTTTTTCAGACAGCACGAGAAAAGAGGAATTTTTCACCTCTAAAATGAGCTCCTAAAATCCCAGAAAAATCACGGTTGCGTTCCTCGCGAAGAGTAAATCAAAATCGACTCTTTGAACGCCTCGATCTGATGCTCCTACGCCAAGATAAAAATCGGAGAAGTCGGTGCTGTCCAAAAATTACCACAGTAAAAAGGGGGGTCAAAGAGGCCTTGGGAATCGTGCCAAAAGTACGAAACGGAGCAAAATGATCAACAAGGAAATCGAAGCCCTACCTCTTACGGTCGCGCTGCCGCAAAAATCGTCCAAAAATTCCACCCGGTTAGCCCGCAGTGAATTTCCGACGGAACTGCGACGGGAAATGGGCCTAAAAAGAAAATCGTCGCAGTGCGCCGCGTCGCAGATATCTCACTATCTGTAACTCCAAAAATCTGAGATTTTAGAGAGAGAGAGAAGAGAGAGAGAGGAAGAAATTTCGTAGAGAGCTCAATCCTCAGATTCTCTCTCTGAGGGCTCGAAAACCGAGGTGCAAAGAGAGGGGGTGGGGGACCTCTATATATAGTGGGCCAAAGGGAATATTCCCACACGGGATCCGGATCCGAACAGGAAACACCGAAATGGGCCAACCAGAAAGCGCCACATGTCCACAAAACAGCAAACAGCCTGTGCAGGCCCAATGAAAAATCGCCACGTGGCCACGTGGTGCACATGGCCGGTCCGCGCTCCGGGTCTTCCGGAAGTTTGTCGGCCAATAGGATCTTGCCACGTGTCACAGTCCCCGTGGGCTTCTAGAAGCCGGCCAGCCAATGGGGAGCCGCCACGTGGCACGGGGGGTATTCGGTGCTCCCGGTGCACGCCAGGCCCATGGACCGCGCACCCGCGCCCCCTGCCCGCGCCTGCCCGCGCTGCCCGCGCCGCGCGCCTCCGCGCTCTGCCGCTGCGCCACCGCTGCGCCGCTGCCCGCCGCCGTGCGCCGCCGCCCGCCGCCGCTCGCCGGTCGCCGGAACAGTAATTCCGGCGGCCGGAGTTACTGTTCCGGCGTGAACAGTACCCAGATGCAGAAAAATTAAAGTAAATATACCGTTTCGACCGTTTTCGCGTGCTGAGTCCAAATACGATGTCCGTTTCGCCAAATTCTCATCCGAAATTTTGCCGAAAGCTCCCGAAAAATCCCATTTGCTCCGATTTTTGCGCAGAGTCTATATTAAATGTCCAATTTCGATTCTACAAGCTCTGTTTCACCGAATAAGCTCCCCACAGTCACTGTTTAATGTTGCACAGTTCCTGCGGGAGTCTGGATCATCACAGTAAGTGTGGGTTAATCCTATTCCGTGCTTCTTCTAGTCTCTTTTGCTATCGAAAAGGATTTGGCAATATTCCTTTTCCTCTATCTTCCCCTGGCGCCTTGGAGGAATGGCCCCCAAGTTGAGTATTAGTATGTTGCCTTTCCTCTTGATTAATACTGAGCCACTACTTGCTGTTGAGTTACCTGTGGAGTGCGAATTAGAAAGCTGAGGTTGTGTGGTGAATAGCTTAAGCAACTATTCATGCCTGCAGGTATTCTCCTGAAACATTGTCTCTCATGTCTTATAGCTGCTTCAATCTGCAATGCCTTATACCTCTGCCGACTATCCTACTGCAACTCATCCATTTGCAGCGCCAGGATCCCAATTTTCTTGTTCCAATCCGTGTTGAATTGTTGTTGCTTCTCTTCTAGTTGGTTGTTATACTCCGCAATGAGTTGCTACATTTTCTCTTCTATAACATGTATGAACTCATTCAACTCTCTTAATTTGGTGCCCTTTACCATTCTTGCTTCCTCTATAAGTTTCTTACTGTTGAACCTAAATTTGTTGCCCTTCTTTGTCCTTATTTTCAACAGTTAAAACAAATTGCCAAGGTGGTCGAGGATGCCATGCTGAGGCTAAATTACTATTTCAATAAATTAAACAGTGACTGGATCTTTCTTGACCTTGGTACATTTTGTGGCTGATGCACAGGTGAACGGAAATGAACTAATTAAGAGGTGAGTAGCAATGGTTACCTTGTATACTAATTGTTGGATAGAAGCTAGACCCGACCTCTCTCGTTCCCAGTGGGTCCAGATCTGCCTTCGTGCCTTGTTTGCCTTACATAATCTTCTACTCAGTAGCACCTAGGTAGGGATCTAGCCATTTTGGGAGATCGTCTCTCTCGCCTAGAATTGCAAATCTGAGGTCGTGGTGACCCCAACAGTTATACCGTTTCTCGAGTCTCAACCACGGTTGAGTCTCACAGCTTGAATATGTTGTAACGAAGCCAATTCTACAACTCTGAGGGTCAGAATGCGCGTGCCGCATCACAATACCTATGCCATGGGATCAATCTTGTTTTGATACCAAATTGTAGTATCCGAACGCGCCGCAACCCGTCGGTGATGAGACTTCTCTGAAACGAGGATAGCGGTGAGGATGATGGTGATCCAATTATAGTAAATGAAGGAAAATTTGAGATAAGATAGAGACGAATATGCTTGGAGAGAAGGGTAGAGAAGAGAATAGATAGGTGAAGAGGGGAAGAAGATGGAGAGAATACAGAGAATTGGAGAAGAAGTCACTGTTCTATATTCTTCATAGTTTTATCCTCTCTTATATTTACCTTATACTTCCCTTATTTGTACTAATATGTAATTTACAAAAGAAAAGTAAGGGGTAACATTACTAAAAAATAGCAAATGTCCCAAAGCTGTAAACGGGCCGCTATGGGCCTATTCTAAAAATAGGTCGCCCAGCTCCAATCCGACCCAAAGGCACTATTGGTATCTCGAATCCTCTCTAGCCGGAAACCTGCTCCACTGTTGGGTACCCGATCCAACAACAAATACTTATTGCTTGGAATCTCTCTATTTCTTTAGATACGGTCAAACTCCTTCTCTTCCTCTTTTTCTTGTGCCGCCCTACCTTGTCTCCTCCGCCCTCCTCTAGGGTTTGGCCGCTGTGGGCATGACAGATTTATATTCTGATATTATTCGGATAATAATATATACTAATATACCTATATACATATAAACTAAAATTAGCACCAAAAAAAAAAAAAAACACAATGCAATTAAAAATTTATATTCATATTCCAACTTTATATACTTATATTTTATTCAACAAAATTTAATATTTTAACAAACATAAATGCAATTTAATATTTATTGTAAAATAAATATAGAACATAGTAGAAAATCACTTTATTCCCTTAAAATATATATTAACTTTCTTCTTATCTCTTAAGGATGAAAATAGTCGAATACAATCAAATTATTTTAAGAAACCATATTCTCATTTATATATAATTTTTTAATTTTTTCGAATGCAAATTCGGATACGAATATATATATATATATATATATATATAATATATATATATATATATATATATATATATATATATATTATATATAACTAGGTTGGAATACTATCGATAGCACCAAGTCATTAGTGCTATCAATTTTTTAGCCCTTAGATTAAGAGATGTGCGGTTAGAACGATAATGGTCCCCTAGGGTTTAGTGGATGGTTGGTTGAATAGTAAAAATTTTAAAAGACCACTATAATTCCAACCGCACATCCTTTCATTCAATGACTGAAAACTTAGTAGCACCAATTGTTTGGTCCTATCGATAATATTCTAACTAGACACACACTCTCTCTCTCTCTCTCTCTCTCTCTCTCTCTCTCTCTCAATATATATATAGCGTAGGGCTACTATACTCTTATGAGTATAAACCCCTTTATACTTATAATTTTTCCGCTCTTAGATGAAAGAATGTGCGTTTAGGATGATAGTGGTCCCCATAAGCTTTAGTAGATTGTTGGTGAAATAGTATAAATTATAGGAACTACTATAATTCTAACCGTACATTTTTTTATCCAATGACTGAAAATTTATGAGTACGAAAGAAATTTACTCATAAGAATGTAGTAGCCCAACTTCATATATATATATATATATATATATATATATATATATATATATATATATATATATATATATATATATATATAATGTTAAATTTTTATATTTATATTCTCATGGGCAATGCTACCCTACACTCCAAAATGGGGTGTGTGATGGACACCCCACCCATCCAAAGATGGAGCTTCCTGCACTGATCACTTCGATATGACCAGTGAAATTCACCCCACCCTAGAATAGGTGGGGTGTAAGATGTATACCCCTAAGGGAGTGTACACTTATATATACCCTATTCTCATACTATTGAATTCAGTGTCGGATTCCATCAGAGTTTATCCTAACAACTTTCATCCCTAGTTCAAACTCATAATTTGATACCCATCATATAAAATCAAGGATTTCACGTTTTATGCATCAAATATAGGAGAAAAAGTACTTTTATTGGAAACTCTTTCACACTATATAATGCTTGCTAATATATCCTTATTAAGAAAAGCATCAGAAGCAAACCAACCCAGCAACAAACAGACTCTTCAGTACTGGTAAGTAAAGCTTTATTAATATTCATAATTGAAATATTTATTTTTAGAGGTTTTCTTAATAAAAATTTGTTGCATTTGTGTTGGACTCGTGTGCTTAATTAGGGTTTAAGTAGTGGGAGAAATTAAAAGTATTTTAACTCAATTCTAATATAATATTGGTTGGTGGAATGAATCTGTTATATGTGCATAATGTAAATCGTTTTGAGTATTCGAGATGGGAATAAATTTTTTACAACAATATTTTGTAGTCAAATTACACTTGCATATTTGTTTCACACCACATAAGTTTGTGAATTATCGATTTCATCGCGATTTTAATCACTTTTGTATGTGTTTGATTTGGTGGAAACTATTGTAGAAAACCAACTTACATAAAAAAAAAAAGAAAAAAAAAAAAATGTATATTCTTAGGCATGAATATCTATTTGTTGGTGACTCATGCTACAATAAAAATAGGAATAATTACCTGTGTAACCCTAAAATCTGAAGAGATATCTGATTTACCACTCTTATTTTTTTCTTTTCAATATACCCTTCATACGTTCCACCGTTATTAAAAATACCCCTACCGTTTCCCTTTGTTAAGTTAACTAGGGTTAAACTAGAGTTAAATAATGATCGAAGTTGAAAACTATCAGATATACCTATTTTGTCCGGGTTTAGGGTTTAGGGTTTAGGGTTTAGGATTTTTTAGGGTTTTAGGGTTTAGGGTTTAGGGTTTTAGGGTTTAGGGTTTAGGGTTTTTTAGGGTTCTAGGGTTTAGGGTTTAGGGTTTTAGGGTTTAGGGTTTAGGGTTTTAGGGTTTAGGGTTTAGGGTTTTTTAGGGTTTTAGGGTTTAGAGTTTAGGGTTTAGGGTTTTAGGGTTTAGGGTTTAGGGTATATTTGAATGGGCAAAATAGTAATTACACATAGATAACGGTAGTTCCAAACAGTACACTAACAGAGTTTAACTTCAGGGGTATTTTGGAAAGAAGTTGGAACGTAAGAAGGGTAGTTTTAATATTAGCCTTCTAAGAGGGATAAATCTGAAAACGGGAAAATTTTTAGGGATATATAGGAAATTGCCCCATAAAAATAAAAAGAATGTGGATTATAAGTACTAAGTAACTAATTATTTTGAAAACACGTGTTAATAGAAAAGACACATACAAATATTGTACTATCTTTGATCAGACTGATCAATTTATCTGAATATTAGATCTATTATTAGATCTCTTGTCGTTAGATTTATTTTATAGACTGCAGTTTTACTCAACTTATTAATTTACTGAATTTATTATTATAGAATAAAAAAATTAACATGTTTTTTATTAATAAATAACCAATAAAAGGAAAAAGAAATTAAATGAAAAAGGAATTTAGGTGGAGTCACACAACAATGCGGGTGCAAATAAAGTGGGGGGAAAGAGAGAGCATGAGTGGGGTAGTAGCACCACTTCCACATGATGCACGTGAACTCAACAAATAGCAAGTGGGTCATGACTCATGAGGTGCACGTATTAATTCCAATTAATTAATTAGTTGGCTCATTAAATATGTGTGACCTCTCTCTCTCTCTCTAGCTGGACTCAGAATTAGACTGTAATACTATCGATAGCACTAAGTCATTAGTGTTATCAAGTTTTTAACTTTTCGATTAAAAAATGTGTCGTTAGAAAAATAGTGATCCCTTAGGGAGCGTTTGGTATCGAGTATAAGAGAGGATAAGGAGGTTATACCCCCCTTATAGCCAAACAGAAAAATGGGAGGAGGGTGTTCCCCCCATACCGGGTTATCCCGAGATAACCCGGTATTTGGGGGGAACAGGTGTTTCCCCAAAAAGGTGGAACAGGTTGCTCCACCTTTCTTTCTTTCTTTTCTATTTTTTTTTTCTTTTTTTTTTAATTAAAAGTTTTTAAATTATAAGATATTTAAATTTATAAAATTTAAAATTTATTTTTTTTATTTTTAAAATTTAAAAATTTTTAATTTTATTTTTTAATAAATCTAAAAATTTATTTTGTTTAAATTTTTTTTATAATTTATTAACCTATACAAATTTATAACAAATGTTTAAAATTTTTAAATTTATACCTATTTTTAAATACAAATTTTTGAATTTTTAAAAATTTATAAATTTTAAAAAACCAAAAAAATTTTAATAATTTTTTTATATATATAAGTAAAATATAAATTTTAATAAATTTTTTAATAAATATTTTAAATTAAATATTTAAAATAATATCAGTCAAATTTTTATCTTAAAGTAAAAATTTAATCCCCTCTATTTTTCTTATTCCTCTTTAGCTTATCAAACACAATTTTTTTTATCCCCGGTACAACTCTTATACTAAACCAAACACAAAATTACTTTAATTCCTGCTTATACATGAATTTATACCTATCCTAGGAATAACCAAATTTTGCTTATACCCGAACCAAACGCAGCCTTAGGGCTTACTAGATGGTTGGTTGAATAGTAAAAATCTTAGGGGACCACTATAATCCCAACCGCACATCTTTTCAACCAAGTGCTGAAAACTTGATAGCACTAATTGCTTAGTGTTATCGATAGTATTCTAGCCGGACTATATATATAATATATCTATATATTATATAGATAGATATATATATATATATTATATATATATAGTCCGATACTATACTATTAATGTATATATATATATATATATATATAATATATATAATATATATATATATATATATATATATGAATACTATACTATTAATAGTACTAAGTTATTGGTGCTATCAAGTTTTCTACCGTTAGATCAACCCCTTTGAATGATATTAATTTTGGTTAGAAATTTAAATCAATTTAATAGTGTAAAGAATTTTAAATTAATTGAATTTTGGTTAGAAATTTTTTTAAACTATTTAAAATAAAATCTATACTCTCGATCAAAAATAAATGGATGATCACGGAGCCCGTTTGGTACTGGTAGCATTCCAGCTCAACTATATACTATATATATATATATATATATATATATATATATATATATATAGAGATAGAGAGCGAGAGAAGGAGAGAGAGAGAGAGAGAGAGAGAGAGAGTAGAGTTTATATACTTTCAAAAGTACAAGCCCAATTATACTTGAAAATTTTTTACCATTAGATTTGCATTGAGATTAGTACTATTTTAAAGTCAACTAAAGAGAGAGAAATAAAAAATAAATAGGACCAATTTCAATGCAAATTCAATAGTAAAAAAATTCGCAAATATATTTAGGTTTGTACTTTTAAAAGTATATAAGTCCTACTATATATATATATATATATATATATATATATATATATATATATATATATATATATATATATATATATATGCACCTGCTTGGAGAGACAATAATGCTACCCTCGCTTGGAGAGACGTGCCATTCTGCTGAAGTCGTTCATGCCTATCTCACTGGCAGTCCCTCGTGAGTGCGGCACGCACCTTTTTCTTTGTTTCGGAGCGGGGCCGCGTACTATTACCACTACGTACCACACCACCGGGCGGCTCGCCTGAATGCCGAGTCTTCCTCCGCCGCCAACTCGACGTCGTCGTAACCAAGCCTAACCAAACCGTCATGGTCACTGGTACTTTGACGTCACTATAGGTAGGTCTCCGTGGGGAAGGCCATTGATTTAATTTGCTAATTTAGCTCTATATATATATATATATATATATATATATATATATATATATATATATATATATATATATATATATATATATATAATATATCACATTTGGGCCTTATTAGGCCTGGGCCTGGACAATTTTGTGGCCTTATTGGGCTAGTTTATATGTGTTCGGGCCCCCATTCGTCGATTTTCTTTATCCAAATTCTAATTTAAGGTCTCATTTAGTATGTATCATTGCAGTTTCTTTTTTTCTTTTTCTGTGTCGTAAATTTTTTTGCACCGCTAAATGGACTTTGCTATTTTGCTAGATACGAAACTATAACTTTTTACTAAGAGTAAATTGCACGTTTGGTTCTCAAATTATGAGACTGATGATATTTTTAGTCCTCAAACTTTAATTTAGCTTGATTTTTCAAAATTATTATAGTTAAGGTCGACAATCCAATTTAACTCACTAAATATTGAAACATCACTAATGTAAAAATGATATTGCATCTAGGGGTGTCAACGAGCCGAACACGAGCGAGCTGGGGTCGGCTCGTGATCGGCTCGTTTAATAAATGAGCCGAATACGAGCTAGCTCGTTTAAATATCAAGCTGAAAAATTTAGCTCGTGTTCGGCTTGTTTATTAACGAGCCGAACAAGAGCTGGCTCGCGAACATGAAGTTAGATTTTCATTCCCACTGCTAGGTATAAAGTTGAAAAAAAAATTAAAATTTAAAATTTAAAATTTTAATCTAATAATTAAATTTCACAAAAAAATAATTTTTTTATATTAGGTTGACCTAAAATCTAAATAGTAAAAATTACTAGAGTATTTCTCATTATATATATATATATATATATATATATATATATATATATATATATATATATATATATTCTTGCCAAGATACTTTTGAAAGTATTAAAGTGTTGGCACTATAATATTTTTAATCGTTAAATTAATTTTAATAGCTTTTTGAATCGTATATAATATTTCATAAATAATTATTATTGTTAACTTTTCATGCAACGACTAAAAAATCAATTTCAAAAATTAAATTATTTTAATATTTTTAAAAACATTATAACTATAAATGAGCATTGTTTATTTTAGATATAACGGAATTGAATTTTATATTTAAGTTAGAATAAAAATTAAATATAAAAATCTATATTATATATAATTATAATTAATATATATAAAAATATAATATAAATTTATTCGAGCTGTTATCGAGCCGAACACAAACGAGTTGACCCCAGCTCGTGTTCGGCTCGTTTATTAAACGAGCTGAAAATTTCGGCTCGTGTTCGGCTCGTTTACTAAACGATCGATTCGATCTCGAGCTCATTTCGAACCGAACACGAGCTGGCTCGCGAACAGCGAGCTGAATTGCCATCCCTAATTGCATTTTAATTCGCGCATCTCCAATTACAACACTACTACATCACTTAAGAGTCAAAATTTGTCCACATAAATTCATCCAAAAATAACACTATATTATAATTCAATGAAATATATAATACCCTTACAAATATGTGTAGAAATAATAAAAGGAAAATTAAAAAAGGTGAAAATTATTTGAAATGGTCACGAGGGAGAGGCAAGTCTCAATAATGAAGTCCCTGGGCCCGCAATATTTAATATCTTTGCGAATTTTTCATTAGTTTCCACTTATCAAGTTTATTTTAACGGGTCTTAGAAGTAACTATTTATAACTATCCGTTTAAAATCGGATACGGATTGAGTTTAGATTGGATACAGAAATTCTTTTTATAAACTTTATTGAACAATTTATGACCAAACTATAAATCTCTCACTATAAAAAAAAAAAAAAAAAAAAAAAAAAAAAAAAAAAGGTTAAATATCTGAATACAAGAAATGTGCATAACTTTTTACGGGTACAAAAGTGATAAAAAAATTATTGTAAACTAGAATTCGGATTCGAATTTGAAAATTATTCTAGACCCTACCTATTAAAAAATTGAGTTCAGATTTAATCCCAATCGGATATGAGTATAAAATA
>CM054941.1:20888013-20978013 GCA_029168755.2 Tillandsia fasciculata
TATGTGGAATTTTTCTTTTCGGCTTCTTTCTTAACAGCCGATTTATTGCGGATGCCATAGAAATGAAATGGACAGGGCTATTATAGGTTTAGAAAACCCTAGGAAGCATATTCGGATCAAAAACAGCCTTTTAGGAAAGACAATCACGACGGCGATCCGGATCAGATCCTGGCATCCGGATTTGAGAAGCAAAAAAACCAGATTTCCCAGAGAATTGCCTGTTCGGTGAGCCGGAGAGTCACCACGATCGGATCGTTCATCAGTTTTACCAGAATATCATGTTCGGGATCCGGATTGGAATCCTGATCCGGATCGAAGAAGCACACAGGGTAAAAAACTAGTGTTCGGGATCCGGATCAGAGAGTGCTGCGATCGGATGGAACCAGTGTATGAACAAACACCTTTCGGGATCCGGATGAAAAGCCAGATCCGGATCCTGAACATGTCCCATGTCCAGTTTTGATGAATAAGCAATTAAAACTTCCAGGGTTCTACACTATAAGAAGTATTCGGATCATCAAAATTTTAGTTAAACGTACCTGATCCTTTTGAATTTCTTTTCGAGATTGAGGTAGACGATCCAAAATTTCTTCATCTTCAATCTTCAAGACTTAACACATTCACGAAATACGCCAACTCAAATTCCGTAACAAATCTCCCCCTTTGGCGGTTTCGTGACAAACACAAATCCACAAAAAGAAAATTCAAAAAGAATATTTTTGTTGCTATCACCATACAACAAAAAATTTACAAAAGAGTTCCAGAAAATTAAAACATGAGATAACTCCTAGAACAGACTCTAGACTTAGACATCTGTAATCTTGCACACAGAAAACATTCTTGACAACAAAATCGTTAGATACCTCAAGAATTGGAGCATACAAAACCAAATACAGAGATAGAGTTTAGTCTCAATGACATTTGAAAAAAAACAGATATGTAAGAAAGTATAGTAAAAACCAACATATCTTCTAAGCAGTTGAAAACCAAATGTCAAAGTATGTTAGTCCAACATCAACTTGCTAGTCATCTTACATGCCCAAATAGTTAGTCGAATAGTTAGTATAGAAGCATGTCACAAATCACAAAGAAAAAACCAAAGTTGAGTTGAGGTTCATACTTACCTTGATATTCATCGATATTCACAATAATTCATTGTTCAGAGTTCTTTCTAACTCTCTCACCTCTCTCCCCCTTTTGTCACAAAACAAAGCCAAATAATTACAAAACAAGGAGAGGTAACAAAAAATTATAAACTGCAAAACAAACGAAGGATCAAATTGAAAAACCTGCAAAGTTAGAACAAACAGAAGTTAAAGCAAAGAACTACTCCTGAGAGTCGGAGTCATCAGATGTCGTGCACCCCATTTTCGCGAACAGCTTCTTCACAAGTTTCTTCACGGATGAGACTGACTTAGTCAAAGTAACCTGAGAAGCTGTGATAATTTCCATTCATTTTTCATGACGTGAAGATGCCTTTCATTTCAGTGAATTCAGCGGACATACGTTCCTGTTCATTCGAAAGCCGCTGTTGTTCTTTAAAGATGGAGGTGACAGAGGCATCATCGTCAGAGGGAGTGGAGGTGTCTTCTGTTGCGGAGTAACTGAGGCTGTGGTAGAAGTTGCATGTGGTCGAGCTCGTTGTCCAATCGGAGGAGAGGGGGGATCATCCTGCTTGTTGGTAGGAGACTTGACGATGGTGGTCTCATTGATGTCCCCAAACTACATATAAGAGCTCGCGCTTGTATCCACTTTAAATCTCCTAAGGATGCGCATGATAATCATGGATATGGTAGTCGCTCTGTTGGGTGAGAGTGATCGAACATACCGCGTATCCTATTCCAAATGAGATAAGGGATGTTCAAGTTTGCTCCCATGGCAGCTGTTGGGTTCCCAAGAAGATACAGAAATAACATCCTATCCCATCGAAGCACTTTTGTATTCATATTTGGAAGAATGTTGTAGCAGACAATGAAGTAGTTGATATACTTATATTCTTTCGAAGCTCTCTAGAAAATACGGAGTTTCCGGGAGACGGAGTATCCGGAAGGCAAATTCCATTGACTACAATTCTCCAAGAGTTTTCCGTGAAGACTTGAGTCTTCAAAACTGAAGTCCATCTGAGATGGCTGTCATGCCAAGCACCTCTCCAATCAGTTGGGGAGTGACTTGATTTGATACCTTTTACAAAGGTATAATTCCGGCGTCCGTCAACATCATCAATAAGACTTCCAGCATTCTGATAGAAAATCCGAACTGAGTGTTGGGCAATACCCAGTTTTTTCAGGAAAGTTGCAAATGGAGCGAGACCAAACTTGGTCAAACAGAGCTCCAACTCTGCAGATCGATTCTCATCTGTTGAATTAACATGTCTTTCACCTATACATTCCCTCTTTTCAAAATCTTGATTCTTGTGGAGCTGATGAATCCCTGAGGTGGTGGCTGGGTGGGCTATAGGTTCGTTGATTGAAATGCCCTGAGCAATACCTCTTTCCTCGCACTAGTTTCATCATTTTTCCAGTTTGTGTGGGTTCATCGGTGCTTTCCCTTTCTCAGCTGCTGTAGGAGGAGGCTTAGTTTTGGGGGCTTCAGCAGGAGCCTTTCCTTTTGCGACAGTTGGGGACAGGTGCTTCAATTTCGATGTTGTCCCAATCAATTGACTCTGTTTCCGATTCAGTATCGGAGTCAGCTTTAGCTCGTTTCGTCCTTTTGTTCCTCTTTGGCTTGGCAGTGTCCTTTACGTGGACCATGGCAGCAAGTAGGAAGATGATCCAGGTGATCACCATTGCTTACAGTACCTTGAGTTTCGAAAAAAGTGTCCTGTGCAGAGCCAACTCAAGAACATATGAAAAATTGTCAATTTTGGAAAAAAATTTAAAATTGTACCTAGACATCATATTCATGTAGAGAAGAAGCCAAGAATCAAATTAGTTCTCCAAAAGGAATTTTAAAAATAGATCAATTCCATGATTTACAAAAATTCCTCTTTTATGCCCTAAAACCGAATTTTTAGAAATCGAAGCCTAAAAACTCGTTAATCAAGTAAAATCCCAGCATAAAAGCAAAACTAATTGACCCAGTTCTTATTTCAAGAAATTTGATCAAAAACCATTCACAAACGAAAAAGTTCCAATTTTTCAACTCACGTTTGGTGAAAAACCATAAAAACTGATGAAAAAAAACCGAGTTTTGATCATGAAAACTTACTTGAATCCGAAGAGAACTTTGAGTTTTTGAAGCACCAAGAACAAGCAAAATCTAGAGAGAGAAACTCTAGAGGCTTGAAAACCAGAGATTAGGGTAAAGAAATCAAGAATCTGTATGTTTCTATATAAAACCTATCCGTGATCCGGATCGGCCGAGAATGTGATCCGGATCGGCTACCCGCAGGAAAAATCCTGCGTTCGGGATCGGATCACTTGCTCCGATCCGGATCGGCTACACCTTTTTCTTGAGAAAAATTTAGAAAAACACAATAAAATCCAGAAAAAGTATGTAAGCACTTTACCATGTCAACTTCAAACAAATGGCATCTTTCATGCAACAAGAAATAGATTATGCAAAATCTATCAAAAATATCCAAAAATGAAACGAAGATTTACGAAAGTTAAAACACTTAAAGTTGAACAACTTCAATTACATCTATCCTGATCCTATAGTAATGTCCTTTATCAAATCATCAATTCAGTAAAGAAAATGAAGTACCAAGATCAATAGATGTTTGAAATCCCAGATAAGTTAGATAATATATCTAGACAATCTGTGAAGGAGTGGCTCTTTGAGCATCTTTAAAAAAAAAAATCCCACCTTATACCAACCATGAAATCGACTGAGTCAATATTTCAATAGAATTTCATCAACAATTTTTCAAACAAAAATTTGCTTTTCATTCATGGAGTATCTTGTAGAGTTATTTAGGATCCACAAGGATCTAAATAGGTACTATCAAACACCTAGAGGGGGGTGAATAGGTGTAATATTATAAAAACCAATCTCAGTGCAAAAATAAAAAAATAATGCGGAAAATAAAAATCAACACACCGAGATTTACGTGGAAACTCCAATCCAGGAGGAAAAACCACGGGACCAACACGCAATAACAATCCACTAAGAATTGAAGAATAACAAGGTGATTACCGACTCCACGGACTCGACCCCTCCTTCAACTTCTTCGGACCTTGCGCTGACCGGTTGGATGTCACGCAATAACAATCCACTAAGAAAAGAAGAATAACAAGGTGATTACCGTCTCCACGGATTCAACCCCTCCAATTTCTTCGGACCTTGCGCTCCACCGTTTGCACGTCCACTGCACACGTTCGAATCCACGAACGCCACTCGAATCCACGAGCACACGTTTCGAATCCACGAAACGCCTTCAACACACCGAATCCACGATGCCACGTCGAATCCACGACGCAAACTCAGCCGGTAAGAATATTGGCTTCGATGGTGATCCTTTGCTTAGATTATCAATGAAGATCCATGGGAAAAATCTCTAAGCAAAGATTAGATCAATTCGACAAAAGATATGTTCTTGAAAGAACCATCGAATTGACCTAAAAGAGGCTATAAAGAAGAACGATAAAAACCTAGCCTCTAGGGTTGCTCTCAAGTGTTTTTTAAATTGATCGGCCGTGCTCCCCACGTTTTTGAGAAACCCTAAATGTCTATTTATAGTTAGAAACCTTTGGAAAGAGATAAGAATCAAAAACATACCTTATCTGGAATTTTTCAGGACGGCGATCCGGATCGGGATTACTGCGATCCGGATCGTCGTAACGAGATTGACGATTCCAGAAATCCAAGGGTTCGGGATCCGGATCGCAAGGCCCGATCCGGATCGTTCATGAATTTCAGCAACATCCAATGTTCGGGATCCGGATCAGAATAGGCTTGGATCCGGATTGGATTTGCACATGAACTAATACCCTTCGGGATCCGGATTGGATCATCTGATCCGGATCCTGAACATGTCCCATGTCCAGTTTTTGATTTTTATGCAATTAAAAATTCATCCAAGTGTTTCTACACTATAAGAAAGTATTCGGATCACCAAAATTATTTAGTTAAACATACCTGATCCTTTTGAATACTTTCTTCTTGAGATTGATGTAATTGATCCACAATTCTTCATCTTCAATCTTCAAGACTCAAGACACTGAGTGTCAACTTGAGCTCTTGTTGAATCTTCTCTAAGTCTTTGATTGCTGATTGACAATTTGATCCCTTTAAGACTCCGACTCAACTCACTGACTTGACTCACGAAATATGCCAACACCAAAAATCCGTAACAATCTCCCCCTTTGGCAATTTCGTGACAAAACCCAAAATACATAAAAACGCTCAAGTCACTCATCTTAAACCAAAAAATCGAAATTCAATGTCATCACCAAAACATTGATTTTCTTTGCGTGAAAGATCCAATAAATACAAAATTACATTTGAACCAAACAGTCCTAGAACATACTCTATGACTTAGGACTTGGAGTCTTAAAGTGATGTAATTCCTGCAAAACAAAACTCCAACCAAAATCAAACGTTAGTCGTTAGAAATTAAAATCCTACATTTGATTCGTCCTTTTGGTTCTTTTGTTTTTCGGCTCTTTCAATCTTTTCTTTATCTCCCCTATCTTGAGCATCTCTAACATGTTCTCCGTGTTTGTGATACGATCATCATTTTTCGTTCTCCCCCATTTTTCCATTTTCGTTTGTCCTCTCTTGATGATCTCATCTCCGTCATTTCTCTTCTCCCCCTTTTTGTCACAAATTGTCAAACAGTGAACATACTAGACAAAAGGAAATCTAACAACATTAGTTCATAGAGAAAGAGAGATAAAAGCTCAGTTCCGGTATATAACAAAAATGCAGATTGCGTACCGGTACCAGAAAGCAAAAATCAAATAATTTCTTGAAACAAATCCAGATTTTAGAATCTTTTCAAATACCGATTTGTATTCCATCAAGAAATCATTTAAGTGCTTTGAAGAACAATGAATTCAAGAGATGTCATTCAATCCAAATTTCTTTCATTAGAATAATTTAGAAAAATAAAAACCAGAAAGAGTATGTAAGCACTTTAGCGCATCAACTTTAAACAAAAGTCATCGTTTCATGCAACAAGAAATAGATTATACCAAATCTATCAAAAATACTCAAAAATGAAACGAAAATTTATGAAAATTAAAACTCTTAAAGTTGAACAATTCAATTACATCTAACATGATCTTATGCGTAATGCCTTTATCAAATCATCAATTTTGGTAAAGAAAATGAAATACAAAGATCAATAGATGTTTGAAATCCCCGATAAGTTAGATAATATATCTAGACAATCTGTTGAAGGAGTGGCTCTTTGAGCATCTTTATTAAAAATCCCACCTTATACCAACCATGAAATATGACTGAGTCAAGTATTTCAATATGCATTTCATCAACATTTTTAAAACAAAAATTTGCTTTGCATTCATGGAGTATCTTTTTCTTTTCTTTTTCCTCCATGTGGTGGTAGTTTTCACACTCCTCATTGGGATGTAACTCTTTCCACATCTTTTGAGCATTTTACATTTCTTTGACTCCCCCTCAATTGGCTATCAATTATTTAATATATAAGGTATTCAACCAAAAATTGATCTCGCATTCATACTCGACTAAGCAATCAAATAAGATAATGACTATACCAAGAGATCATTGAGAGAGAAATTGACTTTGATCACTTAAAAGATGAATTAATTAACATAAATGATCATTGCAACATTGAAATATTATGATATCAAAAGCATAATAAATTTCTAAATGCGTGAAAGGATGCAATTAAAGTCAATTTAACCAATGCTCAATTAAACAACTCCTCTAAATGAAGTGTCTTCAAGATTATGAATATGGAGTCAAGTTGATAATCCAAGAAAACTTAATTTGGAGTGAATGAACGTGAAGCCCCTTTTTATTCAATGCACTTGTTCGTTAAAAACCCTTTTGTTCAAAAACAAAGTATAAAAACAAAGAGCATTGAAAAACATGTAATGCAAAGATTAAGAAAAATATGAAGGGAAAACCAATCAAAGCATTACATACAGTCATAAGCTATTTAGAACTTAAGACAAGGAAAGATATCACCTTTCCGAATCCAAAATCGTGGATCTTGGGTTGTCTTGATTCATTGTGCCCGGGGGTTGGTAGCTTTGACTGTTGATCCACCTTAGGTCTTTGCCTCGCAATGATCCACTTGAATGATTGATGTTGTGGCTCGGACCTTTGGTGGGTTGAGTGAACTCCTTTGACTTGATGTGTCTTTTGATTCCGTTGAGTCCGCTCCGTAGATGAAGTTGCCGAAAGATTTTTCTTTCTCTTTTTCGGGCAATTCTTCACCAAATGTCCTTCAAGTCCACAAAGGTGACAAGTTCTTCCTTTCAATTTCATTGTGGAACTTGAAGCATGCACAGTTTGGTCTTTTTAAATCCCAAACCAACCTTGCTTGTTTGACCTAATCCGGACATACAATTAAGTTTCTTGGAACCGGTTGAAAGCCTTTGTATGTCGGATTTAAGTTCATGAACTTGCTTGGTCAAAGCTTGGTTGGTGACATGAATCTCTTCAAACTGTTTTTCAAGAAAACCAATCTTGTCCATATATGAATTAACGATCGTCTCCGATTGGTTTATCTTTTCTTGGAGGATTTTATTGTTATCCAATAAAGCTCTCGTTCCTCCTCGAGATCATGAAGTTTGATCTTTAAAGCTTGATTCTCGTCTTGAACTTCAAGTCGTTGCTTCCTCAACTTCTTGTTAAGTTTGGCCATCTTCTTTGATTCCGCAAGAAGTTGTTGGTATGCCTCAACGAGTTCTTCTTCGTCCGACTCCCCCTCACTTGATGACTCTCCTCCGGATGTTGATGTTTCATGCAAAATCAAAGGAATAGAGTCAGTGACTAAAGATGATAAGCACAAATTAGAAGAGGGAATTTGAGAGGCATGAGAAGCAACAATTTTTTCTTTTTCCTCTTCACTTGAGGTCGATTCATCGTAACTAGAATCGTCCCAAGTTTTTGCTTGCAAAGCCTTCTTTTTGTATGATTTCTTAGAAGGACAATCCGTTGAAATATGGCCGTAGCCTTTGCATCGATAGCATCGGATTTCCCCTTCGAAATCATCTTTTTCTTTTTCTTTAGAAGGTTTTGCAACGCCTTTGAGTTTAGAGGATTTAGAACCCGATGATCCTTTAGATGGTTTCGTGGATGAAGATCCATCGGTTCGATTCTTCCAAAATTTCCGACGAAATTTCTTTGTGATCCGCGCCAGTTGTTCTTCAAAATCGGCAAAAGAGATTTCATCGTCGGAACTCGATTCGTCATCTTCTTCCTTTGTTGATTTGAATGCAATACCTGTAAGCTTAGAAGAAGACTTGGAAGAATTTTGATTAGTAGGAAAAGTCATCTCATAAGTTTGCAAAGCACCTACTAATTCCTCTACACTCATCTCATCCGGATGACTAACGGTTTCAATGGCGGTAACCTTTGCCCTAAACCGTTCCGGAAGAGTCCGAAGAATCTTTCTTACAATTTTCGACTCCGGGATCTTTTCTCCTAAATTAGCACATGTATTAATTACATCTTGAAGTCTAGTGTAATAATCTGTAAACAATTCATGCTCTTCCATATGAATAGAGTCAAATTGACTTGTAAGCATCTGGAGCTTTTGAATTTTTACAAGATTAGTACCCTCATGTGTAATTTTGAGAATATCCCAAATTTCCTTCGCGGTTTCACACGCGGAAATTCTCGAAAATTCAGTCGAGGAAAGAGAATTAAAAGAGCGTTCATACCTTTCCCATTGTAAGAAGATCTTTCGATTTCCTCTTTAGACCATCTTGAGCGAGGTTTTGGGGTAGTAGAATTTCCTACTTCCTCAACAGGATGCTCCCAACCGTATTCCACGGTTTGCCAAACACGCTCATCAATGAGATGAGAAAAGCTCTCATCCGCATTTTCCAATATGCATAATTGGTCCCATCAAAAAGAGGAGGTCTAAAAATATTACCACTTTCACCCATTATGATAGATAAACCTAAAACCCGCTCTGATACCAATTGTAGAGTTATTTAGGATCCACAAGGATCTAAATAGGTACTATCAAACACCTAGAGGGGGGTGAATAGGTGTAATATTATAAAAACCAATCTCAGTGCAAAAATAAAAAATAATGCGGAAAATAAAAATCAACACACCGAGATTTACGTGGAAACTCCAATCCAGGAGAAAAACCACGGGACCAACACGCAATAACAATCCACTAAGAATTGAAGAATAACAAGGTGATTACCGACTCCACGGACTCGACCCCTCCTTCAACTTCTTCGGACCTTGCGCTGACCGGTTGGATGTCCACGCAATAACAATCCACTAAGAAATGAAGAATAACAAGGTGATTACCGTCTCCACGGATTCAACCCCTCCTTCAATTTCTTCGGACCTTGCGCTCCACCGTTTGCACGTCCACTGCACACGTTCGAATCCACGAACGCCACTCGAATCCACGAGCACACGTTTCGAATCCACGAAACGCCTTCAACACACCGAATCCACGGTGCCACGTCGAATCCACGACGCAAACTCAGCCGGTAAGAATATTGGCTTCGATGGTGATCCTTTGCTTAGATTATCAATGAAGATCCATGGGAAAAATCTCTAAGCAAAGATTAGATCAATTCGACAAAAGATATGTTCTTGAAAGAACCATCGAATTGACCTAAAAGAGGCTATAAAGAAGAACGATAAAAACCTAGCCTCTAGGGTTGCTCTCAAGTGTTTTTAAATTGATCGGCCGTGCTCCCCACGTTTTTGAGAAACCCTAAATGTCTATTTATAGTTTAGAAACCTTTGGAAAGAGATAAGAATCAAAAACCACCTTATCTGGAATTTTTCAGGACGGCGATCCGGATCGGGATTACTGCGATCCGGATCGTCGTAACGAGATTGACGATTCCAGAAATCCAAGGGTTCGGGATCCGGATCGCAAGGCCCGATCCGGATCGTTCATGAATTTCAGCAACATCCAATGTTCGGGATCCGGATCAGAATAGGCTTGGATCCGGATTGGATTTGCACATGAACTAATACCCTTCGGGATCCGGATTGGATCATCTGATCCGGATCCTGAACATGTCCCATGTCCAGTTTTTGATTTTTATGCAATTAAAAATTCATCCAAGTGTTTCTACACTATAAGAAAGTATTCGGATCACCAAAATTATTTAGTTAAACATACCTGATCCTTTTGAATACTTTCTTCTTGAGATTGATGTAATTGATCCACAATTCTTCATCTTCAATCTTCAAGACTCAAGACATTGAGTGTCAACTTGAGCTCTTGTTGAATCTTCTCTAAGTCTTTGATTGCTGATTGACAATTTGATCACTTCAAGACTCCGACTCAACTTACTGACTTGACTCACGAAATATGCCAACACCAAAAATCCGTAACATATCTTTTTCTTTCATTTTCTCCATGTGGTGGTAGTTTTCACACTCCTCATTGGGATGTAACTCTTTCCACATCTTTTGAGCATTTCACATTTCATTGACTCCCCCTCAATTGGCTATCAATTATATAATATATAAGGTATTCAACCAAACCATTGATCTCGAATTCATACTCGACTAAGCAATCAAATATGATAATGACTATACCAAGAGATCATTGAGAGAGAAATTGACTTTGATCACTTAAAAGATGGTTTAATTAACGTAAATGATCATTGCAACATTGAAATATTATGACATCAAAACATAATAAATTTCTAAATGCATAAAAGGATGCAATTAAAGTCAATTATGATTTATGCTCAATTAGTGTGCTATGTACAGAACATAGATAAAGAACAAAACAAAAACAAGAACAAAAACAAAACCTAATCTAAGCAAAGGTTTCAAAAGAGTTTATTTCAAGGAAAGCATGCCAATTGCTTTACGCAAGTGAATAAAACGTTTTTGATCCAAAGGTTTTGTTAAGATGTCGGCTAATTGATCCTCAGTTGAAATATATGACAGTTGAAGAATGTTTGATTCAACTAGCTCTCTAAGAAAATGATATCTAAGTTCAATATGTTTTGTTCTAGAGTGCAACACAGGGTTTTTTGAAATGTTAATAGCACTAGTGTTGTCACATAAAATGGTTACCGAAGATGTTGAAATTCGGAAATCGCTCAACACGCTCTTCATCCAAATCAATTGGGTTGAACAACTTCCTGCAGAAATGTACTCCGCTTCGGCAGTCGAGAGTGCTATGCAGTTCTGCTTTTTACTGTGCCATGCAACAAGGCAGTGGCCAAGATAGAAGCATGCACCACTCGTGCTTTTCCGGTCATCCACCGATCCAGCCCAATCGGCATCTGAGTATCCAACAATATCCAAAGTCGTTCCCATAGGATACCAAATTCCGAAATTGATTGTACCTTTGATATACCGGATGATCCGTTTCACCGCTTTCAGGTGAACCTCCTTCGGTGCTGATTGATATCTCGCACAAATCCCAACACTGAAGGATATATCCGGGCGACTAGCCGTGAGATATAGTAGACTTCCAATCATACTGCGGTACAGTTTCTCGTCTACATTCTCACTTTGTGATTCACTTCCAAGTCCCTTATGGCTAGTTCCCATTGGAGTCGGAAAATCTTTAGAATTTTCAAGATCAAACTTTTTGACCAACTCCAGTGCATACTTGGATTGACACAAGTGAATTCCTTCATCGTTTTGTTTAACTTGTAATCCAAGAAAATAGTTCAATTCGCCCATCATGGACATCTCAAATTCGCTTTCCATGGTCTCCGCGAATTTAGAAGCATCATTATCTCTTGTTGCTCCAAAAACAATGTCATCAACATAGATTTGAGCAACTATGAAATTGTTTTGATAATGCTTCACAAAGAGAGTCCTGTCAGCTCCCCCTCGAGTGTAGCCCTTTTCCAAAAGGTGCTTTGTCAACCTTTCGTACCATGCTCGCGGTGCTTGTTTCAGACCGTAAAGAGCCTTTTTCAGTCGAAAAACATGGTTAGGTAGTTTATGATCCACAAAACCTTTCGGTTGAGCTACATAAACTTCCTCATTTAAAAATCCATTTAAAAAGGCGCTCTTAACGTCCATTTGAAATAATCTGATTTTAAAATGACAAGCGATCGCAAACAATATACGAATGGACTCGAGTCTAGCTACAGGGGCGAAAGTTTCATCAAAGTCTATACCTTCTACTTGAGAATAGCCTTGAGCAACTAACCTTGCTTTGTTCCTGATGATAGTACCTTCTTCGTTTTTCTTGTTCTTGAAGATCCATTTGGTACCTATCACATTGTGTTGCTTCGGAGGCTTCGTCAGTTCCCAGACTTTGTTTCGCTCGAATTGATGGAGCTCTTCCTGCATTGCTTTAATCCAATAATCATCTTGGAGAGCTTCATCAACATTCTTTGGTTCGATTTGAGATACATAGCATGCAAATCCGCAAACCAATTGTCTCCGTGTTCTAACTCCTTCTTGTGGATCTCCAATTATGTTCGATTCAGGGTGATCCTTGGAGATGCGTAACGTTTGAGGTAGAGGAGTAGGCGGAGGTACACGAGATGATTCCTGCACATCAGATAAGCTTGAAGAACCGTTAGATGCATCAACATTATTATCGAAAGAATTGTTAGAAGAAGATGCATTAGCAGGTGTATCATCATCAAGAGAGATATCGAGGGTAGATTTTTCAGATTCAAAATGAAAAGCTTCATCTACCTTAACATTTATCGATTCTACGATCGTCTTAGATTCTAAGTTAAAAACTCGATATGCTCTGCTGTTTGTAGAATAACCTAAGAAAATCCCTTCGTCACTTCGAGAGTCAAATTTTCCAAGATTCTCACGATCACGTAAAATAAAACACCGACTCCCAAAGATGCGAAAATATTTGATGTTAGGTTTTCTACAAAACCAAAGTTCATATGGTGTATTCAAAGTCCCCGGGCGCAAATACACGCGATTGATAACATAAACAGCAGTGTTCACCGCTTCAGCCCAAAAATAAAAAGGTAAGTTCCGGCTGTGAAGCATAACACGTGCCATTTCCTGTACGACCCTGTTTTTGCGCTCGACTACACCATTTTGTTGAGGTGTGTAAGGTGCGGAGAATTCATGTTTAATGCCATTAGAAATGCAAAAATCAATGAATTTGGAATTTATGAATTCCCCACCTCTATCACTCCTAACTCGAGTAATCCTATCATTCTTTTCTATCATAATACGATTGCAGATTTCGAGAAAAGAATCAAAGGTATCAGCTTTTTCTTTTAAGAAGGCTACCCAAGTATATCTAGAAAAGTCATCAACCAACAAGAAAATATACCATTTACCTCCCAGAGATGGTTGACGAGTTGGCCCCATTAAGTCCATATGCAAAAGTTCCAAAGGCCGTTTTGTACCTATGTGGTTCAAATTCTTGTGTGCAGTCCTAGACTGTTTTCCCTTTTGGCAACCGCCACACACAAGGTTTTGTTCAAAAGAAAGTTTTGGAACCCCCTTGACCACATCTTTATTTGAAATTCTAGCAAGTTCCTTAAAGTTTATGTGACCTAGCCTTTCATGCCAAAGTGTTTCATTTTTCAAAGATGCTAGGTTACATTTTTCAGAAATCTTAGAAGGAACTACATAACAGTTGTTTTCTGATCTAACCCCCTTTAAAAAGAAAGCATGGTTCATGTCAGTTACAGTGCATTTATCAGATGAAAAATTAACTGAATAACCACTATCACACAGTTGACTTATGCTTATGAGGTTAGTCTTAAGGCCATGAACAAATAATACATTATCTAGAACCGGGCCATCTGGAATAGCTACCGTTCCCTTTCCAACAATTTTGGAAGACCGACCATCTCCGAAAACAACAAGTCCTCCGGAGTTTTTCTCAAATGTTTGAAAACAGTTTTTATCGCCGGTCATATGACGGGAACACCCGCTATCCAGGTACCAAGACGAACTATCATATGCATGCAAAGAAACATTGGTAGCAAGACAGGGAAAGATTTCACCTTTGCGCACCCAAACCTTTTTGAAGTGCGTCGGTAATGGTCGTGAAGTTGATTTCCTAGGTGAGAGCGTCTTGCTTGAAGAATTGCTGCTCCTTGATGATGTCGTCTTGAGCGATGTACTACCAAGGCTCTTTTCCTTTGAATGAATTGAACTTGTTTTCGAGGAATAGCCCTTTTGGTAGTCGTTGCAAGATGTGCTTGAGGTGTGCGTTTGGCTTCCGTCTTGCAATTTCTTCTTATGTGCCCTGAAATGCCACAACGAAAACATACCTTGGTTCTTGTCGATTCCGAGGAAGATGTAGTAGGTTCGTTGTCGTTGCTTGTCGTGAACACCGGTGTCGGAGGAGGAGATACCGACTGAGGCACAAATACTGTACCACTCGAACTTGGAATGTCTCCAGTTTGAGTGTATCCGAGGCCGAACTTATTTCTTTGACCGAGACCAAGAAGTCTGTCCAACTTACTCCTTCCAGAAGAAAATCTCTTTAAGTCATCCTTTAGTTGGCGTATGGTCTCCGTCATTTCCAATTTTTCCTGTCGAGCCTCGCCGTTGAGCTTCAAGAAGTAATTCGCTTTGTTCACCATATCCATATAATTCTTCTCGAGTTGCTCATTGGACTCTTGAAGGGAAACATTTGTCTTAATCAGATTGTCCCTTTCCACTTCAAGATCGGTTGAGATAGAGGTTACCCTTTTTACTTCATCTTCAAGATCCTGTAATCTCTCTTTCAACCCCTTGTTTTGCTTAGCCAGTTTCTTTGAATCCCTCAAAAGCTTATGGTAGGCTAAAACAAAATCTTCACCTTCCGAATCATCTGATTCATCGTCCGTTGCAATCTTTTCAACAGTGGAGTTGGACAGTGAGTCGGATGTACTTGCCATTAAGCACATGAAGGGTGAAGATGTGGTGGACGCGTGGAAAGCTGTCGCGTTGTCTTCTTCATCACTTGACGATGACTCATTTGACGTGGAGTTGTCATCCCAAGTAACTACTTGCATCGCTTTCTTCTTTGCCGGATTCTTGTTGGGACATTCCGTTGCAATGTGGCCGTAGCCTCGACATTTGAAACACTGAACTTGTCCCTCAGAACTTTTCTTATCCTTTGAGAAGTTCTCTTGCTTTCTTGACTTGTGATTGAAGGACCCTTGCCTTTCTTCGACTTTCCGAAGGATTGAGTTTTGCTTGAATTTCCCCTTCGAAAGTTGCGGCGAAACTTCCTTGTCAAGAGAGCGAGCTGCTTCTCAAAGTCCTCCATAGAAATGTTCTCGTCGTCGTCCGAGGAGGATGAATCCGCGTCTTCTTCTTTAGTTGATTTCAATGCGTAACCTGAAGACTTAGAAGAGGATGCCTTTCCAGAAGAATAGTTAGTAGGAAAAGTCATTTCATAAGTTTGTAAAGCACCTACTAATTCTTCTACACGCATTTCGTCCGGGTGTTTAATTGTTTCAATGGCTGCGACCTTCGGGCGAAATCGTTCAGGAAGAGTTCTTAGAATTTTTCTTACAACTTTAAATTCTGGAATCTTCTCTCCCAAGTTAGCACATGAGTTCACGATGTCTTGCAATCGTGTGTAATAGTCAGTGAAGGATTCATTCTCTGCCATAGAGATAGAGTCAAACTTGCTCGTGAGCATTTGCAGTTTCTGAATCTTCACTAAGTTAGTTCCCTCATGCGTAACTTGAAGAACATCCCAGATTTCTTTCGCAGTCTCACATGCCGAGACGCGAGAGAACTCAGTTTGTGACAAAGCATTAAATAGAGCATTAATCCCTTTGCCATTGTAAGAAGATAAGTCTATCTCTTCCTTGGTCCATTTCGACCTAGGTTTTAAGGTGCGAACATCATCTAAAATTTCAGTTGGATTAGACCATCCTAATTCAATTGATTGCCACACCCTTTCGTCGATGGAAATTAAGAAAGCTTTCATCCGTACTTTCCAGTACGCATAATTTGTTCCATCAAAGAAAGGGGGTCGATTGATGTTTCCACCTTCAACCATTGTTTACAACCCTATTCCCGCTCTGATACCACTTGTTGGGTTTAGGTTAATAAGGATCTAAATAGGGGAAAAAACACCTAGAGGGGGGTGAATAGGTGTAAACAATAAACACTCAAAAAATCATTGTGCGATAAAACCCAATGCGGAAAAATAAAAGAACACACAAGATTTTTACGTGGAAAAACTCCAAACCGGAGTAAAAAACCACGGGACCGATAACACGGCGAAATCCACTAGAATTAACACACGTACAAGGTGATATAACGTACTCACAGACGACTCAACCTTTTACCATACGCTCCTAGTAGATCTTCTCCGCTCGCTCCACGACGCTTCTCGAATCCACGATCCGCGCCCAACGCTGAATCCACAGCGTCCAACGTCGAGTCCACGACGTCCAACCGAATCCACGGTCTTCACCCAATGGCACGCTTCGAATCCACGAACGCACCTCGCTCCGAATCCACGAGAGCGATAACACCTTGAATCCACAAGGCCACGCGAGTCCACGCGCCGATTTTGGGATAAATCGTTGTTTGTTTGGGTGGTGATGATCCGCCGAATACTTAGATTAAAGATAGATCGGAAATACCATCTAAGTATTCATTGATTTGATTCTACTCAAAATGTGAGTATGGAAAACCTAGAATCAAATCAATCAATATAGATGAAGAACCATAGAATAGATCTAATGATTTCCGTTCTTCTCTATATATGTGGATTTTTCTTTTCGGCTATCTTTTCTTAACCAGCCGATTTATTGCGGATGCCCTAGAAATGAAATGGAAGGGCTATTTATAGGTTAGAAACCCTAGGAAGAATATTCGGATCAAAAACAGCCTTTTCTGGAAAGTTTTACCGACGGCGATCCGGATCAGATCTGGCGATCCGGATTGCAGAAGCAAAAACCACGATTTCCAGAAAATTGCCTGTTCGGGATCCGGATCGTAGTCACCGATCCGGATCGTTCATACAGTTTTACCAGAACATCATGTTCGGGATCCGGATTGCAATTCCTGATCCGGATCGAAGAAGCACACAGGTAAAACTAGTGTTCGGGATCCGGATCAGAGAGTGCTGCGATCCGGATTGAACCAGTGTATGAACAAACACCTTTCGGGATCCGGATTGAAAGCCACGATCCGGATCCTGAACATGTCCCATGTCCAGTTTTTGATGAATAAGCAATTAAAACCTCTTCCAGGTGTTTCTACACTATAAGAAGTATTCGGATCATCAAAATTCTTTAGTTAAACGTACCTGATCCTTTTGAATTCTTCTTTCTTGAGATTGAGGTAGACGATCCAAAATTTCTTCATCTTCAATCTTCAAGACTTAACACATTCACGAAATACGCCAACTCAAATTCCGTAACAACCTCACAATCTCATCAAGGTATAACTGGGCTAGTCGCTCGAGTGGCCAAGTAGTCTGCATAGGCAAGAAGTGCGCTGACTTGGTAAGTCGATCCACAACTACCCAGATAGCATCTGCTCCGCCCTGTGCCCTCGGCAGTCCGACCACGAAATCCATCGTAATGTGGTCCCATTTCCACTCAGGGATCGGGAGACTTTGTAACTTGCCAGCTGGCACTCGATGCTCAGCTTTTACTTGCTGACAAGTCAAACACTGGGCCACAAATCTCCCGATATCCCTCTTCATGCCATTCCACCAAAAGTGTGCCTTGAGGTCCTTATACATCTTAGTCCCCCCAGGATGAAGGGTATAAGGTGTATAATGGGCCTCTCTCAATATCTGCTCTCTGATCTCAGCATCCACTGGCACACATGCTCGGTCCCTGTACCTCAGTACTCCCACAGCATCCACTGAAAAGTCCCCTGACTGATCACTCGGAATCTGATCTCGAATCCTGGTCAAGTAGGGGTCCTCACTCTGTTTCTCCCTGATCCTGTCCAGCAGAGTGGGCTGCACGACTAATGACGTCAGTCTAGCAGAGACCCCAGGGGACACAACCTCTATCTCGAGCCGTCTCATCTCCTCTAATAGTGGCGCCTGGTCCGTGATCAACATAGACAAACTCTGTACTGCTCTCCTGCTCAATGCATCGGCGACCACATCAGCCTTGCCTGGGTGGTAAAGAATGTCCACATCATAATCCTTTAGTAGCTCTAACCACCTGCGCTGCCTCAAGTTCAGCTCCTTCTGAGTGAACAGATACTTTAAACTCTTGTGGTCGGTGTAGATCTCACAATGCTCCCCGTACAGGTAATGGCGCCAAAGCTTCAGTGCAAACACCACGGCAGCGAGCTCCAAGTCGTGGGTAGGGTAATTCTTCTCGTAATCCTTGAGCTGTCTCGATGCATAAGCAATTACCCTCCCTTCCTGCATCAACACACAACCAAGTCCACTGTGCGATGCGTCACTGTAGATCACATATCCTTTCCCCATAACAGGGAGGGAAAGGATAGGAGCAGTCATC
Organism: Tillandsia fasciculata; assembly: GCA_029168755.2. Lineage (NCBI taxonomy): Eukaryota > Viridiplantae > Streptophyta > Magnoliopsida > Poales > Bromeliaceae > Tillandsia > Tillandsia fasciculata. The sequence goes on from CM054941.1 coordinate 20,906,508, forward strand.
AGTCTGTCCTTCAGCTCCTCGAAGCTCCTCTGGCAGTCCTCACTCCAGATAAACTTAACCCTTTTACGCGTCAACCGAGTGAGGGGTGTGGAAAGCTTCGCAAAGCCTTCCACAAACCGACGATAATAACCAGCTAACCCATGAAGCTGCGCACCTCTGATACAGTCGGCGGTCGGGGCCAATCTCGAACAGCCTCAATCTTTGCCGGGTCTACAGCCACACCAGCGGCGGAAATCACATGGCCCAAGAAAGCTACCTCCCGAAGCCAAAACTCACACTTCGCCAGCTTGGCGTACAACTTCTTCTCCCGTAGAAGTTGTAGCACAGTCCTCAAGTGCTCCACATGCTCGGCCTCGCTCCGGGAGTAAACAAGGATATCATCAATGAACACCACCACAAAGCGATCCAGAAATGGCCGAAATATCCTGTTCATCAAGTCCATAAAGGCGGCAGGGGCATTAGTCAATCCAAACGGCATAACTGTAAACTCATAATGCCCGTACCGTGATCTGAAAGCAGTCTTAGGAATATCCTCGGCCTTCACCTTCAGTTGGTGGTAACCAGACTGTAGATCAATCTTGGAAAATACACAAGACCCTTGCAGCTGATCAAAGAGATCGTCGATGCGCGGCAGAGGGTACTTGTTCTTGATGGTCACTTTATTCAGCTCCCTATAGTCCACACACAGTCTAAGTGACCCATCTTTCTTCTTCACGAATAGCACCGGCGCTCCCCAGGGCGACACACTGGGTCTAATAAAACCCTTATCCATCAAATCTTGCAACTGTGCTTTAAGCTCTCGCAGCTCAGCCGGTGCCATCCGGTAAGGAGCCTTAGAGATTGGCGCAGTTCCGGGAACTACGTCAATCACAAACTCGATCTCCCTGTCGGGCGGCATACTAGTCAGCTCAGGTGGAAACACATCCGGAAACTCGCGGACGATAGGGATATCCCCGAGTCCCGGTGCCGCCGTAGGCCCCTCAACAACACTAGCCAAAAAGGCTACACATCCTCGATGAATCATCCGCCTCGCTCGGGAAGTCGAAACCATAGAGGCAAAGAAAGCGCTCTGACATCCCCGGTACACCAACACCTCCTGGCCTGGCTCTCTAAAAGTGACAGTCCTCTCGGCACAGTCAATAGTCGCAAAATACCGAGCCAGCCAGTCCATCCCGAGAACCACATCAAAGTCCCTCAGCTGTCTCAAGACCAACAGGTCTGCTGGCATAATCCAGGACTCGATCTGCATCGGGCAGGACCAATAACACTCCTCCACGTGCAAAGTGTGATCGGGAATCTGAACCTCTCGTGCACGTGGCAAAAGTCCTACCTCTAACCCATGTAATGATGCAAAGGATCTACTAATGAAAGAATGCGATGCTCCAGTATCAAATAAGGTACGAGTCCTAATGCCAGAGAGTAAGGTAATACCTGCCACCACATGGTCTGCTGCTGAAGAATCCTCTACCTGTGCAGCATACACCCACCCACTCTGAGCTGGAGGGCGATAATTTGTGGGATGGGAAGAAGATGGCCTGCTCGCTGGAGCATAAGGCCGCTAAGCCGTCGACCGCTGCTGCGATGATGAAGGGGCAGATGCTGAAGAAGGGGCGGCAGTGGTCGAAAAGGGGCACGAAGCTCGAATGTGCCCGGCCTGTCCACATCCGTAGCAACGACCCCACCGCTGGTCGCAGGTGCCGGGAAGATGCTGACCTCCACAGAAAATACAACTGCCGGGGCCCGTGGCTGTCGTGACTGCTGCTGCTGCTGGACTGTCGCTGTCGCTGAGGCTGCCGCTGCGATCCACGCTGCGACGACTGCGATCTCCGCTGCTGCTGCTGCTGCTGCTGGGGCCTCTGGGATCCACCAAGCCCTCGCCGCTCAGACCGCCCTTGGCCGGAAAACTGTGGCTGAGGCGGTCGTGGCGGCCTCCACGAACTAGCCTATCCCCCAGCCTCCGGTGCTGGTCGCTTCGCCCCCGGAATCACTTCGGGAGCTGGAGATACCTCATCCATCACTACCTCCCCGCACTCTACGTATAGCGCCTGCTCCATCGAGGCCTCCAAGGTCTGCAACCGGCGTGAACGAACCAGCTGAAAAATATCCCGGCGTAACCCTCGCTCAAACATGTAAATCCTGTGCGCCTCATCTCGAGCTACGTGTGGTACACATGCTAGCAACTGATTGAAATCCACAATGTACTCGTGCTCTGGACGATCGCCCTATCGAAGGTTCCTCAGCCGCTCCTCCAGCCTCTGCCGGACGCTCTCTGGGAAGAAGGCCCCAAGAAGAGACTGCGGAACTCCGCCCAGGACAAGAGATGAGCCCCAGGCGGACCAGCCGGTCGCACACGCCGCCACCAAGCCTCGGCGTTGCGCTCCAAAAAGTTCGTCGCCAAAAGCACCTGGTATCGCTCCTCAATAAACAGCGTCTCAAAACGTCGCTCCATCGCCGTGATCCACGACTCTGCCTCCCACGGCTCGGCGCTCTGCCCGAGAAACGGGGCGGATCAAACTGGCGGAACCTCATCAGCAAGTCAATCATCTTCGGCTGCTCAGCCGAGGTCAGGGGTCCCGTCAATCCAGAGGGCTGTCCCCCAGTGCCCTGAGCAATAGGGGATGCTGGGGTCACTGGTACAGCCGGGGGAGCCACAGCAGGGGAATGGTACGGAGAACTCTCCGGGGGTGCTACTGCTGGCTGCACCCTCTGCTCTAACAACTGTGTCAGCCGACCCATGCCTCCTCCTGACGCCTAACAACCTCCGCCATCTGGGCCATCTGGCCTGTAGCTCCTGCACCTCACTCTGCTGGCCCTGCCCGGACTCCTGCTGCTCGGGCTCCGAGGAAGAAGGCTGCGAACGCGTCACATCCTGCGTCGGGGAGGCATCCTGCCACAAAAAACCACAATCAGTAACATAACCCCACACGACCCAATCTAGCGAAAGTCAAAGACATCCCCCTATTTCTGCGACTTTATGTTGTCTGCAGCCAACATAACTGTCCACCAGAAATTGGGTATGTCGATCCCTCTTCACTCACAGGAAGAGTCCAATAAATAAATCAACGACTTTCGCGAAATGTCCCGTCTCTCACGCCCTATCATCCTAGGGTCTGCCAAAAGCCTAGGGTTTCCTAAGTCCCAACTGACCTATCCCTAAGCTCTGATACCAACTTAATCTGTCACGCCCCGGGTGTAAACCAGAACCCGGGCCCGCCAACAGATCCGCCGTGCACACGAATTTTCCATGTACACGAAGCGCTGGTAACCTGCTCAGATAGATAATATACAATAAAAGAGCATAAACAGAGCTGAACTAATAGAACTAACAGTAATCTTAGACTGAAGTAAACTGCAAACTGAAATAAAAGTACAATATACTCCCAGCTCACCATAAATATACAACCAGCTGGCCAAAGCCAGACCCAAAAGTAAACTACTGAAGTCTGAGATACAAAAGGGGGTACAATAAAACTCAGCTAATCTCTCGCTCGGGGTAGATGATCTAGCTAGTCGGCGATCCTCTTACCTCGATCTGCCGCTGAAGGCCCAGCAGCTCCCACAGATGACTCTGCAAAACAAAGGGGAAAAAGACAGAAAACAACAATGGGGGTGAGAACTACTAGATAAACCAGTAGCCTCCCCTAGTGGGTAAAACCTCTAATGCTGACGCACCCACTAGGAATAAAGAGGCAAAAAGGAAAGAACAGTGGTAAGCATAAAGACTGCTGAAAAAGAAACTGCTACTACTAATGCCTCTAAATGCAGTGCCAAAAGATGACTGTATGAATGCAACTATAAGGCTAACCGCCCAAAGAAACCCAATCAGAAAGGCCAGGAAATACTGGCACTGCCTGCTCTGTCATCACTCACAACTCACCAACTGACCGGCACCGATCACGGTCAAAAAGCCTACTCCAGAGTGGCACTCGAGGGGAGCGACCCACACGAGTAAAGTATCTCTGTATCAATATCTCTGTAACCAGTGTCTCACAATAGCAGGACTGGATCATGACCATGATCAAAGTGGGAAACTCCATCCACTGATGCAATCCCGATCCCCAATCTGATGTGATAATAACATCCGGTCAACCGCCCGAAATCTGCGGTCACCGCTATGCCCCACAATCCCCAAGACGAGTCTAAACTGTCCCAGACTCAAGATCTAACTACACTATCTCAAGATCCCGATCTGACTCCATCATCATGCATCGATAGAGATGAATAACAATAAAAACATGTTTTCTCCTAAGTCAAATCCCATAATATAGTGCTGCAGTAAAATAGTGGCCTAACTAGATGTCCAAATAAGCATGCAAGTGTTCCTTTTTAAAAGCATTGGAAAAGTGACTAAGGTTTCATGTGAAGAATCATTTTAAAATATATTGGGTTACTTATTTGCATGCGGTTTAAGATATAGCAATTGTCCAACTTTACTGTCCCAGATTTATCACATAGAAGCTATTATATAATTTAGGGGACCAATGTAATAGGTTCATATACCACAAGATAACTGTCACATTTATAATTGTAGAACTCTTCTACTCCTAGTGAGCAAGTCAACAAAGAGGAAAACGCAACCACCCACCTCGAAAAGCGTGCACAACACACCAAGAAAATACCCGCTGTCCTCTAAGCACACCGCCAGCTGAAACAGTATCCTACAACATCACACAAGTGTACACGGTGTAAAAACTACAAGTCCCAAAACAGATTTTGCTGTTTTTACAATCAGCATGCAAAACGAGGAATTTCACCTCTGTCCCGAGCTCCAAAAATCCCAGAAAAATCACGGTTGCGTTCCTCGCGAAAAGTAGCCCAAAATCGACTCTTGAATCGCCTCGATCTGATATTCCTACTCTGAGAAACAATTCGTCGAAGTTGCCGCTGTCCAAAAACCCAAACAGCAAAAGAGGGGGTCAAAACACCTCGGGAATCGTGCCAAGGAATCGGAATCCAAAGAAACCACCAACACGCAAAACGAAGCCCTACCTCTTAGGAACACAACAGCGAAGAAATCGTCGAAAAAGGACTCCTGTACTGCGCAGGGGACTCCTCGGACTGAAATGCGACGATAACGGGCCGAAAATGGGGGAAAACCGAGGCACACTGTAAAATCCGGATCGCCGCTGTCGAACTTCCAGAAAATCTGGGAACGCACCACGAGGTAGAAAAATCAGTGAGGAACAACTTCTCTTCAATGGCCTCCCTCTGGTTCTCTCTCTATTGCTCGAGAAAAGCAGAAGAAGAGGGGAGGGGAGGGCTATATATAGGCCCATTAAAACAATTGCAAAAATGACCATTGTGTCCCGAATTCGGGTGCCCGAATCTTTCGGGCCCCGAATTCGGGCCCACACAGTGCCGCGGCCCACGGAGGCCCAGTCCCGCACGGGATCCTGGTCGGACCGCGCGACCGTCCGACCCGGCCCGCGGTGCGACACGCGTCCCCCGCACAGGGGACAGCGCGCCCGGCCAACCGGGCGCGACCACGTGCCCCCCTGCGGGGGCGGCGGGGTGGGTGGCGCCCGCCTATGGCATGGCGCCACGTGGCGCCACCCTTTCCCGCCCGACACGGCGCTGCCACGCGCCGCCTGCGCCGGCCGCCGCGTGCGCGTACGGCCGCAGGTGCGCGCCTGCGGGTGGGCCGTGCGCACGTACGCCAGCCAACCCGGGGCCGCCACGTGGCGCGCCCCGGTGCACCGTGCGCCGCGCCGTTGCCCCCGCCTGCCCGGCCTGCCGGCGCTGCCCGCGCTTGTCCCATACGCCGCGCGCGCTGCGCCGGCCCAACGGAAGCCCGCCACGTGGCCCGCCGGTCCACCGTGCACCGGCGGCCCATCCCGTGGACCGAGAGTGGCGCGCCGGCCCAATAAGAAGGCGCCACGTGTCCCCGGCCGGTCCACAGTTCCCCCCATGCACCATTTTGCCCAGAAAACTTCGGGGGGTCCGTTTTTGGGCATCCGGACTCCGAAAAATACAAATAAATAGCCGTTTTCAAGCGTTTTTCTGCGCTAAATCCACATACGGCCTCCGTTTAGCCTGATTCCACTCCTAAAATTCGGCAAAGGCAGCCGAAGGTCAGGCTTGCTCCCAAATCCTCTCTGAGTCCAAACAACACATCACTTTGACATGTTGGGGCCCCACACACCACTGACAGGTGCTCCACACCCCGAAACAGGGGAAAAACCACAGGGGAACCTGGGACACTACACCGGCCGAACGGATCCCTTCTCGGTCCGATCGCTTGATTGTTGGCATGCGGCGCATTTCGACACCTCTGGAAGGTCACTCAGGGGCCGATCAGTCGCAAACCACATTTTGGCCCCAACAATCTTCTTGGCACTCCCAGTGGGACACTCAGGTATTTATTACCTAATCCTACCGCAAGTATGTCACAGCTCCCAGAGCTGTATGCGGAGTCGGCACAGCCGGAGCTGTCCCTATCAGAGTTGTACGGGCAATTGGCCCGAATGATGGGCTCTTTGGAGAGAAGAATTCGAGCCTGGGATGCCAACGCTCCGGCTACAGATGAAAGTCTCGCTCGTTTTGGGCGGTTCCTGGCCCAAAGTGAGTCAGACTAGGAGACCCGCGGGAGTCCCCATCAGTCCTGCCGCCACCGGTACCGACGCAATCGGTCCCGTCAGCGCCGGCAACGCCAGAGAAGCTGCAGACTACGCCTCTCACAATGGTACTTATGGCGGGGGCAGGGCAGTCGCTAATGGCTTCTATCCCAGCACAAGGTGGGCCGGCAAGTTCAAGTATCGGCCACTCGCGGGAGACCGACCAGGGATTCTCTATGCCATCCCTGCTGTCGGCACATCAGCCCCACGCCGAGAGCAAGGAGATTAGGGGGCAAAGCTCGGGGGCAGTATTTGCCCCAAAACGGGCCGGATCAGATATGGCGCTGCCCGTAGACGTAAGTAAGTAGCAGTCGATGACACGGATCCTTCCGGCGAGAAGCACTAGGCTTCGCGCCCAAAGGCCGGGTGTGTTTGGCACAGAGGCCAAGCTGGCTACTCGGCCATCCTTCCATAATCTGCTCCGTGTGAGTGTAGAGGGAGTAAGCCCCTACTTGGCCAATTTGGAAGAGGCCAATGTTTGATAAGTTTTCGAAGGAAGTGGTTGAAGATGCGGCCAGGCATACTAAAGATGGCATAGCCACCAGCGGGCGAGTGCGGCCGGTGTTTAGGCAGCCGAAAAAGGGCCCTATCAGGGCCCGAAGGATGGAGGCCGGTTTGGACGAGCCGGCCGAGAGTAATCTTTGACTATCATGCTCGTGGTCGAAAACTAAAATGTACGATCGGCCAGGAAAGTCGAGATTGAGAAAACAACCTAAGTCGTTCTAACGGAACACGTTGACAAAAAGATGCAGGAAAGCGACGATAAAGCTTCGTTTTAACAATAGAGAATTGAAGCTGAAGCTGACCATATGAATCAATATGCAAGAGTCATATTACAATCACCATCAAAAGTTTAAATAAGAATGCTTGAAAACATGGAGACATGCTGGAAGCTGCGTCTATTCGGCATCTCCTGTGAGTGATAGGCAGTCTTCCTCCTTCGTTTTGTCTCCGGGTGCGGGTCTAGGAGGTCATCGAACCTACAGCGGACAGGTCCCTTCTGCAGTTAGTTCCTAGCCGCATCAATCGCCGCTCGAGCGACGACCAGGTGTCGTTCCAAGCTGGCAAGACGTAGTTTGGTCTCGACGATTTCTTTCTCAAGTGCGGCCAAATGCTGGAGGAGTTCAGACAGTTGTTCCATACCTCCATTCTCGATTTCCACCAACTCTAGGATGGCCCACTTGACCGGGGGTTTCATATCAGCCGAGGTTCCGAGACCTTAGTCTTCCGCAATCGGCTTTCCTATGGCCGAAAGTGAAGGGGCCAGGGTATGCTTAGGAGAACGTCTAACTAGAGAGGAGGCGCGGAGCTGCTTGCTCGACGAACGAAAGGGCTGAAAACCATATGCAGGTTAGTCGAAAGTGACTCGGTATGAGCCCAGGACAAAGAGAGGGAACGTACCAGAGGGACTCGAAGACGAGTTGGTTTCTCCACGTTGACCAGCTCGAAAGCAAAATAGGAAGGTCCGACTGAAAAGGACAAGACAAACTCAGCAAGAAGGCTGTTGAGGAATCATGGATGTACCTTTGGGTTTGGATAGGGGATCGGTGTCAAAGTCAAATCGATCGATTATCTCGTCAAGATTCTTGCCGAACAAAACGTCACAGATGCACTTCCACGATTGCCTGAGGAAGTCATCGAAAAGGCCTCTGAAGATTGCCTCAAAAGATACAGGGATAAAGTGTCGTTTTAGGCGGTCCCCGGCAGCAGTAATCTGAGCAGCTTCTGCTACCCCTTTAGTTTGGGAACGATCACGAGAAGAGTGTCAATGAAATAAAAAGCCAGAGCTGGGAGCACTTGGACTAGCCCAAATTGACGGGCTGCAAAATGAGACGAGTAGTCCTCAGTACTCGGTAGCAATCTCAATCGGCTTTTGAGGCTGAGGTGCAAGTCTCGGGGGGTGAGGAAAGAGTACCACATAGCAAGGTGCTCGGCAAGCTCCACCGACTCTAGTGGGTGAAAGACGTGCTCGAGCCTTTTCCAAAACCAAGAAGGCCTATTACCTCGAGTGGCAAAAGGCGCCCAGCGACCTAATGGCCAATTTTCCTCGACATAGAATACCTAAAAATAATGTCGAAAATCGAGAGAAACACCTAAGGAGAATGGCGCAGGGCAGCCGAAAGGTTGACCGAAAGTTATCAAGAGTCGAGAGGGAACGGGGAGTGGCCAGACACGTCGAAGAAGCAACGGAAAGTAGAACCGAAGACACAGTTGCAAGAACCACAGGATGCTGCATCCCGAGCCGATCACCAGGTGACGGTCGTTAAAGGGAGCCAATTTTATCACCTCGAGCATTTCCCGATACAGATAGGCAAGGAAGCAAGGGCCAAGGGCGAGCTTTTGGCCGCTGGCCAGCGCCGCTGCTATCAGCAGGAATTCCCAGTCCATATTTTGAGATTGGATGCAGAAGAGGCTATAGCATAGCCAGTACCAGAGGAAGGCAATGTGCTCAGTCTTGGATATTAGTCCGGCCCCACGACCAGCAAATATCTGAGCGAGTCTCCCGTACAAGAGGTCTTTCTCAGAATCCAGTATGGAAGGAAAGGCATCCATGTCATCAGCTGAAAAAGCCAAGGATAGAGTAACACCTTGGGGATGGAGGCCGGTGATGGCAGCCACGTCCATCAACGTCGGGGTGAAAGGCCCCAAACGGAAAAAGAAGGTGTTAGAATATGGCGACCAGAAACACAAGGCCGACGCTAAAAGTAGCGTGTCGGCTTGGTAAGTGTTCCAGGATAGTTGGATGGCGTCAAAACTATCCACCTCTCTCCACAGGTCCCCATAGGCAGCTTTGACCTGGTCAAGCCATTGAACGTACGAACCGGAAGCGGCGAGCCAGGTATAGAGGTTATTGCCAAAGGCCTTATCAGAGGCCCAGGTACCAAGATATGTGGGTTATGTTAATATGGATCTAAATAGAAGAAAAACCACCTAGAGGGAGGGTGAATAGGTGTAAATAATAAACACACCAAATCGTTGCGTAAAAAATAACCCAATGCGGAAAATAAATAAAGTACGCAAGATTTACGTGGAAAACTCCATCACATGAGTAAAAAACCACGGGACCGATAACACGATAAAATCCACTAAGATTAAACACGTACAAGGTGATTTACCGTAACTCTACGACTTAACCTTTTCCATACGCTCCTAGTTGATCTTCTCCGCTCGCTCCACAACGCTCCTCGAATCCACGATTTGCGTCCAACGCCGAATCCACGACGTCCAACGTCGAATCCACGACGTCCAACCGAATCCACGGTCTTCACCAATGTAGTACGTATCGATCGCACGAACGTACCTCGCTCCGAATCCACGAGAGCGGTAGCACCTTGAATCCACAAGGCCACGCGAATCCACGCGCCGATTTTTGGAAAAATCATTATTTTTGTTGGTGATGATAATCTGCCGAATACTTAGATCAAAGATAGATAAGAAAACACCATCTAAGTATTCTTTAATTTGATTCTACAAGAAATAAGAGTTTGGAAACCATAGAATCAAATTGAACGATATAGATGAAGAAACATAGATTAGATCATGTTCTCCTTTCTTCTCTATATATGTGGATTTTTTTATATTTTCTCCGGTTTCTATTCGGTTACCCTTGATGTAAAATTAGGGTCTATTTATAGGTTAGAAATCTTTGGAAAGAGATAAGCATCAAAAACTTAAAAAAACAACATCATGAGAAGTTAGCCATCTAACAGACTTTTGTCTCAATTTAATATGTCAACTAGTCTTAGAATTTATTAATTTCTTTTTACAAAAATCAATTGTAGTTCGAGAATCACACCGAATAGAAATAGGTGGAATACAAGTAGAAATCAATGGAATTGATGACAAAAGGTTCTTAAGCTACTCGGCTTCAAGACAAGTAGTGTCAAGGGCAACCAACTCAGACTCCATAGTGCTTCTGGTTATTATAGTTTGTTTGGTGGATTGCCAAGAAACTGCACTGCCACCAAGAATAAAAATATAGCCTGAAGTAGATTTAATATCCAAAGAATCAGAAATCCAATTGGCATCGCTGTATCCCTCAATTACAGCAGGATAGCCAACAAATTTAAAAGCAAAAGAAAGAGTACCTTCAAGATAACAAAATACTCTTTCCAGAGTAATCCAATGAATCATACTAGGACTACTAGTATATCTACTCAATCTTGATATGGCATAGGCAATGTCAGGTCTAGTTCTATTGGTTAGGTACATCAGAGAACCAATGATCTGGGCAAATTTCTCTTAATTTACTGGATTACCAGTGTTCTTTACAAGTTGAACACTGGGATCAAAAGAAGTAGAAACAGGAGAACAATCAGAATATCCAAATTTGTCAAGTACCATTTGAGTGTAATGAGATTGGGTCAGGATAATTGAATCAGATGATTTAAGAATTTTCATTCCTAAAATCATATTTGCTTCACCAAGATCCTTCATATCAAAATGGTCTGATAAAAAGGATTTAACTTGATTAAACAGATCAAGATCAGGAGCAAGAATCAGGATGTCATTAACATAAAGGCAAAGAAGGACACAACAATCATCAAATCTCTTGAAATAGAGACAGTTGTCATAATCGTTGGTCAGAAATCCATATGAAGCTATAACACTGTCAAATTTCTCGTGCCACTGTTTAGGTGCTTGTTTTAGTCCGTATAAAGAGCGAACTAATTTACACACCTTATTTTCTTGACCAGGCACAGAGAAACCTTCAGGCTGAGCCATATAGATTTATTCTTCAAAATCACCATGAAGAAAAGCGATCTTGACTTACATATGATGAATCAAAAGTTTATGAATTGATGCTAATGCAAGAAGAATTCGGATAGTAGCAATGCGAGCAACAGGCGCATATGTGTCAAAGTAGTCAATTTCAGCCTTTTGCCGAAAACCTTGAGCAACAAGACGTGCCTTATACTTCTCTACTGATCCGTCAATCCTAAGTTTCTTTCTAAAGATCCACTTACATCTTAGGGGTTTACTACCAGAAGGTAAATCAGTGAGAATCCAAGTGTTATTACTGATAATTGATTCTATCTCACTTTTTATAGCCTCCTTCCAAAAAGAAGCTTCAGGAGAACTCATTGCTTCCTTATAATACGAAGGTGTACTTTCAATTAAGAAAGTTAAGAAGTCTTTACCAAAGTTCTTCTTAAAGCGAGTTCTTTTACTTCTCCTTAATTCAGGTATAGGACTAGGTTCTACAGAATCTAAACTATAATGCAAATCAGATGCAGGTATATGATCAGAAATAGATGCATGATCAAAAGTAGACTGATAATCAGAGGCAGATCTAGAGATGCGAGTTTTGAAAGGAAAAATATTTTCAAAGAAAGTTGCATCTCTAGATTCAATCAAAGTATTATTGGAAATTTCAGAAATCTCAGAGTTAATCACAAGAAATCTATAGGTATTGCTATCTAAAGAATATCCAATAAAGATAGCATCTACAGTTTTAGTTCCAATTTTCTCTCTTTTGGGTTCAAGAATAGATACCTTAGCCAAGCACCCCCACACTCGGAAGTAACTCAACCTAGGTGCTCTTCCTTTCCAAAATTTATAAGGTGTCTGGGTTCTATCCTTAGAGGGAATCCTATTGAGGATATAACAAGCTGATAAAAGAGCCTCCCCCCACAAGTTCTGATGTACACCAGAACTTAAAATCATGGCATTAACCATGTCCAATAGGGTTCGGTTCTTTCTTTCAGCTATACCATTAGGTTGAGGTGAGTATGGAGCAGTTACTTCATGAATTATTCCGTGTTCCTCGCAAAATAAGTTTAATTCATTTGAAGTATACTCGCCTCCTCTATCAGACCTTAGAATTTTAATCCTTTTATCTAATTGGTTTTCAGCCTCAGCTTTAAAGGCTTTAAACTTATAGAGGACTTCATCTTTTGTCTTCAAGAGATAGGTCTAACAATACTTGGAGTAGTCGTCTATAAAAGTCACAAAGTAGCGACTACCACCACGGGTAGGTACTCTATTAGAATCACAGACATCACTATGAATCAGTTCAAGAATCTTGGTATCCCTATAAGGAACAGATTTAAAAGGTTTCCCAAGCTGCTTAGTGTGAGGTCCCGGAATCCCCGGCGTAGGAGTTGCTGGTTGTTGGGCAGCTTTTAGTGGCCGTTGGGAGTGTTTGTGCGCGTGTCGGGCCCAAGTTTTGGATTGGTGATGCAATTTGGGATTTAGTTGCATCGCTGGAGGCCTGCGGGATGTGTCGTTGGTGTTTGCGCGCAATTGGGACTTACGTGGTGGACTTCGGACTTAATTTGAGACCCCGTGGGAAATTGGAAGACCCGTCGGGTGTTTAGAAGTGATTTCGCGCGATTCAGATGTCAGAATTGGACTCCGGGTGAAGTCCGGATAAAGGTTAACCTCTCCGGTCGCCTTCGGGAATTTTTAGAGTTGGAATTTGGCAAATCGGACTTTAAAAATGGACCCGGCGCGGAAAACCGGATCGAGTGGGCTATCGACAAATTTTCGGGAGAGATTTGGAGAAACGGACATCGTTTTTGGATTCAGCGCGCGAAATCGCTAAGAATGGACTATTTACTTGTTTGATTTGGAGCCCAGATGACGTGCGCGTTTTTCGAGGCATCGCGGCACGTTTTTCGAGGCGGCGTGCGGATCCCGAGGCTTTGGCGGCGCGCGGATCGAGGCGGGCGTACGGACGCGACAGGGCAGGCGCGCCCTCGGCGCAGGTCACGCGGGGGCCGCCACGTGGCGGGCCCCCGTTGGCGGCCGTGCAGGCGCGGGTGCGCGCGCCCGTGTGGCGCGCGCGTGTCCCGCGCCTGCCGCGGGCGCGGTGTAACGCGCCCGTGTGGCGGGCGCGTTACCGCGCGCCACGTGGCGCCCGGGCGCGTGCGTGAGCCCGGCGCACGCGCCCGGCTGTGGACCCGGCCGGTTGAGGAGCTCCCATTGGTCCACGCGGTGCACCGGCTCCGTGGACCGGCGCCGTGGACCATCCTCCTTCTCCCCCTTTTCTTCTTCTTCTTCTTTCTCTCCCGAGCGCCATTTTCTCCCTTCTTTCCTTTTCTTCTTCACCGAGAGCGAGAGGGAGTGAGGAGGGAGGTGGCGTGAGGTGCGGCGGCGCGTCGTGAACTCCGTTTTGCGTGCGAGGACGCCCGCGGAGCGTTTCGGCGACGGCGGCGCAAACGTGTAAGTCCCGTGTGTTGGTTTTACTGTATTTTTGTACAGTTTTTGGAGCGTTATTTTAGACTGTAATTGCCCCCACCGTGCACCGTTTTGCGTGCGGACTCCGGCACCGTGCACCGTTTTGCGTGCGGACCCCGTTTTGCGGGCGGATCCTGGCACCGTGCACCGTTTTGCGTGCGGACTCCGGCACTGTGCACCGTTTTGCGTGCGGACCCCGTTTTGCGGGCGGATCCTGGCACCGTGCACCGTTTTGCGTGCGGACTCCGGCACTGTGCACCGTTTTGCGTGCGGATCCCGTTTTGCGGGCGGATCCTGGCACCGTGCACCGTTTTGCGTGCGGACTCCGGCACTGTGCACCGTTTTGCGTGCGGACCCCGTTTTGCGGGCGGATCCTGGCACTGTGCACCGTTTTGCGTGCGGACTCCGGCACTGTGCACCGTTTTGCGTGCGGATCCGTTTTGCGGGCGGATCCTGGCACCGTGCACCGTTTTGCGTGCGGACTCCGGCACTGTGCACCGTTTTGCGTGCGGACCCCGTTTTGCGTGCGGATCCTGACACCGTGCACCGTTTTATGTGCAGACTCCGTTTCTGGTGCGGACTCCGGCGGCGTGCTCCGTTTTGCGTGCGGACTCCGGCGGCGTGCTCCGTTTTGCGTGCGGACTCCGACGGCGTGCCCCGTTTGCGTGAGGATCGCGTGGAGGCCAATTGCAAGTGTCTACGAGCAATTGGTGGCAAATCGAGGTGGGTGGCCTTATCTCCAAGTTTTATGGAATGTACAGTATTTCTACTGTTGTAGGACTATGCATGATAGCTTATTTCATTCTGTCGCATGCTAGATTGTAGGAATTGTTATTCCTTTTCTTATCAGTTAATATATTTATCTTGGAACTTGACCTAGCACCCCCGTCATATGTTGCATGTGTAACCAGACCAGTAGAAAACCCTCACTTGGGCTAGGGTTGTTTATGCTAGACATCCACACTGTTCTTTCATCCCTTGACATAGTGTTTCTCGCCCGGGTAGTGGGCCGAGAGGTCGGGACTTACTTTTAGTGTGGGATGCTTTTGCACTCTTGCTTGGGAGCAGAGTGGAGTCTGGTTGTCGTAGCGGGTTGCTTATCTGTGCGGGGAGCCGTTTGGGTAAACGGTAGTCCCGAGAGGTCTTGTTTCCTTTTACGTTGTCGTAGGAGGGAGCCGTTGAGTAGACGGCAGTCCCGGGCCGTCGAGTGTCTTCCGGTCCGTCTTGTTGGGAACCGTTGGGGTTGACGGTGGTCCCAGGTCGTTGAGTGTTGTCCGACCTGTTTTGTTACCCTGAGTTGTGGGTCGTTCCTGGCTGTGGAGTATCTCCAGCCAGTAAGCTTTGTGCTGTGAGCTGTAGGAGAGGCTAGTGTCTCGTGTTTCGAGTTAGCCGATCAGCTGAGTCGTCGAGAGTGCTCCGACTGTTACGCGAGATTTTTGGGGATCTTGAGTCCTACCGTTCCGTGAGTGAGCGTGGATTTGGACTAGCCTGCATATGCCACTGCGTGATTACTCTATGCCGCGCCGTTTTCCTCAGTTGGGGCCGCGCCCCTTGAGATGCCGCTGTGGATGCGATGGTTGGCCTGTTGAGGCAGTTTTGCGCGAGGGATGAGTTAGTCGGACAGGACGCCCCACGTAAATCCCGTCCTCTTGTGGACGTGTGGTAGTGGGCAGGAGCGTTCCTAGTCGACAGGCGCGGGCTTGGCTGGACCTTTGAGGTAGTCGGTTCGATTGGGACGATTGAGCACCTTGGGTGCGAGTGGTCTCATTTACTTTCTTCTGTTCCACTTTTGAGTGTCTAGATAGAGGCATGATAGCTGTAGAGTAGATCCAGCTTTTCTTATTCTGTTTCTTTGCCTGTTATCTTTTACCTCTGGTAGACTTGGTGGGCAGACCGTTGGACTTGTTGACGGCACCCACTGAGAACTACTGTGGGAAGTAGTTCTCACACCCGTCGTGGTGTCTTTTTCCCAGGGACTTCTTCTTCTGTTCCTGTGTTCCTGTTGCTGATCTTTCTGACCGAGGCGAGGGAGTCGCGAGCTAGTTCCCTACCCGTCATTGGAGTGTAGCGGTACCCCCTTCAGAGGAGAGCTTCGGTTGATGGTCACTTCTTCTTACTCTGTTGAGAGACCTTTGTAGGGAGGTATAGAGTTGTATTTTACCTTTACAGTTTGAGAGACTGTTGTAGTGAGGATATTCTTGTATCGAGAGTTGTACACTGATATATTCATTGGAGATACCTCCCTTTTGAGTTTTGTATCAGAGGACTTTGTATACGATCGTATTTGGGAGATGGATATTGTATTATTTTTCAGTTGTACAGTGTTTGATCTTCAGCTTTTAGTAGTTTTCTTTCAGCTCTCTGATATCTGTGTACTGTAGATGTTCTTTCTGCAGGTTAGGCGCTTCGTCTGTACGGCAGCTTCCGTACAGATGGCGGATCTGTTAGCAAGCCCGGGTCGCAGTTTCGACCCCGGGGCGTGACAGATTAGAGTGGTATCAGAGCCTAGGTTGTAGGTCGTGGTGGACTTAGAAACCCTAGGCTTGTGGTTGGATATTAGGACGACTACGTGAGAGTCGTGACTTTTAGCGAGAGTCCTGATTGAGTTTTTACCTCTCCCAAGAGACGGGATGAGAGATTGGCATGTTTATTTTCCTAAGCGATTATGTTCGCTGCCGAACAACATGATGCTATGGAATGGATGACATGCCTTAGACTTTCGCTGGATTGGGTCGTATGGTTGTTGTGTCCTGACGTTTGCTATTGTGCAGCGGTTTGCGATACCCCTGTGACGTCATGTTGTGATAGGACACACCCCGCACCTGATGAGTACCCGCAGCGGGAGACGGAGCTATCAGAGCAGTGCGAGACCCAGGAGTTTGTGTGATGTGTTAGTTCCCCACTTTAACCGAGAAGGGCCGAATCCCTGAACGGTAAAGGATCGAGAACTTCGATAGGCTGAGCCTAGAGTTTGTTCTTGTTTGATTGGGATTCTAGGCACCGGTCTATCGGAATTTTCGGATCTTTGCCGTGTCAGTCGGTTCTTCTCGCCTATTGAGTGGGGCGTTGTTGTGGGAGCCGTTTGAAGTGACGGCGATCCCAGCTGTGAGGACATTTTCCCTGGCTGAGTTACCAGGAGGATATTTTCCCTGGCTGAGTTACCAGGAGGATATTTTTCCCTGGCTGAGATACCGGGAGGACATTTTCCCTGGCTGAGTTACCAGGAGGATATTTTCCCTGGCTGAGTTACCGGGAGGGCATTTTCCCTGGCTGAGTTACCAGGAGGATATTTTCCCTGGCTGAGTTACCGGGAGGGCATTTTCCCTGGCTGAGTTACCAGATGGATAATTATCACTGGCCGAGTTACCAGATGGATAATTATCACTGGCCGAGTTACCAGATGGATAATTATCACTGGCCGAGTTACCAGATGGATAATTATCACTGGCCGAGTTACCAGATGGATAATTATCACTGGCCGAGTTACCAGATGGATAATTTTCTGGCCGAGTTACCAGGAGGATACTTTCCACTGGCCGAGTTACCAGAGAGATAAAGATGCCCGCCCGTTGAGAGGGCGATGCCGCCCAATGAGTGGCGATGCCGCCCAGTGATGGCGATGCCGCCCAATGAGTGGCGATGCACCCAGTGAGGGCGATGCCAGCCCCGCCCAGTGAGAGGCGATGCCGCCCAGTGAGAGGCGATGCCGCTTAGTGATTGGCGATGCCGCCCAATGAGGGCGATGCCACCCAGTGAGGGGCGATGCCGCCCAGTGAGAGGCGATGCCGCCGCCCAGTGAGAGGCGATGCCGCTTAGTGATAGGCGATGCCGCCCAGTGAGGGGCGATGCCGCCCAGTGAGTGGCGATGCCACCCAGTGAGGGGCGATGCCGCCCAGTGAGTGGCGATGCCGCTTAGTGATAGGCGATGCCGCCCAATGAGAGGCGATGCCGCCCAATGAGGGGCGATGCCGCCCAGTGAGAGGCGATGCCGCCCAGTGAGGGGCGATGCCGCCCAATGAGTGGCGATGCCGCCTAGTGAGTGGCGAAGGTTTGGCCTGTTGAGGCGATTTTCACCTCAGGCCGAGTTACCAGGTGGTTATTTTAGTGAGATTGAGATGATCTGACTGGACGCCGAGATTTGATGGCGTCGAGTTCGTCCTGATGGACTACCGGGAGCGTCTCCAGCCGTGAGTGGCGTGTTGACATAGTTTCCCGCTTTAAACAAGAGGGACCGAATCCCTGAACGGTAAAGGAGAGAAAACTTCGATAGACTGAGCCTAGAGTCTGTTCTTGTTTGATTGGGGTTATAGGCACCGGTCTTTCGGGATTTTTGGATCTTTGCCGCGTCAGTCGGTTCTTCTCGCCTATGAGTGGGGTGTTGTTGTGAGTTGAGTCGTTGAGGGTTCTCCGACATGGCTGTGAGAGTGCTAGGGCATTTGCTTTGTTGTATGGGCTGGAGATAGGACCCTTAGCTTGTGCTCGTGAGGTTAGATACCTGATCACGTGTTGCACATAGATGAGTGTTGTTGGTCCTGCCCTGTGCAGTTGGGGCCCTGGTTTTTGCCTAATGATCTTTTGGCCTTTCCACAGCTCCGGAGCTTTCGAGGGTATAGGACTGTGAGGATCTAAGGCCTTGATGCTTGAGGGATGCCACACCGTTGATACACGGTGGTGATGCCACACCGTTGATACACGGTGATGATGCCACGCCGTTGGTCCACGGCGGTGATGCCACGCCGTTGGTGTACGGTAGTGATGCCACGCCGTTGGTGCACGCCAGTGAGGCCACACCGTTGATACACGGTGGTGATGCCACACCGTTGATACACGGTGATGATGCCACGCCGTTGGTGTACGGCAGTGATGCCACACCGTTGAGACACGGTGGTGATGCCACACCGTTGATACACGGTGGTGATACCACACCGTTGATACACGGTGATGATGCCACGCCGTTGGCGCACGGCGGTGATGCCACGCCGTTGGTGTACGGCAGTGATGCCACGCCGTTGGTGCACGGCAGTGAGGCCACGCCGTTGGTGCACGGCGGTGATGCCACGCCGTTGGTGTACGGCAGTGATGCCACGCCGTGGGTGCACGGCAGTGATGCCACGTTGTTGGTACACAACGGTGATAGTCTTTTGGGGATGTTTCGGACTTTTGATCGCGAGTTTGGGCATCAGCTTTATGATCGCCTTGCGAGCCAGTTTTCAGTCCCTTTCACCGACGGTTCGAATCCCGTCAGGGTGTTCTCTTGTAGTTGAGGGCTCGACTTCGACCCGCGGGTTTGTTGGGGTTATGGTAGCTTGTTGAGCGACCAACTGTGGCACGAGATTGTGCCTTTTGAGGATCCCTTTTGAGGGTAGCCTGCAGTTGTGTAGTCCACTCGGGTGATTTCGGATCGGAAGTAACCGAGTGAAGACCCCAATTTTTTTTTGGTTTCCCTTCCTTATTGGATGGATGTGCGGGTATGCTTCGGGTCGCCTTGTTGAGGTTGGCACCATGATGTAGTTTGGTGCGTGTTGATTTAGTGGGTTTTTCCCGTTTCCCCCAGCCTTTTTGGGGAGCCCTTTGGTTTTCCACGTCTCAGCTCAGTAGTGATGTGTTTTTCCTCGCCCGTGATTTACTTGCCCCTTTGAGATCCGTGATTAGTAGAGTACGAGGGACGCCCGTTGCAAATTCTGGCTCGAGAGATGAGAGAATTGCACAACGGGTCATACCGTACTTGTTGTTGTTGCGGAGTAATCACGGGAGCGAGTGGAGTTTGGGGAGCTGGAGGCGTATTGTTTGATACCTAACCGTGGTATTCTTGACTCCTGATGGGCTTGATCTAGTTTCGAGGACGAAACTTTCTTTTAGTGGGGGAGGATGTGAGGTCCCGGAATCCCCGGCGTAGGAGTTGCTGGTTGTTGGGCAGCTTTTAGTGGCCGTTGGGAGTGTTTGTGCGCGTGTCGGGCCCAAGAAATGGATTGGTGATGCAATTTGGGATTTAGTTGCATCGCTGGAGGCCTGCGGGATGTGTCGTTGGTGTTTGCGCGCAATTGGGACACACGTGGTGGACTTCGGACTTAATTTGAGACCCCGTGGGAAATTGGAAGACCCGTCGGGTGTTTAGAAGTGATTTCGCGCGATTCAGATGTCAGAATTGGACTCCGGGTGAAGTCCGGATAAAGGTTTACCTCTCCGGTCGCCTTCGGGAATTTTTAGAGTTGGAATTTGGCAAATCGGACTTTAAAAATGGACCCGGCGCGGAAAACCGGATCGAGTGGGCTATCGACAAATTTTCGGGAGAGAATTTGGAGAAACGGACATCGTTTTTGGATTCAGCGCGCGAAATCGCTAAGAATGGACTATTTACTTGTTTGATTTGGAGCCCAGATGACGTGCGCGTTTTTCGAGGCATCGCGGCACGTTTTTCGAGGCGGCGTGCGGATCCCGAGGCTTTGGCGGCGCGCGGATCGAGGCGGGCGTACGGACGCGACAGGGCAGGCGCGCCCTCGGCGCAGGTCACGCGGGGGCCGCCACGTGGCGGGCCCCCGTTGGCGGCCGTGCAGGCGCGGGTGCGCGCGCCCGTGTGGCGCGCGCGTGTCCCGCGCCTGCCGCGGGCGCGGTGTAACGCGCCCGTGTGGCGGGCGCGTTACCGCGCGCCACGTGGCGCCCGGGCGCGTGCGTGAGCCCGGCGCACGCGCCCGGCTGTGGACCCGGCCGGTTGAGGGCTCCCATTGGTCCACGCGGTGCACCGGCTCCGTGGACCGGCGCCGTGGACCATCCTCCTTCTCCCCCTTTTCTTCTTCTTCTTCTTTCTCTCCCGAGCGCCATTTTCTCCCTTCTTTCCTTTTCTTCTTCACCGAGAGCGAGAGGGAGTGAGGAGGGAGGTGGCGTGAGGTGCGGCGGCGCGTCGTGGACTCCGTTTTGCGTGCGAGGACGCCCGGCGGAGCGTTTCGGCGACGGCGGCGCAAACGTGTAAGTCCCGTGTGTTGGTTTTACTGTATTTTTGTACAGTTTTTGGAGCGTTATTTTAGACTGTAATTGCCCCCACCGTGCACCGTTTTGCGTGCGGACTCCGGCACCGTGCACCGTTTTGCGTGCGGACCCCGTTTTGCGGGCGGATCCTGGCACCGTGCACCGTTTTGCGTGCGGACTCCGGCACTGTGCACCGTTTTGCGTGCGGACCCCGTTTTGCGGGCGGATCCTGGCACCGTGCACCGTTTTGCGTGCGGACTCCGGCACTGTGCACCGTTTTGCGTGCGGATCCCGTTTTGCGGGCGGATCCTGGCACCGTGCACCGTTTTGCGTGCGGACTCCGGCACTGTGCACCGTTTTGCGTGCGGACCCCGTTTTGCGGGCGGATCCTGGCACTGTGCACCGTTTTGCGTGCGGACTCCGGCACTGTGCACCGTTTTGCGTGCGGATCCCGTTTTGCGTGCGGATCCTGGCACCGTGCACCGTTTTGCGTGCGGACTCCGGCACTGTGCACCGTTTTGCGTGCGGACTCCGTTTTGCGTGCGGATCCTGACACCGTGCACCGTTTTATGTGCAGACTCCGTTTCTGGTGCGGACTCCGGCGGCGTGCTCCGTTTTGCGTGCGGACTCCGGCGGCGTGCTCCGTTTTGCGTGCGGACTCCGACGGCGTGCCCCGTTTGCGTGCGGATCGCGTGGAGGCCAATTGCAAGTGTCTACGAGCAATTGGTGGCAAATCGAGGTGGGTGGCCTTATCTCCAAGTTTTATGGACTGTACAGTATTTCTACTGTTGTAGGACTATGCATGATAGCTTATTTCATTGTGTAGCATGCTAGATTGTAGGAATTGTTATTCCTTTTATTATCTGTTAATATAGTTATCTTGGAACTTGACCTAGCACCCCCGTCATATGTTGCATGTGTAACCAGACCAGTAGAAAACCCTCACTTGGGCTAGGGTTATTTATGCTTAGACATCCACACTGTTCTTTCATCCCTGGACATAGTGTTTCTCGCCCGGGTAGTGGGCCGAGAGGTCGGGACTTGCTTTTAGTGTGGGATGCTTTTGCACTCTTGCTTGGGAGCAGAGTGGAGTCTGGTAGTTGTAGCGGGTTGCTTATCTGTGCGGGGAGCCGTTTGGGTAAACGGTAGTCCCGAGAGGTCTTGTTTCCTTTTACGTTGTCGTGGGAGGGAGCCGTTGAGTAGACGGCAGTCCCGGGCCGTCGAGTATCTTCCGGTCCGTCTTGTTGGGAACCGTTGGGGTTGACGGTGGTCCCAGGTCGTTGAGTGTTGTCCGACCTGTTTTGTTACCCTGAGTTGTGGGTCGTTCCTGGCTGTGGAGTATCTCCAGCCAGTGTGCTTTGTGCTGCGAGCTGTTGGAGAGGCTAGTGTCTCGTGTTTCGAGTTAGCCGATCAGCTGAGTCGTCGAGAGTGCTCCGACTGTTGTGCGAGATTTTTGGGGATCTTGAGTCCTACCGTTCTGTGAGTGAGCGTGGATTTGGACTAGCCTGCATATGCCAATGTTTGATTACTCTATGCCGCGCCGTTTTCCTCAGTTGGGGCCGCGCCCCTTGAGATGCCGCTGTGGATGCGATGGTTGGCCTGTTGAGGCAGTTTTGCGCGAGGGATGAGTTAGTCGGACAGGACGCCCCACGTAAATCCCGTCCTCATGTGGATGTGTGGTAGTGGGCAGGAGCGTTCCTAGTCGACAGGCGCGGGCTTGACTGGACCTTTGAGGTAGTCAGTTCGATTGGGACGATTGAGCACCTTGGGTGCGAGTGGTCTCATTTACTTTCTTCTGTTCCACTTTTGAGTGTCTAGATAGAGGCATGATAGCTGTAGAGTAGATCCAGCTTTTCTTGTTCTGTTTCTTTGCCTGTTATCTTTTACCTCTGGTAGACTTGGTGGGCAGACCGTTGGACTTGTTGACGGCACCCACTGAGAACTACTGTGGGAAGTAGTTCTCACACCCGTCGTGGTGTCTTTTTCCCAGGGACTTCTTCTTCTGTTCCTGTGTTCCTGTTGCTGATCCTTCTGACCGAGGCGAGGGAGTCGCGAGCTAGTTCCCTACCCGTCGTTGGAGTGTAGCGGTACCCCCTTCAGAGGAGAGCTTCGGTTGATGGTCACTTCTTCTTACTCTGTTGAGAGACCTTTGTAGGGAGGTATAGAGTTGTATTTTACCTTTACAGTTTGAGAGACTGTTGTAGTGAGGATATTCTTGTATCGAGAGGTTGTACACTGATATATTCATTGGAGATACCTCCCTTTTGAGTTTTGTATCAGAGGACTTTGTATACGATCGTATTTGGGAGATGGATATTGTATTATTTTTCAGTTGTACAGTGTTTGATCTTCAGCTTTTAGTAGTTTTCTTTCAGCTCTCTGATATCTGTGTACTGTAGATGTTCTTTCTGCAGGTTAGGCGCTTCGTCTGTACGGCAGCTTCCGTACAGATGGCGGATCTGTTAGCAAGCCCGGGTCGCAGTTTCGACCCCGGGGCGTGACACTTAGCTTGGGTATAAATCTCACATTTAGATTTGGAATCAATCTTGAGTTTGGGTAAAATATTAAGATTGGTCAATTTCAGAATAGATTTAAGGTTCACATGCCCTAATCTGCCATACCATACATCACAAGATTCAGTATTTAACACAATTGAAGAAGAAGTAGAAACTGAAGGAGAAGAATTTTTATTATCAACAAAAGAAAGTACATTTAATTTGAATAAACCCTCAGATACAAAACCTTTTCCAATAAACATTTTTCCCTATTCAAGTACAATCTTATAACCTAATTGCACTAATAGAGATCCACTAATTAGGTTCCGTCAGATCTCGGGAACATGCTGCACATTGTGAAGGATCAAAGTCTTTCCAGAAGTTAACATCAGTTTGACTGTTCCGATCCCCAGCACATTGACAGCTTTTCCGTCTCCAACAGTCACACATTCTCCACTTGAGTCCTGATAGGAGGAGAATAGGGACCTATTAGTACAAACATGGACATTGGCTTCTGATTCTAACCACCAATCTAAATCATGATATTTGAGGTTAACATTAGGTATAAAGGAGACTGACCTAAAAGTGGAGTTCGAAGATTCACCCTCAATTATGTTGACTTGAGGTTTAAGATAATTGTTCTAATTATTTTGGCCCTTCTTATAGACAAACTTCTCTTTCTTCCGATAAAAATATTTTGAAGCAAAATGATTGTCCCGACCACAGACATAACAGAATCCATCATTCTTCTTATTCCCACTAGATTGGTTAGTGTTGTATTTATGGGTATAGTTTTGATTTCGGTTTGGGTTCTTACTGTAGTAATCCGAAATGTTAAAGGTTAAATTTCGAGGTTTAAATAATTTTCTAGATGAATAATTAGCAAAAATAAGTAAATTATAAGATAATTTAACCTAAAGAATATTGACTTTTGATCGGGACTTGACCTCAGAAATCCGAGATCACCATTGCAACCGTCTCGTCGACACATGAAAAATTCATATACACATGTTCCCGATCCGACGGTCGGATCTCCCAGAAATCAGCAAAGAAGATGCGGGACCCACAACTTAAAAATGAATAGTAACCCCTGTTTTCGGTCCCCTCCCGATCGGTCGTAGACCAATCTACTATCTGCGATCCGAACCTAGTAGTATGAGTAGTCAATTCTAGCTATTTTCGACGTTCTGAACACAATGGCACTGACGGTTTTCACGTTTGGCGATCCGAGTGCATCGAAATGCGTGCGTCGACCTTCGACATAAAGAATCTTATGGCCCGAGATTTTGTTCACACACCAAATCAATCGGGCAAGGGCACTTCCTGAAAGGTTTCGACGAGCCGGACGTCGTGGCAAAGTCCGTTTTGCAAAACGACTACCGGATTGTCTCGAAATGCGTGAAAACGTCGAAATTATCATTTTTTTCAACAAATCTTGGGAACCCTTGGGCCAGAGTTTATGAGCTTTTGGGTTTGGGCTTCTGCTGACAATTGAAGCCCACGAATGTGGCTGGGGAAGCTGGAGGGACTGCAGAAGGCAAGAGGAAGAAGAAGTTTGACATTCTTGTATTTTCCAACCCATTGTTGGAACTCGGGAAGGGGGGGAACCCAGGGGCCACAACTAGTTTCCAGAACTCTCCCCGTTTCCCTATGTTGCCAGCAATAAATCCCAAGGCTCGGGCAGCCGGAGTGGGCTACCCAAATTAACAAACCGAGTGAGAGGGAGAGTGAGTAAAGAGAAGAGGTTGGAACTGACAAGAACCAAGGTTGGTTCTGAAGCTTCTAGGGTGATCTCCTGCATCTTTGGGCCATCCCGGAAGTCTGCAGTGGCCGCGCGAAGTGGGAGGAGCAAAGCCGGCTTCTTCCTTCTTCCTCAACTCCGGCCAAGTAAGCTCCCCTCTCCTCTGCATTATTTTGCTCCCGAAACATTGGAAGTGGACTCCTGAGCCTCTGTAGAGACCCCGTGCACAGCCCTAGCTCCCCATGCACGTTGGTTGGCCGGCGGGAGCAAACTCTCGCCGGAACCCTAGCCGAGCTCCGCCTCGGTTGTTCTCCACAACCAGTGGACCATAACGGAAACCAAAATGATGGGAAGCTACTATCGGGGATGAGGATCAACCCCACCAAATTTGGTGAGGTTTGATCGAGTGGATCAACGGCAAATCAAAGCCCTAGTTTGGTGAAAGTTTCACTTAGGCCGAGCCTTGTGCTCCGGCACCGGCCGGCTTCCCCACCTCCGGCCAAGTGGATGTGGAGTCTCCTGGGAGTGGGGGGATGCCGTCCATGCATCTGCATGGACACCATGCAGCCGCGGGTGGGGGCCACCATGGTTGGCCCGAGCTCATGCCCATCAATGGCGGCCGGCCTTGCGCGGGCTGCCGTCGGTCTGGATTTGCTCAGACCTTCCTAAAAGCTTACTAGGAAGCTTCTGGTGCTGTCGTTTGCACCTCTAAATCAGTGGTTGCAAAAGTGCCATTAACGGTGGTAAGCTCAAACCGAGCTCTTGCCCCGCCACGCCACCGCCGTGCCCTATCGCCGGGCACGGGTTCGGGTAGGCTCGTGGTAACAAGAGGCGCCTGCTGGTGCATTTGGAAGTGGCCCAGACCCCGTGGTTGGGCAGTCACGAAATTCGAGGTTGGAGCATCATCTCCTACCTCTAGCCACGGCCAAACTGGGGATGCGCAAGGGCCCAGGTTGCAGGAAAAAGCTCATGCAACCTGGAGGAATGTCTCCATCCATCTTAGAACCCCCCTAGAGCTTCCCCTGCAGAGAACCCACTCGGGCTTTGCTTGGGTCATTGCTCCCAGGTTGGTGCACACCAACTGCTTGTGGAAATGCCACAAAGAAGAAAGAAATGGATTCAGGCTTCGAGTTGAATATGAAACTTGCTTACAAATGTCCCCTGAGCTTGATGCTCACTTCAGACCAAACTGGATATGTGTGGACAAATGTTTGGAGCATTGTAAACTTATAGGTGTGCAAGTCTTTGGATCTGGGTGATCCAACAGATCTGGGCTGCAACTAGGGCAAGCCCTGGGGTCCTGGCATTGTCCAGAAACTAATTGATTCAGGAAGTTTCATCTGAAAATGAATAGATTCAAAGTTGTGTCAAAACCAAGCTTTATGTCAATAATTGCTTGTATTAGTGTTTGGGTCTGGTTGCGGAATTGCGACAGTGTGCTCCTAGCTAATTTGGGGTTACTGAACGCGATGCTCGCGTTTATTTTGGGTTTTGGCGAGCCGAAGAAATAAAAATGCGTTTCGGCTAGGTTAGAAAAGTAAATTATGACCCGAAGTTGCCCTCGGGTTCCGTGCGGTCACAAATAGGTGAGCACGGTGTTCAGCAAGCCGATTGTCACCTACTGGAGCTGACGGTTCGTAAAAATTACTTAGCGTTTAAAAGAACGAGCCAAAACAGGGTTTATTTAGTGCATAATACGCAATATAAATAAGTCTGAGGGGGCTTGCTGCAATTGTAACATGTGGAAAAGGTATATGTATATTCTAAAATATTATCGACCCTTCGGTGGGGTCCCGGGGTTCTTGAAAAGCTAGATATGCTTAATAATGCGATAATCGACGAAATGGTCGATTCGCGCTAGTTGCACTTTGAGGATTCGGTAGATCCTGAGTTGTCACATGATTTTATTGTAGGCCCCAGTCGTCAGGAGCCAGCCCGTGATCCGTCCTATGGTGATCGCGACCGTCTACCTTGAGGTGGGTTTATCTTCGGTCCGCGTTTTATCAGATCGGCCCTACGGGTACCATAGTAGGACGGACCCCTTTGGTACTTGGTTGTTTATTTCTTATTTGAGATATATCATGCGTGTATTCAGCAGTTGTTTGGTTATCCCGTTATTATATATCCTGCTTGCATTTCGTAGTTGTTGATCACTCTGTTGAGATATATCATGCTTCCTTCCAGCAGTAGATATATATATTCCTGACACATGCCATGCTTGATTGGTCACTAGCATAGTTCTATACCTGTCTCTATCCTTCATTGCATGTTAGAATAGGAGATACTACTTCAGTACTTGGCATGTTATATTTGCATCCCGGTGGGGATTTCCCTCGGCTTCTTGCCGTCTATTTGGTCGATGGACCATGGTTTGAGCATCAGCATTATGATCGCCGTCGAGCTAGCTTTTAGTCGCGCACACCAGCGGATTAGCTACCCGTGATGGTGTTCTTTACCGGTAGAGAGGTCACATTGACCCGTGAGCCCGTTGGGGTTATGATAGCTTGCTAGGTGTCCAACAGTGGCTTTTGCCTGAGGCCCCAAGACCAACAGTGGCTTTTGCCTGAGGTCCATATGCTCCATGGCAGTTTAGCCTGAGGCCCTTGTGGCCAATAGTGGCATTGGATTTGGTATATTCGTGGTACTACCTTTGATGCACCTTCGTGATATTTCCTGCTTGTTTGATTACCTGCATTTTCATTCCTGTTATAGATTTATCATGCATAGTATGATTGTGATATATATGCATACCATGTTCTATTGATCCATGTTTGATCTTACTTTACTTGGACTATATACCTGCACTGATCTTCAGTATATCCGCTTATTATTGTACCCAGTAGGTACGACTTGCTATTTCCCGGCCCGTCGTGCCCACTGGGATACACTTATGTGTGTCTCACACCCTCGGGTGACTGTTTTTTAGGTCCTTCGGGTGCTGGGACCTTAGGACGTTCTGTGTGAGGACGCGTGGTAGATTTTCTTCTGGTAGTACTTACCCCTTTTGGTTTAGTAAAACTTTCTAACTGTAATTTCCATTTTGAGAACTGGATTGTATAAACATTTGAACCTTGTGGTTGTAATAGAGTAGAACTTATTTAGTATAGCTAATCTCGTATCTACTCTGATTGACTATATCTGTTAGCCGAGCATATATAGGGAAGGCTCTGTCTGTTGTATAGAGGCTTTCCTATATGTGTGGCGGTCTGTTCCCGCTTCGGAGAATTCAAGTTTTAACTCTGATTTAAAAAAAAAAAAAAAAAAAAATTTAGACCCTTTTCGAATCTCGGGGCGTGACAGATTAGATGGTATCAGAGCATAAGTACACGGTACTTAGGTTTGGGTTAGGATAAACCCTAGGATGACCTGAGTCTGACGTGAGAGTGCGGGGTGTTGTCTGGTGGTTAGGAACTCAGTTGAATTATTTACTAACAAGTTGTTTCCTAACCTTGTTGATGTGGCTACGAGCGATGTTCGCACGCACTCTGGGCGTGGTGGTGATAGTGGGTGCAGTGTTGGCCGCGATCGTGATACGGGTCGTGGGTGGGATGTTTCAGTGGAGCCAGAGGGCTCGGATCGTTCACAGTGGTTTGAGAGTTAGCTCACCACTTTTGCTGAGTTAGTTCAGCAGATGGCACAGCAGCAAATGACTGCTATTTTTGCACAAGCCCCACCACTAGTCCAGGTGCTTTGAGGTGTTGTTGAGCCTCCAGTTGCCCCCGCGCCACATGATATGTGACCTTTGTCACAGCCATAATTCTCAGAACTACACCGGTGGCTGCTATTATTGCTGATTCCCCGATTACAGCTATCGGGACGACTATGAGTTTAGCAATTCTTTTGCTGTGAAGAAAGTGATTCTGATGACACTTTATAAATACAAGCCTTTGTCGAGATATGAACTAAGCCTGTTCAGTGAAAGTAGCCCGAAATTCAAGATTATTCCGATAGAGGTGGTTGTGACAGTAAGCGCGTTCGCGCTGGCATGACTGTTGTACTGATCAATTTCGGTGGCCTATGGCCAATAGTAACCCGGATTGTGTAGGTGTTGTATTCAGGTCCCACTTCTTGTATCGATTTTGTGGACTGTTTCGGACTCTCCTATGAGTATACAACAATCATACTGGTTGTGGCTGCTACCTTAGTGAGGTAGTATCGGTGGTGCATTATGACTAGAGAGCCTCCGATGTGTCGAGTGAGGTTTATAGGTTGAGGATCCGATATTAATCCTAAATGGATACAAATTGTGGTTGTTTCACACAATGCGTGTGAACTTGCTAGTGATCATCCCGTTGGTGTTGAGTTATAACTGGTGTCGCTAGACCTGTGTTAGCAAGAAGCAATTAATTCAAGGTATTGGTGAACACTGAAATATGGTTCTAGATTATTGTGAGTGGCCATGATGGCACTCGTGACCACGTGGTGGTAATCACACTCGATATTGGGTTGCAATATCGGCATACAGATTCGTGTTGTGAGAATGTGTGATACCTTCTGTTGGACTCCGGTGGGAGTCATGTCTCCAATGTGAGGTTGGTGACAGATCAAGGTATTTAACTTTTCTTTTGATAAGCGCGTTGGCTGCAGACAACGTACTGTCGAAAGAGCGAATGAAATACTCTACCCTGTAAGGGAAATATCATGATTGGGTCTGCTTGTGTACTGGCCTATATGTTAGTCTTTGAGGTTGCTCTCTTGGCAACGGTGATGTAATCTGGGTGCTGATATTCTAGACTGTAGTGGACTTTGATTAGGTCTCCGACGGTATACATACGTGGAGAATAGATTGTCCTTGTCATTATTGTGGACATCCATTCTAGTTGGTGGCCTACCAGCCATGGTGATTTTGCCCGGAATTTGCATCTGATGCAATAATAAGAACATTCCAGTTAAGCTATAGAATTGGACAATGCATCCAAACCAGATCTGTTAAGATTTTGTGGAGGGCAAACCAAGTTGTTGAATATCAGTGGTGCTAAATGATTGATCGAGTCGGTTACATTCGGCAGTATATGTGACCAGGTGAAATTAGTCAGCTTTATTTCTTGAGGTAGCTTCATGCTTTTTAGCAAGCTAAGTTGAGGTCTAGGACTTGTTGGCGAAAATGAAAGCCTCAAGTATCTCTTTACTCAGAAAGAGTTGAATATAAGGCAGCGGCGTTGGCTTGAACTTTTCAAAGACTATGACCTGACTATTCGGTATCACACCGGTTGGGCAAATGTAGTAGCCGATGCATTGAGCCGGAAGCACAGTACGGCTGAGATATTAATGATCACTGGGCAGGAACGCTTGATTGAGGAGTTCCAGAGACTGCACTTGGAGGTAGTTCCCGCTAGGGTGATTGCTCAATTTATGGCAATGGTAGTCCAACCCACCCTTCTTGACCACATTAAGGAGGGACAGCAGGCGGACCCTTTGTTCGAAAAGGTTCGTGAAGATATAGCATTGGGTCAGACTGATGACTATCAGATGCTCACTGACGGCTCTATCCGATATCGGGGTCGTTGGTGTGTTCCAAAGGAAGATAGCCTGAGGAACGAAATTCTTGCAGAGGCGCATCGATCCTTGTACACTGTGCATCCTGGTGGAACCAAAATGTACAAGGATCTAAAGCAGCAGTTTTGGTGGTCTGGGATGAAGACGGATGTTGCACAATATGTATCTCAGTGCTCGGTATGCCAGCAAGTTAAGGCTGAGCATCAACGACCGGCGGGGAAGCTACAACCACTTCCTATTCTGGTGTGGAAATGGGATCAAATCACTATAGACTTCGTCACCGGTCTGCCTCGGTCCCAGCGAGGCCACGACGCTATTTGGGTGGTTGTGGATAGACTCACCAAGTCCGCCCATTTTCTGCCTATCCATACGACATGGTCTCGAGATCGGCTTGCTCAATTGTACATCGACGAGATAGTCCGGCTTCATGGAGTGCCGGTATCGATTGTCTCAGATCGGGATACTCGATTTGTGTCCCATTTCTGGCAAAGTCTTTAGCAATCTTTGGGCACTAAGTTAAACTTCAGTACTGCCTTCCACCCTCAGAGCGATGGGCAGTCCGAACGAGTTATCCAGACACTGGAAGATATGTTACGGGCATGTGTTATGGATTATGGAGACGGATGGTTCAAATATCTACCATTAGTGGAATTTGCCTATAACAACAGTTATCAGGCAAGCATTGGGATGGCGCCTTATCAGGCATTGTATGGGCGTCGATGTCGATCCCCGATTTGCTGGGACGACGTTGGAGAACGCCGGATAGTCGGGCTAGATTTATTGGAGGATGCT
Organism: Tillandsia fasciculata; assembly: GCA_029168755.2. Classification (NCBI taxonomy): domain Eukaryota; kingdom Viridiplantae; phylum Streptophyta; class Magnoliopsida; order Poales; family Bromeliaceae; genus Tillandsia; species Tillandsia fasciculata. The sequence goes on from CM054941.1 coordinate 20,937,791, forward strand.
GAGGCCAAGGTACGAATTGCTCGACAGCGGTTGTTGACTGCGCAAAGTAGACAGAAGAGTTATGTGGACCGGCGCAGACGCGAACTTGAGTTCCAAGTTGGTGATCACGTATTGCTGAAAGTGTCGCCAACCAGGGGAATCAAGAGATTCGGGTTGCGGAACAAGCTTAGTCCCCGTTTTGTGGGACCTTTCGAGATATTGGAGCGCATTGGTACAGTGGCATATCGGCTAGCTCTTCCTCCAAGTCTCGCCCGTGTGCAAAATGTCTTTCATGTCTCCATGCTATGCAAGTACATCCCTGATCCGACACATGTCATCAGTCCCACCTCTGTCCCATTACGAGAGGATCTGAGCTACGATAAAGCTCCATTGCGGATCCTGGCACGCGACGAGAAGAAACTGCGAAACAGAACAATTCCCTACGTAAAGGTACAGTGGGAAAATCATGAAGAACGCGAGGCCACATGGGAGCGCGAGTCTGAAATGTTAGAGCGTTTTCCCTATTTGTTTGACTCATAATTGTAACCAAGTTTCGGGGACGAAACTTTTTATAAGGGGTGGGTGATGTAGTAATCCGAAATGTTAAAGGTTAAATTTCGAGGTTTAAATAATTTTCTGGATGAATAATTAGCAAAAATAAGTAAATTATAATATAATTTAACCTAAAGAATATTGACTTTTGATCGGGACTTGACCTCAGAAATCCGAGATCACCATTGCGACCCTCTCGTCGACACATGAAAAATTCATATACACATGTTCCCGATCCGACGGTCGGATCTCCCAGAAATCAGCAAAGAAGATGCGGGACCCACAACTTAAAAATGAATAGTAACCCCTGTTTTCGGTCCTCTCTCGATCGGTCGTAGACCAATCTACTATCTGCGATCCGAACCTAATAGTATGAGTAGTCAATTCTAGCTATTTTCGACATTCTGAACGCAATGGCACTGACGGTTTTCGCGTTTGGCGATCTGAGTGCATCGAAATGCGTGCGTCGACCTTCGACATAAAGAATCTTATGGCCCGAGATTTTGTTCACACACCAAATCAATCAGGCGAGGGCACTTCCTGAAAGGTATCGACGAGCCGGACGTCGTGGCAAAGTCCGTTTCGCAAACAACGACCGGATTGTCTCGAAATGCATGAAAACGCCGAAATTATCATTTTTTTCAACAAATCTTGGGAACCCTTGGGCCAGAGTTTATGAGCTTTTGGGTTTGGGCTTCTGCTGACAATTGAAGCCCACGAATGTGGCTGGGGAAGCTGGAGGGACTGCAGAAGGCAAGAGGAAGAAGAAGTTTGAAATTCTTGTATTTTCCAACCCATTGTTGGAACTCGGGAAGGGGGGGAACCCAGGGGCCACAACTAGTTTCCAGAACTCTCCCCGTTTCCCTATGTTGCCAGCAATAAATCCCAAGGCTCGGGTGGCCGGAGTGTGCTACCCAAATTAACAAACCGAGTGAGAGGGAGAGTGAGTAAAGAGAAGAGGTTGGAACTGAGAAGAACCAAGGTTGGTTCTGAAGCTTCTAGGGTGATCTCCTGCATCTTTGGGCCATCCCGGAAGTCTGCAGTGGCCGCGCGAAGTGGGAGGAGCAAAGCCGGCTTCTTCCTTCTTCCTCAACTCCGGCCAAGTAAGCTCCCCTCTCATCTGCATTATTTTGCTCCCGAAACATTGGAAGTGGACTCCTGAGCCTCTGTAGAGACCCCGTGCACAGCCCTAGCTCCCCATGCACGTTGGTTGGCCGGCGGGAGCAAACTCTCGCCGGAACCCTAGCCGAGCTCCGCCTCGGTTGTTCTCCACAACCAGTGGACCATAACGGAAACCAAAATGATGGGAAGCTACTGTCGGGGATGAGGATCAACCCCACCAAAATTGGTGAGGTTTGATCGAGTGGATCAACGGCAAATCAAAGCCCTAGTTTGGTGAAAGTTTCACTTAGGCCGAGCCTTGTGCTCTGGCACCGGCCGGCTTCCCCACCTCCGGCCAAGTGGATGTGGAGTCTCCTGGGAGTGGGGGGATGCCGTCCATGCATCTGCATAGACACCATGCAGCCGCGGGTGGGGGCCACCATGGTTGGCCCGAGCTCATGCCCATCAATGGCGGCCGGCCTAGCGCGGGCTGCCGTTGGTCTGGACTTGCTCAGACCTTCCTAAAAGCTTACTAGGAAGCTTCTGGTGCTGTCGTTTGCACCTCTAAATCAGTGGTTGCAAAAGTGCCATTAACGGTGGTAAGCTCAAACTGAGCTCTTGCCCCGCCACGCCACCGCCGTGCCCTATCGCCGGGCACGGGTTCGGGTAGGCTCGTGGTAACAAGAGGCGCCTGCTGGTGCATTTGGAAGTGGCCCAGACCCCGTGGTTGGGCAGTCACGAAATTCGAGGTTGGAGCATCATCTCCTACCTCTAGCCACGGCCAAACCGGGGATGCGCAAGGGCCCAGGTTGTAGGGAAAAGCTCCTGCAACCTGGAGGAATGTCTCCATCCATCTTAGAACCCCCCTGGAGCTTCCCCTGCAGAGAACCCACTCGGGCTTTGCTTGGGTCATTGCTCCCAGGTTGGTGCACACCAACTGCTTGTGGAAATGCCACAAAGAAGAAAGAAATGGATTCAGGCTTCGAGTTGAATATGAAACTTGCTTACAAATGTCCCCTGAGCTTGATGCTCACTTCAGACCAAACTGGATCTGTGTGGACAAATGTTTGGAGCATTGTAAACTTGTAGGTGTGCAAGTCTTTGGATCTGGGAGATCCAACAGATCTGGGCTGCAACTCGGGCAAGCCCTGCGGTCCTGGTATTGTCCAGAAACTAATTGATTCAGGAAGTTTCATCTGAAAACGTATAGATTCAAAGTTGTGTCAAAACCAAGCTTTATGTCAATAATTGCTTGTATTAGTGTTTGGTTCTGGTTGCGGAATTGCGACAGTGTGCTTCTAGCTAATTTGGGGTCACTGAACGTGATGCTCGCGTTTATTTTGGGTTTTTGCGAGCCGAAGAAACGAAAATGCGTTTCGGCTAGGTTAGAAAAGTAAATTATGACCCGAAGTTGCCCTCGGGTTCCGTGCGGTCACAAATAGATGAGCACGGTGTTCAGCAAGCCGATTGTCACCTACTGGAGCTGACGGTTCGTAAAAATGACTTACCGTTTAAACGAACGAGCCAAAATAGGGTTTATTTAGTGCATAATACGCAATATAAATAAGTCCGAGGGGGCTTGCTGCAATTGTAACATGTGGAAAAGGTATATGTATATTCTAAAATATTATCGACCCTTCGGTGGGGTCCCGGGGTTCTTGAAAAGCTAGATATGCTTAATAATGCGATAATCGACGAAATGGTCGATTCGCGCTAGTTGCACTTTGAGGATTCGGTAGATCCTGAGTTGTCACATGATTTTATTGTAGGCCCCAGTCGTCAGGAGCCAGCCCGTGATCCGTCCTGTGGTGATCGCGACCGTCTACCTTGAGGTGGGTTTATCTTCGGTCCGCGTTTTATCAGATCGGCCCTACGGGTACCATAGTAGGACGGACCCCTTTGGTACTTGGTTGTTTATTTCTTATTTGAGATATATCATGCTTGTATTCAGCAGTTGTTTGGTTATCCCGTTATTATATATCCTGCTTGCATGTCGTAGTTGTTGATCACTCTGTTGAGATATATCATGCTTCCTTCCAGCAGTAGATATATATATTCCTGACACATGCCATGCTTGATTGGTCACTAGCATAGTTCTATACCTGTCTCTATCCTTCATTGCATGTTAGAATAGGAGATACTACTTCAGTACTTGGCATGTTATATTTGCATCCCGGTGGGGATTTCCCTCGGCTTCTTGCCGTCTATTTGGTCGATGGACCATGGTTTGAGCATCAGCATTATGATCGCCGTCGAGCTAGCTTTCAGTCGCGCACACCAGCGGATTAGCTACCCGTGATGGTGTTCTTTACCAGTAGAGAGGTCACATTGACCCGTGAGCCCGTTGGGGTTATGATAGCTTAATGGGTGTCCAACAGTGGCTTTTGCCTGAGGCCCCATGACCAACAGTGGCTTTTGCCTGAGGTCCATATGCTCCATGGCAGTTTAGCCTGAGGCCCTTGTGGCCAACAGTGGCATTGGATTGGGTATATACGTGGTACTACCTTTGATGCACCTTCGTGATATTTCCTGCTTGTTTGATTACCTGCATTTTCATTCCTGTTATAGATTTATCATGCATAGTATGATTGTGATATATATGCATACCCTATTCTATTGATCCATGTTTGACCTTACTTTACTTGGACTGAATACCTGCACTGATCTTCAGTATATCCGCTTATTATTGTACCCAGTAGGTACGACTTGCTATTTCCCGGCCCGTCGTGCCCACTCGGATACACTTATGTGTGTCTCACACCCTCGGGTGACTGTTTTTCAGGTCCTTCGGGTGCTGGGACCTTGGGACGTTCTGTGTGAGGACGCGTGGTAGATTTGCTTCTGGTAGTACTTACCCCTTTTGGTTTAGTAAAACTTTCTAACTGTTATTTCCATTTTGAGAACTGGATTGTATAAACATTTGAACCTTGTGGTTGTAATAGAGTAGAACTTATTTAGTATAGCTAATCTCGTATCTACTCTGATTGACTGTATCTGTTAGCCGAGCATATATAGGGAAGGCTCTGTCTGTTGTATAGAGGCTTTCCTATATGTGTGGCGGTCTGTTCCCGCTTCGGAGAATTCAAGTTTTAACTCTGATTTAAAAAAAAAAAAAAAAAAAAAAAAAAAAAAAAAAAAATAGACCCTTTTCGAATCTCGGGGCGTGACACTTACCCTTAAAGCCTTTACCCTTAGGTTTAAAATTTTTACCTTTGGGTTTAGACTCATGGTTTTGGTTCGAAATCTCGGTCAAGTTTAAATTTGATCTGTTGTTGGTCGGTTTAACCTCTCTAAGTCGATATTGGTCTTCTATTCTAATAGCTTGAATTACAGACCTAAGTTGAAGAGTTCCTTGGATTCTTCTAAGTTCATAGGCAAATTTTGACCAGGAATGAGGTATTTTGTCCAATAGGCAGGTAGCTTGATAGGTATCATCTAAAGTTGAACCATTTCTGTTAATCTCTTGGACAAAATTCTGAAATTGGTGAATTTGATCGTTTATAGGAATGTTCTCTACCATTCTAAAGTTGTTAAAATCAGTAATGGTGAATCTAGCAGCGCATTCATTATCTCTAAAGTAAGCATCTTCTAGAGCACACCATAAATCTTTGGCAGTTAGGTATTTCCTATATGTTTCGTATAGTTCATCGGATAGGCAACTTAGTATTCTAAATTTACAGTGAAATTCAATTTTCTCGGGGGATCTGTCCGATACAGGTTCAGTAACTGAGATAGTAGCAGATTTAGAAGAATCAGCAGGAGGAGTAGAAGAAACTTTAGAAGTAGGATAAGGAGGTGCTTTGCCAATTGCAGTTATAAGGCCTAAGGTAATTAACCAAGCCTCTAACTGTTCTTGCCACCTCAAAAATCCTACCCCTCTAAATTTTTCTGGCTTAAGGCTAGAAGAATCATCATAAGCCATTGTGGACAATCTAGTTGAGGGAATAGCAAAATTAAGAAAAATAAGAATGAGCTGCAAAAAAGATTTAAAAAATCTTTTTAGAAAAATAAACATGTTGTTTAAGGTTTCTACCATAGTCATCCAAAATATTTTAAGTGTTCAAATTTTTAATATTAATCTCTTATCTCAGTTGGTTCAATAGCAAACAGATGACCCAAACAATTAAAAGTTTGAATTTGATTTAAATATTTTCGGATATAAATGCAATCAAATAAAATATGTAAGCTGCAGGAAAAGATATAAGATTGAACAAAAAATTTAAAAGTAGGCTTTGTACTTACTAGTTATGTGTTTTTATGTTAAGACTATGGTTGTAGGTTCAAATCCCACTTAAAACAATTTTTTTAAAAAAAATTTACTGTAGATAAAACTATATATATTTATATGTTTTTTTTTTCTGTAGCTAAAAATAATAAATATTTTTTTTACTGTAGCTAAAAAGTAAAACAGTAAAAAAATGTATTATATATATACTGTAGCCAAAAACAGCAAATAAAAGTATTATATATATATATATATATATATATAATAATTTTAAAGTCAAGTAAAGAGAGCAAATAAATTACAATAATCTATATGCAATTAAAATTTTGAAATGCTAATCCTAGTGTGTTTAAGTTTAAATGTTAATCAAACAAATAAGTTGACAACACAATTATATGTAACATACAATATTTATTTTTCGGATTAGCACTCGTTAGATCTTAATCACAATCAAATTAGATTACGCCTTAGACTGTTAGGAAAAATAATCACACTAAATCTGATTGTGATTAAATTATCTAACTGTTTTATGTTTAAATTTGAATAATAGAACTTACCTTTAATCGCTATGAAAATTTTAGAAATTGTAGACGAAAATAAATTGATCCGGAAGCGTGCGAGGCACTGCCCTAAGGCGTTTTTCCGTCCGTCGTGCGAATTAATCGGAGATATATACCACCCCAAGATACGACCGGAGCTCTCCTTCCTACGAGCACGATCGCGAAAGAAATTTACGAAGTTTCTTTCAACATACAATAATAAAAAATAAAAATAAAGCAAAAGAGAATATAGATGAAGTAAATATATTTCTCAATCCTTCTCTCTTGTATTCTTTGTTTTTGTTTTTTTTTTTATATATATGCTCACCCAATAATAAAAAATAAAAACGAAGCAAAAGAGAATATAGATGAAGTAAATATATTTCTCAATCCTTCTCTCTTGTATTGTTTTTGTTTTTTTTTTATATATATGCTACTGTAAAACAGTAAGCAATATATATAGAGAGGTAGTAATAAATGTCCAACGGTACTATTGCAACGTTGCTATTACAATGTTCAATCCAGAGAGAGAGAGATCTAGAGAGAGTGTGTGTGTGTTATACTTTTGCTTTAAAAGCATTTAAAATAAAATTAATGAGAATTAAAATTTATTAAATAATAATAAATAAGAATAAATAAATTAATTAATTAAAGTATATATTATTATTGGAGATTTTTAATTTCATTCTATCATTAGATGCAGCCATAGGTTACATTCATTCGAATATAGACACTTTGATGCTACTTGTACAGTTCATATATCTTTACTTGCTCGTTGTACCTTTCAGCTTATCCTTTTGTTGTTGTTATTCTTTTGACTAGTTGGTGCAACTTGCATGCCATCGGTGGCGTGTTGCGTTCACTAAAAAACTTGATAGTTTTTCACTCTTGTGGGATTAATTTTTAGATACGTTGTGCAGGATGGCGTGTGTGCGGAGTGAGTAGTTGAGCTAGCTAGTACATTATAACAAAATTAGATTATAGAAATATATTTTTGTGATATTTTTACACTATAATAAAATTAGGCTATAGCGATACTTTTAACTATTTCTAAAATCTAAAAAAAGCCTGACAAAAATACCAACACTTATTGTAAGTGTTGCTATATGTGCCGTCGCTAAGATGTATAGCGATATATTTTTATAATGTGTTCCAAAAATGTGTCCCTATAATCTAATTTTGGATATAGATGGAATATAGATAGAACACTTATACAAAAGTGTCACAAACATGTGTCCCTATAACCTAATTTTATTGTAGTGTTATATGTGTTATGTCCAGGGACGAAGCTATAGTAGGGCCCAAGGTGGCCATGGCCCCCCTCAACATTTTAATATTACTCAATAGTGCTTGATACTAATTTATCTATTTAATATTTTAATGGCCCCCCTTAACTTTTTAATATTTATTTTTATGCCAATATTTTTTTTTTATTCGTATATATTTTAAATAGATGAAAATATATTAGGAGTATCGTACTTACAAACTATTTGAAATATATATTTTAACTCCAATTTTTTTTATTTCATATTTTTTAATTTCTAACTATTTTGGTAAGCTATTTTATTTAACTAAATAAAAATATTAACTAAATTAATAGATCTTTTAGTTAAAGTCATTGATCTAATTGAATTACGGTTATATTTAATAAAATTTTTAATTATTTGAATAAAATAATATAAATAAAATAATTAAATATTAAATATTTTTATATTAATTATTTAATTAATAAATTTTTTTTAAAAAAAAATTGATGATGTATTAAAATTTTTATTTGAATATATTTTGGCCCTCCTCATAGTTAAATTCTGGCTTCGTCCCTGGTTATATCTATATTCTATTTATATTCAAAATTAAATTATAGAGAAATATTTTTGGAACACATTATAATAATGTATCGCTATACACCCTAACGACTGCACATATAGCGACACTAATAATAAATATCGATATTTTTGCCAATGATATCTTTTTTAACTTTTAAAAATATTTAAAAATATTACTATAACATAATTTTGTTGTAGTGATACTACTAGTCTAAACACACATTTTGGGACAGTTTTGAAATTTTGCTTTAGAAAAGGATATTTGTAACTAAACTCTATACGATGGAGGTAGATATAATTTGGAAAACTTCAAATTTTATAGGCAGTTAATGCCTTTATTGAAAATTAATTTTTTTGGGTTTTACTTTCACGTGCATAGTATTTTCATGTGTTAATTTTGTCGTTCAAGGTCAACGTGCATGTACAAATTAAATTTGGTTCATGTGACGGGTTTGCTTACATGCCAGGTTGAGCTTCCATGTTGTAGCGTGATATATATTGAAGTTTACACATATACACACTGACACACACAAAACTATTAGAATAGTTAATGTAGTATTGGCACTGTAGCTCATTGCACAAAAACATTTTAACCTTTGTTTATGTGACCATCAAAGAAGTAGGACATTGTCACTCTCTTGAGATTTTCAATACAATTTAAACTTAATTATGATTTTGGCAAAATAAAGAACCAAGCATTTGAACACTTAACTAATCATACATGCATCACATGCATGCACAGGAGCTTTGGCCATGATTGAGGAAAGCTAAGAACACAATAAATTGGATGATATGATTATTAGTATATGTACTAATAGTATATGTACTAATATATATAAGAGAACAAAGTAATGCACAATCTATACATATAATAATTTGAGGGTTTACAAACCCTTGCGTGTCGATCCCTGAGCCCTCCTCTCCCCCCTCGCCCCCGTTTCTCTCTTCTCTACACCCCCCTCGCCCCTGTTTTCCCTCTTCTCTCCCCGCGCGGTTCCCCTCTTCTCTTCTTCGTTTGGCTACAGGCATCACTCTAGGAAGCCGCGGCTGAGCCGATCCCCCATGTGTGCGCAGATGATTGCAAGGCTGATGTTCCCCTTTTCTCTTCTTCGCTTGGCTACAGCCGTGGCTCCCACAAGCCGCGGGTGACCCGATCCCCCATGTGTGTGCAGATGATTGCGAGACTGCTTTGGAGTCCTTTCCTCTCCTTCCCTCCTTCCTTCTCCCATGGTTCTTCTTCTCCCTTCCTCTGCTTCAGGTTGGTTCGGGCTGGCCGCGGTGTACGGCTCCCAAAGAGAGGTTTGGGTACGACTTCCTCCCTCTCCTATGGTTCCTCTTCTTCCTTCCTCCGCTCCAGGAAGCTACGGGCTGCTCTGGGTGTACGGCTCACCCAAGGTAGGTGCGGGTACGCCTCTCCTCTTCTCCTATGTACCCACATCCCGTCTTCTCCTATGGTCCCTCCCCTCCCTTACCTTGCCTTGGCCTGGGCTCGGGTACGGCTCACCAAAGGGAAGTTCGATGTACAGGCTATCCCCCCCTCCCTCGGTGGCTACCGTCCCTCTTCTCCCCTCCCTCTGCTGTGGGGTGCTTTTCAGAGGTGCTACATATACTCTCTATTCCCTGTGAATAGAGATGTCTTTGTTCTCATTCTCATCTCTACATCTCTATACTATACTATATACTCTCTATATCTCTGGAGGAATACAACTCTATTGATGGGAATAGGGAATTAACCTATTTGTGGAGGAACTCTATTGATGGGAATAGGGAATTAACCTATTTGTGGAGGAACAAAAAAAATTTTGGTGTGCACAGGGAATTCATATTTGACACTCTCTAGTTCGAAGGTTTTCTTTAAGCTTTGTTCTTTACATTTTTGTGGTAAAAAATATTTTCCTTCTTACCTCCTGTTGTGTACTTGATGGAAGCAATCTTCTTCTATGCTTTAATAAAAACATGGCGGTCGTACATGCGCGTGCGCTTGAGTACCTGATGGAAGCAATCTTCTTCTATGCTTTAATAAAAACACGTCGGCCGTACACGTGCGTGCGCAGCTAGGCTCTCCTCCTTTTCATAATTTAGTGTATTGTCTCTTTTCCTATGTTGTCCTACCTAGATATTACCTGCTGCCTTCGCCTGATGATTTAAATTAAATTGAGTTTGATAAGTTGTGATGTATAGGATTTTAATTAAATTATGAGTTCTTTATGGTTGTCAGTTGCATTTACGTAGTAATTTTCTGTTCTATAATTATTTGTCCGTAGTTAAATATTTACTTTCCCATCTATTGAGATTTCTCAATGTGACTTCCAATATATTTAAAACTTACACATTATGAGTTTTTGATGGTTGCCTCTGTTGGTTATTTATTTATGGGTTAAAATAGGTCCAACGTCCTGCCCCGTGACAATAGGCCCAGGAGACTAATAAGTTGAGTTGGGTGAGCCTAATAAGTTGAGTGGGGCTGCGGTCCACAATAGACCTAACGGCAAGAGGCCCAACAATAGACCCAACATTCAGGTGGGTTGAGTCCGGTCGAGACCCGTGGGCGCTGTGTCTGTACGCTTTAAGTGAATTGGTTGCGTATTTCTAACAGCTCGAGCTTTTGGGATTAATGGTTAGCTCCAACGATCCTACAGCCTCTTGCATTTACGTAGTAATGTTCCGTTCTAAATATATTTTTTTCTCAAGAATATATTTCCTCCTCAAGAATAATTACTTCTTTCCTTTGGTTGCATGCTCTTTATAAAATTTTATAGTTTTAAAGCTTCAAAGTCACAACTTACAAAACTCAACTTAATGAAAGGTCCTCAAGAATAATTACTTCTTTTCTTTGGTTGCATGCTCTTTATAAAATTTTATAGTTTTAAAGCTTCAAAGTCACAACTTACAAAACTCAACTTAATGAAAGGGCTTGAAAGACCCTGTTTGGAAAACTTGAGTTAATTAAAGGCACGAAGTTCACCAAGAGCATGCATGTAAAGACAGGTATAAAGTTCAAACTCAAACTCGAAAGGCACAATTTAGGAGAGCGTGAATGTAAAGTCAAGAGGTAACCTTGGGTTCCGAATTAAAGGTATAAAGTTCACACACAACATAAATGTAAAGGTAAGAGGTAACCTTGGGTTCTATAGGTATTGCATACTCTTTGTGAATTTGACCGCTTTAATTACCTTGAGTTTCGTAAGTTATGACTTTTAATCTGACATGAACTTAGGTGTGTTCCTGTGGATGTATTTGGACTTCACGGAGTGGGAATTTTTTCCTCAGGGATGGTTATTTCTTGCCTTTACCTGCATGGTTTCGTGTTTACATACTAATGTTGGGTTCTAGAGGTGTTGGTCTACATGTATTTTGACTTGACATTACATACTAATCTTGGGTTCTAGAGGTGTTCGTGTCGTGTTTACATACTAATCTTGGGTTCTAGAGGTGTTGGTGTGCATGTATTTGGACTTGATATTACATACTAATCTTGGGTTCTAGAGGTGTTCGTGTGCATGTTATCTCTTGCCTTTACTTTCATGCTCTTCATGAACTTCCTATAGCATTTTAAATATTTAGTTCCCGATGTATTGAGACTTCACAAAGTGACTTTCCATGTATTTAGACCTTACAAATGAGAAGTTTTTGATAGTTGCCTCTCGCGTTCGTGTGCTAATCTTGGATTAGGAAATTATGATACATATATATACCAATATTTCTGGATAACCTTAGGCAATCAATTACTCTTTGAACTAAAAAAAGACGGCAAAGGAAAATATCGGTAATTTTTGATGGCCTTGGGTAATTTTGGACGGCCTTCCGTGACCAAATGTTTGATAAGTAATCCAATTTGTATTCTTTATTGCACATTTGGGTAAAATATATAATTTATCGTGTGCTTAGTTGTTATCTGAGCCTGTTTCAAGAAGTATGTATAAAAGTATACAAAGTGGCTTCCAATGTACTTAAACCTTAGTTGTTATCTCATCCTTTAATTAGGTTTAGCTTTCTAAATTGTGAGTTCCCATCTAATTTATGCCTTCCAATAACTATAGGTTAATATATGAAGTTTGTATTTCATTTCAAATATTTAGTTTCACATGTATTTACATTTCACAAAGTGAATTCCAACATATTTAAACTTTACAAATTACGAACTTTTTAATGTTCCCTTTTTGTTTTTTTACGTGCTAAAATTAGGCTCCAAACGTTTTTAGATCTAACTACTCACTTCCTGCATTTCTTTGCATGCTCTCTTTGAACTTCACGCCTTTTATTGAGTTGGGTTTTCTACATTGTGGCTTTAAATTTAATTTGTGCCTTACTTTGTGCATTGCACTTTCTACATTGTGGTTTTGAATTTAATTTGTGTCGTACTTTGTGCCTTGGAATTATCACGGGTTAATATATGAGGTTCCTATTTTGTTTTCGACATTTAATTTCTTATGTATTTACACTTTACAAAGAGACTTGCGCGCAATGTTCTTAAGCTTACAAATTAGGATATTTTTATGATTAGAAAGTGACTTGCAATGTACTTCAACTTACAAATTAGGATTTTCTCATGCTTGGCTGTCACATTTACCTATATTTACACTTTACAAAGAGACTTGCAATGTACTTTAAGCTTACAAATTAGGATATTTTTATGGTTAGAAAGTGACTTGCAATGTACTTCAACTTACAAATTAGAATTTTCTCGTGCTTGCCTGTCGCATTTACCTACTAATCTTGGGTTCCAAAGTGTTCCGTTAGAATTATTTAAAGTGTTCCGAAGCTTCTGCACACTTTACTTTTCAATAGGGATCTCAAACAATTGGTTTTGCTCTTGACCTTCATAATAGGCTATTGTTTGGCTTTACATGAAACTTACAAATTAGAATTTTTTTCCATGTATATATGTAAGGAGAAACCTCAAACAATTGATTTTGTACTTTGGCATGAAACATACAAATTAGAATTTTCTCATGGTTACCTCTTGCATTGACCTACTAATCTTGGGTTCCAAAGCTTCTCAATAGTAGACATGTAAGGATGATCACTTCCTGCCTTCCTCTGCATGCTCTCTTTGAATTTTATGCATTTGATTGGGTTGGGCTTCGTACATTGTGGTTTTGAATTTAATTTGCGCCTTACTTTGTGCCTTGGGCTTTCTACATTATGGCTTCGAATTAAATTTGTGGCTTACTTTGTGCCTTGGAATGATCATGGGTTAATATATGGGGTTCCTATTTTGTTTTCGATATTTCATTTCTCATATATTTAGATTTTATAAAGCGACTTGTAATGTACTTAAACTTACAAATTATAATTTTCCCATAGTTAGAAAGTGACTTGCGATGTACCTTATCTTACAAATTAGAATTTTCCATGCTTGCCTGTCACATTTACCTACTAATCTTGAGTTCCAAAGTTTCTGCACACTTTACATTTAAGGAAGCGCCTCAAACAATTGGTTTTACTCTTGACCTTCATAATAGGCTAATGTTTACCTTTACATTAAATTTACAAATTAGAATTTTGCCATGTATCTAAGAAGGAACCTCAAACAATTGATTTTGTACATGACCTTCATAATAGGCTAATGTTTACCTTCACATGAAACTTACAAATTAGAATTTTGCTCTTGACCTTCATAATAGGCTAATGTTTAACTTCCCGTGCTAAACCTCAATTTGTTTTGCATATTTCATTTCCCATGTATTTAGACTTCACAAAATGACTTGCAATGTACTTAAACTTACAAATTACAATTTTCTTATGCTTCCCTGTTACATTTACCTACTAATCCTGAGTTCTTCTTATGCTTCCCTGTTACATTTACCTAAGCTTCTGTTTGTTCTTCATATTTCATTTCCTATGTATTTAGACTTCACAAAGTGACTTGCAATATACTTAGGTAGTGTTTAGTTGGGGTACAAAGGGGGATATCCCCCCCTTTGTACCCAAACACTATTGAACAAGCCATTCCGGAATAAAGTGGAATTATCCCGGTACAAGCCTATTCTAACCCACTCCCCCCGAACAAGCATTCCCCCCCCCCCTTTTGCCCCTGCCGCTGTGGGAGGGTCCTCGCCCTCGAGCCCCGCGCACCCCGACGGCGCCATCATGAGCAAGCAGGTGTACGGCAACGGCGGCTCCGGTGCGCAATCCTCCTCTTCATGCCCCCCTTGGGCCGCCTCGGCGCGACCTCGAGGGGCGCCACGCACGGCACGTAGAGGTCCCGGAAAGCCAGATCCACCCCCAGGATCGACTGATCGAGGCCGTACCAGGCCGAGATGAGGTGGTCGTCGTCGTCGAGGTTGTCGTCCGCGACGGTGGGTTGCTTCGCGGCGAGATCGATCCCCCACGCAGAGCCGCGCGGCATCGGCGCAGCAGTGGAGCGCCGCCTCCGCATCGCCGCAGTAGTCGCACGGGTGCGGCGGCCGCCTCCCAGTCGCAGCAGCAGCAGCTCCGACGTCCCCCGCCTTCTCCATCGCAGTCAAAGGCCCTCCAAAAACCCAAGCCCTAACCCTCATCCTAATCCAAATCCTAATCCTAATCCTAATCCTAACCCTAATCAAAATTTTACAAGTAAAATTAATTAACACTAATTTTAACACTAATTAACACTAAATATTGATTTTTTAAAATTAAATATATTACCAGGAAAATTAATTAAAATTTTTAAATAACATTTAATTTAATAAATTAGATATATTACAATGAATATTTAAATAACACAAATTAACACTAATTTTTAATTTTTTAAATATTTATATCTTACCCGGAAAAATTATTCGTCGCCGCCGGCTAAAAAAACCTCTCCCCCGTACCGCATCCTCGTTCCCAACGCAAAATAAAAAATTAATGAAAATTTTACAAGTAAAATTAATTAACACTAATTTAAACACTAATTAACACTAATATTGATTTTTTAAAATTAAATATCTTTACCAGAAAAATTAATTAAAATTTTAATATAATATTAATCATTTTTTACATATAAATAATTAACACTAATTTTATATATTATCTAATTAATTACATAATATATATTACAATTATTATATTTAAAAAGTTATAATACAATATTTATTTATCAAATTTTAATACATATAAAAAGATAAGGGTATTTTCGTCTTTTTACTCAAAAGTCAACCATTTATCCCTCTTATTCTTCAATCCCAACCAAACACTATTTTTCTTATACCGGTACTAACCTATATCCCAACCAAACACTATTTTCATTTATCCTACCTTATACTCAACTTTATACTTATACCTGGTACTACTAATTCACACTAATTCCCGAACCAAACGATACCTTAAACTTACAAATTGGGATTTTCTTATTCTTCCCTGTTACATTTATCTACTAATCCTAAATTCGAAAGCTTCTGGACTCTTTACATCTAAGGAGGAACCTCAAACTATTGATCTTGCTCTTGGGTTCCAAAACTTGTGGGCATTTTACATTTAATGAGGAACCTTAAACATTTGGTTTTGCTCTTAATATTGATTTTGAACTTGCCCTTTTATATAAAGAGAAGGATCAGTAAAATGTAAGAAAAGAGAAAAATTGATAACGAAATTATTAACTAAGATGTGTGTAATATACTCTTAACAACATTTAGGATACGAAATTTACATGTGAGTGCGATATTGTGGATATCGACACATCGTACGGCTGGTGGTACAAAGCGTGCCATATTTGCAAAGCGACCATCAAAACATATGACGATACTTTTCGCTGTCCTCGCTACGGCGATAATGCCGAATCGCCAATTCCATGGTAAGGTCTTTTAAGTACTTCAAATATTTCCAACTACTATCTGCAAAATTAACGATTTATAATATGGTATTCCTTCATTACATATACTGTAAAAACATGTATAAATTAAACACTGTTGTCGGCGATGAAAGTGGTGTAGCTAATTTTAAAATATTCGGAAGATTAGCCCAAGAATTGATTCGCATTCCAGCGCGTAATTTAGCAGTGTCGGCTAACTCAGATAACTATACTCTTCCTCCTGTAATAAAAATTATTATCAATCAGAAGCATATTTTTCAAATAACAGCGGACGCACAAAAATTTACAACAAATAGTATGTCTTTTGAAGTTTTGAAAATTTTCACATTGAATAAAAATGCAATAGAACAAATTAGAAGCAAGAAAAGTCTATTACTAAAATGTGAAGATCAAAGTAACTCAATTCTTGAAAAGAAATAGGCGCACACAGACTTATCTGAAGAAACATCCCCAATCATAGGAAGTTCTTCAAGGTAAAATAATTTTATTCATTTTTTTCTTACATATTTCACATATTATTTAATTAAAATACATTATATTTATCACATAATTTTTAAATGCAGCTTTACACAAACACCCACAAAGTCATTGAGAATTCCTCCTGCAAAAAAACACCGGCGACGGTGATATTCACTACTCAATTCCCTTTTAATTGAACACTTTGCTCTCTCTGTATAAAACAACTAATCTCTATTTATTATATGTGTAGCTCCAAAGATGCTGATGAACAAACTGAAGACAACAAATAAAAAATTATAGAAAATTTGTAGTTTTAAAGATATGAACAATAAATATGGAGACCTGTATACAGTAAACCAACAATATGTATTTCCTACAAAGCATGACATCTATATTTGAATTGTTTAACTTTCTTCTGTTATATTGTAATTTGTTGTATTTTGACTATACCAATTTACTGTTTACTATAGTTTGTTTTGTACACTTTATTATAATTTGGAGATTCTGTTAATTTTTGTTCGAATTCCACCAATTCCTTTCTTACGTTATAATTTTTGTTATACTTTGGAGATTCTATTTATTTTCCTTATGTTCTACTAACTCATGACTAATGCCGCGGTGTAGCGCAGGTTAATCACTAGTGTTGATTATAGTGTAGTTAATAGGAAAATAAATTTGAGGATAAGATATGTGGAACTTTGAAAAGAAGCAAAGATGCATCAATTCCCAATCCCCCTTTCAAAAAAGTTGATGAGCTCCCCACACAAGTCCACATTTTTCAACCTTCTACATATTCTTTCTCAAGGAACCTTTAATTACTTTTTCATGTCTTTTTCTTTCTCTTTTTTTTTTTTCTCCTTTAATTGTTTAGTTAATTAGAAGATTGATAAGATGTCTAAATTTGCACATATTTGGCCTATCTTTACTAATAGGAAAGTAGTAATTACATAAAAATTTAGAGTTGTTTTTTGTGGAAAAATTGAAATGAACTTACAAGGAGAAAATAATTAAGGGTACAAAATGATTTTGCATAAAATGCTATTAATATGGATTAATTTCATTAGTACCCCTTCAATCCACCCTAATTACTTAGAAACCGTAAAAAAAATATATATATATCAATATAAAAAATGGAAAATACCTTTTGTACATCCAAAATCAGATGTACGATATATATCCCATTCATTCTAGAATGGAATGAATTTTACTGATCGCTTCGAAATGATCAATAAAAAAATTTTCATCCAAGAATGAATGGAATGTACATCGTATATCCCATTTCGAATATACAGATATCATTGCTCATAAAAAATACCCTAAAAAAATATGGTTGAATACTCATTTTACCCCTCTAATTGATTTTTGGGTGAAGTAAATTTTACAGGTCGGTTCGAAGTGATCAGTAAAAAAATTTTTATCCAAAAATAGTTGGGATATACATCCTATATCCGATTTCAAATATATAAATATCATTGCTCATAAAAAATACCCCTCCAAAAATATATGATTGAATACTTATTTTACCCCTGTAATTGATCATCATCAATACCCTTTGTTTAATAAAAAGATAAATTGCACTTTATCAATTGAGAAAAGTATGAAATTAGAAAAAGGTCAAAATTATGAACTGAATAAAAAAAGATTGTCCTAAGTGATATTAGTTGAACCAGCTCAAGCTACAAATTATATGGTAGTTAGCTATAGTGCGAAGCCTATATATATATATATATATATGGCTAAATTACAGAAAATCCCCCTCTAATATCCCGCTTTTTCACTTTACCCCCCTGTTTTTAAAAGTCGACAACCTGCCCCCTCGTAATTACCGAAATATGCATTTACCCTCCTGCCAGATATGAAAGTCCATCCATGAGCCTCTAATGGATGCATTTACCCTTCCCCCTGCCAGATATGAATTGGTTTCTTACCAATTTGTTACAAGCAATTGGCTCATTAGAGGCTCATGGATGGACTTTCATATCTGGCAGGGGGGTAAATACATATTTCGGTAATTACGATGGGGCAGGTTGTCGACTTTTAAAAGACAGGGGGTTAAAATAGAAAAGCGGGATATTAAAGGGGGATTTTCTGTAATTTAGCCTATATATATATATATATATATATATATATATATATATATATATATATATATATATATATATATATATGTTATTCAATATTTTTAACTCCAATAAAATTCTTATGGAAATCAATAAGAAGAGCATTTATGGACAATTTTTAAGGAATATATTGAATAAAAATAGTTGTACTTATGCAGAACTTTTGCAAAAGATAATGCTAACTGTACATTCAATTTTTGATGTACATCTTACTCTCTATCTATTTTAGAGTGGGATGAATTTCATCCATCACTTCGAAATGATGAATGAAAAAGCACTCACTCTTGAATGAATAAGGTGTAGGATCTACACCTAATTTTAGATGTAGAGATAGCAGAGCTCCAAAAGTCGTAGCTGAGCCCATCAAGCCTCTAGGCTCACTATTCTATTTTTGATTCATGCTGTAATAAAATTTTTAAAATTTTCTATTTGTAAAAGATGATATTAAAATTATTATTGCTAAACTCAGAAGCAAAAAAAATAAAAAAATAAAAAAAAATAAAGGACCAGATAGGTTTATGTGCCATCATACAAATCATCATCCCATAATATATAAAGAATTAATATTTAAAGTATGTGAACTTGAGATATCGGATACTAATCAGTAAATTCTACACTAATCGCAATAGATATTTAAAACCTTTATTTTTAACATCAATTTATCTTGTTATAATTTATACAACTTTGTCGAGTAAATAACAAAAATAGCCTTCTAAAATTTCGTTCGGAATTAGGGATTACGTTACGTGCAGTAAAAAAGTACGTTGAAAAAATACACACTTTGTTTCTACAATCAAAAAAAGTTTTGTTTGTCTCCATACGTTATATTGTAATTCACATATCTAAGTCGATTACAATATATTTTCTGCGATCCCAACAAAAAATATCAAAATATATTTTTATATTTTTTTTTTCTAATTTTATTTTATCTATTAATTTTAAATCGACCTTAATATGAAATATGTCCTAAGTATCAATTCAAAAGTCACAACACAACTCATCAAATAACAAGAATAAATATCTAAATATTACTTTTTAAATATTATTGTATTCCTACCGTTCAAGCACCTATAAGATATAATAATAATAATAATAATAATAATAATAATAAAGTTATATTAATTTTATTTAAATATTAATTTTCTCAGCTAAATTTTATTGTAATAAAAATAAATTATAAAAATATATTTTTATGATAATTTTGTATAAGTGTTCTATATATATTTTATTTATATTTAAAATTAGGCTATAGAGATATATTTTTAGTACACACTATAATAAAGTGTCGTTATATATTCTAACATCTGCACATATAGCGTTTTTTAAAAATTTTAAAATAGTTAAAAATATTATTATAATATAATTTTAATATTTGTAATATTTTTTTTATATAAATAATAATAATAAACAAACAAAAAAATGATATATTTATTTTTTATTGACAGGACGCCAATTATTACTTCCTGCCGGTCTTACTCACAAAAGTAAATGTCACTGTCTAAAAAAATTGAGATTGAATCTGCCAGATCATAATCCAGTCTTGAATTAGGTGGATTTGATTCGTCATATAAAATTGAAAAAAAAAATTAAATTTATGTTGACCCATTTGAACCAACAATTTAATTAGTAAACCGATGAACTGCTTCCAACTATCACATAGTACCATATAGTTCGATTTAAGGCATAAGCCAAAATTTAATTATGAAAGGATCAAAATATATTTAAGTAAAAATTTTAACATATAAATATAATTTTATATAAGGCTAAATTATAAAAAAAAATTCTATAATATACCCTTTTTTTATTTTGCTTCATGTCTTTAAAAAGCCTATATTTTATCCCCTCATAATTACGTAATTATTTTTAGGGGGCAACGGGATTAACAGAATAGATAAAAAGACTATAATGTCCTCCTTATCCCTGTGCTTATCCTGTGCTCCCCTCCGACTCCACTACCGCCCCCGCCCCCGCCCCCCGCCGAGAAGCTCTCCTCCTCCTCCCCACCCTGTCGTTATTGTCGTCGTCTCCCCCGCCGTCGGAGAGGTCGAGGGTGCCCAGGGAGCCGCGTCACCGCACGGACGCGTGAAGCGCGGCGCCCCCAGGGAGCATGTCAACGCGCGGCGGCCTATGGGGGCCCGCCACGTGGCGGCCCCTCTCACCCTGCGCTGACCCGCGCCAGAGGAGGTACGGGTCCCCGCGCGTTAACCTGCGCCAGCACGCGCGCGCTTCCCCGCTCGTGTGCGCGCAGTGGTGCGGCAAGTGGGGCACCGCCACTTGGCGCCCCCACCAGCCTCGGGCCGCGCCGTCGCCGGGGAGGGCCCGGGCGGCGACTGCGCCGACCATCGCCGAGGGCTCCCGACAACGGCGGCGGCAGGATCCCTCACGGAGCGACGGAGCTCGGCCTCGGAGCGATCGGGAAAAGAAGAGGTTGAAGGGTATTTTCGGTATATTACCTAAAAATTTGACGGCTCACTAACGAAATGCTGATAGCGGGGGTGTAAATGCACAATTCCATAATTACGAGGGGACGAAATGTAAGTTTTTTAAAGACGGGTAAAGTGAAAAAGCGGTATATTATAGGGGAGTTTTCTATAATTTAACCTTTATATAATTAATATTTTTTAAAAAATTTATTAATTTAATAATTAATGTAAAAATATTAAAATTATTTTTTAATTTGCACACCTTTAATTTTTAATTATTTTATTTATATTATTATATTCAAATAATTAAAAATTTTATTAAATTTAATTGTAATTTAGTTAGCAATTGGATTCTTAGTATTTTTAATAAATAAAATTATAATATTTAATGACTATTAGATCAAAGAGCTATTAAATTTAGTATAATATATTATTTTGTTAAATAAAATATCTTATCTTAAATAGTTGGAAATTAAAAAAATTATAAAATAAAAAATTTGGAGTTAAGGGATGTATTTCAAAATGTTATAAGTATGAGGCTTTTAGTATATTTTTATTCATTTAAAATGTATACAAAGAAAAAGAAAATAATAAGTTATATTGACACAAAAATTATTAAGCAAATATTAAAAAAAAAAGTTAATTGCATGCAGGTCCCTGTAAATATGTCGAATAGTAAATATATCCCTAAAATATTTAATTTTTCATATTTATCCCTTCAAAAATCCACCGTTATTCAAATCTACCGCTACCGTCCATCTCTGTTAGAAAAGTTGAGTTAACCATAGGTTAAATGCTTAACCTTGGTTAGATAAAAAAAATAAATTTACCTTTTTACCCTTTGTATATTATAATTATTTAATATATTATTTAATTAATTACATAAAATATTAGTTAATTATTTAATTAATTTAATTAATTTAATAAATAATTAGTTAATTAATTAATTAGTTAATAAATAAGCATTACGCGCCGGTGGTGCAGAGGGTGAAGGCGGCGGGGCAGGTGTGGCGCGCGGTGGTGGGGTGGATGGGGTTTTTGCTCCAGATCCTGCTCCAGATCCTGCGGGGGACGCCCTCCTGGGCGCAGTTCCTCTCCTTCGTCGGCCTCCGCCACCCCCTCCTCTCCTCCGCTCCACCCTCTCCTCCCTCTCCATCGCCTTTAAGCCGCTCCCCTTCGAGATCCCCACCGACACCCCGCCCGCGAGCCAGCTGCGTGAGGCTCCCGTCCGCGTCCATGTCGAAGCGAGGTCGAAGCTAGGAAGGAGATGATCGTTGGGATTTTTGGAAGGATATATTTGTAAGGGGGCAAAAAAGTCATTTCACATTGAATCTGTTAAAATATAAATATATTTCAAACGGTACTAAACCAGAGGGTTAGATTTGAAGAACTTAGGATTTTTGAATGAATAAATATGAAAAGTTGAATTTTGTAGGAATATATTTACTATTCGATATATTTGCAGGGATCTGTATGCAATTAACCCTAAAAAAAACCTGAGGGGATCATGACTATCTTCAAAAAAAAAAAAAAAAAAAAAAAAAAAAAAAAAGAGGTTAAATTAAAAGAGTTAAATTGGTACCTAAAATTAGCTATTAAGCAATATTAAAAAATTGAGAAAAGTTATGGCCATTTTAGGCCTTAACATTGGTTCATTCGATCTATTTGATTTAATTAAAATAACTTTATCAAATATATATTTATTTATCTTCTCTATATTTATTATTGTAAATTTAAAATAATAATTTATTATTTATAATATTATATTGATATCACTAATTTGGTAGGTGGAATTACGGGCATATTTCAGGTTGTTCGAATCTTATAACATTAGGCACCGTTTGATTAGAGAAAAAGATATGGAATAAAATTTTATTTCAGTTTATTTTTTAAATATGTTTGGTTATGAATAAAAATAATAATTCTTGTCATTGCAAAATAAGTTTAATTAAAATAATTTTATCAAATATATATTTATTTATTTGCTCTATATTTATTATTATAAATTTAAAATAATAATTTATTATTTATAATATTATATTGATATCACTAATTTGGTAGGTGGAATTACTGGCATATTTCAGGTTGTTCGAATCTTATAACATTAGTCACCGTTTGATTAGAGAAAAAGATATAGAATAAAATTTTATTTCAGTTTTATTTTTTAAATGTGTTTGGTTATGAATAAAAATAATAATTCTCGTCATTGTGAAATAAGTTTATATAAGGCTGGATGTGACGCCCCACTTCCCAGGGGATCACCCATCCTAGAACTACTCTAGCTCTAGAACGCTCAACTCTCTTAAGCTCTTGAGTCTTGCTACCACCCAAAAGCTCAACTCTCTTAACCTCTTGAGTCTTGCTACCACCCAAAATATTATAGCCGGGTTAAAAGATTTAGTCCTATTATATCATTTATATATAGGACTAATCCAAATTCCGAGGGTGTCACATTCTTCTCCCCTTTAAGCCCTGACGTTCAGGTCAGACTCAAGCACACTCACAATCACCAGGCGATGTGAGACTCGTCTCGCCAGCCTTAGCCGACCTTGTGAGGAGCTGCACTCAACTCACAACGGTCATTAGCCGGGGAGCCTCGCTCTATTTGCTATATAACCTGGCTCAGCTAAGACTCATCTCACATTTCCGGCTGGTGAATGGCTCCGATACCAACTGTGACGCCCCACTTTCCACGGGGTCACCCATCCTAGAACTACTCTAGCTCTAGCACGCTTAACTCTCTTAACCTCTTGGGTTTTGCTACCACCCAAAATGCTATAGGCGGATTAAGAAATTTAGTCCTATTATATCATTTATATATAGGACTAATTCAAATTCCGGAGGTGTCACACTGGAATTACTATTTCATGTTATTTTTCTGGAATTACTATTTTTTTTTTTTTCTAAAACAAATTTGTTTTTCGCAAAGAATAAACTTAATTAGAATAAATATAATTTTAATTATTATATTAACTCTTTAGTTAATCTAATATTTTAACTAATTTAAATATTTTATTAACTAATTATCTAACTATTAGATAATTAACTAATTAATTTATTAAATTATTTGTAGTTAGTTGTTAATTATTTTATCTATTAGGATTATCTAGCAATAGTTATATTATTAACTAATTATCCTAAAACAAAATTGTTTCCACTAAAAAATAAACTTAATTTAAGTAAATATAATTTTAATTATTATATTAATTTTTTAATTAATATAATATTTTAACTAATTTAATTATTATATTAATTAATTATTTAACTATTAGATAATTAATTTATTAATTTATTAAATTATTTATAGTCAGGTTTTAATTATTTTATCAATTAATATTTAGAATTATCCTTTAAATAAGTTAAATTATTATTTAATTAATATTTTTATATTAATTAATTAAATAAAATATTATTATTTTAAAATTATAATTATTTTATTTTTATTATTCTAATTTAACTATTTAAATTCTATTTTTTTATTTGTAGAAATAATTTAATTTCCAACTAAATACAAAATTAATTTTATTTTTATTTATTTTTAAATTTATATTTATTACTGAAATAAGCCACTATAATTTACAGAGCGAGTATAAAATGAAAAACCGGAATGCATTTATCAAAATCCCCGTTTCCTCGGATCCTGTCCGTTCAAAAAAAAAAAAGAAATCCACGCGGATAAGATCGGGGGGCTCCACGTTCGTACCCACGTTTGGCGCGAAACAAATCCCCCAAAAAGGTCACCACTATTAAATTGCACCCGTCTTTGCACCCTCCAATGAAAACTCTCGTGGTAGTGGGACCCACTCTATACACTCCGTGGAGGGTCAAAATGTGGAGTCAACGTTGGGAGTGTTAATTTGAGACGCTTTAATTTCGCCAACCCCCATTATCTCCTCGCCCATCGCGCCAAACTAGGTGCTTTGTAACAGGCACCAGCGAAACAGACGAATTATAAGACGCCACGTGGCATAGACACACACACACTCTCTCTCTCCCTGGGGAAAATGTACCCAAAAAAAAATCTCTTTTGCAAACATGTACCTGAGCTAGGGTAATTACACTTTTGGTCCCCAAATTGTAAGAATTTTTATATTTTAGCTTTCAAATTTTAATTTGTTATAATTTTGACTTGAACTATTTAATTATTTATAAAAAGAGCTCATGTTCACAGGGTCTTTGTACATTTTTTTTTGGAATAATTGCCTGTGTAACCCTGAAATCTAAAAAAATATCTGATTTACCCCTCTTATTTTTTTCTTTCCAATATACCCTTCATACGTTCCACCGTTATTAAAAATATCCTTACCGTTTTCCTTTGTTAAGTTAACTAGGGTTAAACTAGAGTTAAATAATAATCAGGGTTGAAAACTATCAGATATACCTATTTTGTCCGGGTTTAGGGTTTAGGGTTTAGGATTTTTTAGGATTTTTTAGGATTTTAGGGTTTAGGGTTTTAGGGTTTAGGGTTTAGTGTTTTTTAGAGTTCTAGGGTTTAGGGTTTAGGGTTTTAGGGTTTAGGATTTTTTAGGGTTTTAGGGTTTAGGATTTAGGGTTTTAGGGTTTTAGGGTTTATGGTTTGGGGTTTTAGGGTTAGGGTTTAGGGTATATTTGAAAGGGCAAAATAGTAATTACACACAGATAACGACAGTTCTAAACGGTACACTAACAGAGTTTAACTTCAGGGGTATTTTGGAAAGAAGTTGGAACGTAAGAAGGGTAGTTTTAATATTAGCGTTCTAAGAGAGGTAAATTTGAAAACAGAAAAATTTTTAGAGGTACATAGGAAATTGCCCCCTTTTTTTTAATGCCATATAAATAATATCTATATATAAAAGTATAAGCTTTGAAAGAATACAACTAAACAAATATTCTAAAGGCCCGTTTGAAAAATCCCAAAAATAATATTTTGGTTCACTTTATTTTATTTTTAAAAAAATTTTATTTTTCTTTTTTTTGGATAGTCTGTTTGGATAGCCTAGCAAGATAAAAATATTACAGCGTATTATGAATTTTCAGAATAATTTTAAAAAATAATAAAAAAATATTCGTCTATCCCATACGACTTTTCTACTTGCCCTCGCATTTCGACTCTTCCTGCTTCTCCTTGCGTTTGTCGTCTCTTTACTCTTGTCAACTTTCTTTCTTCTCATATAATATTCTAAACTATTTTTTTCTATCCTCCTCCTTCTCCTCCTCCTCCTCCTACTCCTTTGTACATGTGCTCTAATTAATTTGCTTGATAAAACTTTCTTTTATACTCTAATTTTATATCCATTTTTTCATAAAAGTATATATAAATAGAACTTTTAGAATTTTTTATACTCTACTTTTTTTCTCTTCCAAAATTACAATTTTTTAAAGTGAAACTTTTAGAATATTTAGATTGCATTAAATTTAGATTTTTTTCACAACGCTGCAAATTGAAAATACATCATTTTATCCAAATACGAAAAAATAAGATAAAATATTACAGCATATTCAGAATTTCATAACAATCTATTACAACAATATATATATTTTTTAATTTCTGTAATTGCCAAATGGGCCCTGAGAGTCAACCACTAAACATCAAAGGTAGTAGAGTTTGAAAATAACTATATAACATAACAAGCATTGTACATGTATACATCCTCGCATACAATATCTCAAAATAAAATACAACACTGCTGGCCTCTCGCCAGTCCTCAAAACTCTATGTACATTTTGCTATATACATCCATTGGTGGTCCTACTCTACACATAATTGGGTAGAGGACTCTAACTTGTCCACAATCCTCTTATCTCGATCAGCAACTGGTACTTAGGGCTCTAAAAGGAAAAACAATAAATAAGGGTATGAAAACTACTGAACAATAGTTTCTAGTGTGTTGTTAACAGCCACCAACCACAACGAGTTACACCTCTAGGTCTACGAAAGATAAGAATAGTAATTGAACAGTATGAAAACAGGATATAATAACTGGACTGGTAAACTACCACTATAATGTCTCTAAGATAATAATTGTCGTCTATAACTATAAACAGATAAACTGTAAATAATAAATATGCATCAACTGATATATCTGAACAACCAATGTCATATCACCCAATCTCATCGACTGACTCAACAGTCTCATCAAGCTTGCGTCGCCTCGTGTCTAGCCCCCACCTATAGTGATCCGCTACATGCAGGCTATTATCTAGCTTATGCCAATCACTCAACCTAACCTCCACAGTGGCACTCGAAGGGGCGCAACCCCAATCGAGTATAGAGTATATCACTGTCAATTCAATATGGCTTTACAGGCTATAGTCATATGTAATGATAAAAAAGATCACAATAATACTGCCCAGATACCTTCTGACACAATCTCGATATATCATACAATATGACATACCCCACTATCCTAGCATCATAAAATGTCCTACACCACTATCAAATAATATTTCACAACATCATACCGTCCACTAACCCGGACAATAAATAATATCTCACAATCTAATCAATTATCAATATACAATATAATCTGTGATAGCTCTACAACACATATTTATCAATCTTGATAAAAATATTGAATAATCATGGATAATACAATCGTCCCTATATCTCTACTCCGCAAACAAGTATACAACATAGGACTAGAATATCTACTTTTTCCATAGAGTATCATGTATCTCACATGCTAAATAATGTAGAATAGATATAGGAGTTAATCTGCACAATAGACATAGGAGTAGACATAGTGTATCTACTTATTTGATGATTAAAAACCTACCTGGATGTACGGTCCAAAAGAAATACAAGGAAGAAGGAACCACAACGCCGAATCTAGAAAAACTCTTACAGGATCAACTCTACAAATATCACACGAAGAAGAAGAAGAAGTCGCGCAAACAAACCCTCGATCTCCTCCAAGATCACCCTCCCTCTCTCTTTCTCTCTCTAGCTCTCTCTAGCTGTGTGAAGGGAAGAAAATGAAATGAAGAGAGATAAACAACCCTCTATGACACCCCAATAGTCCCATATCAGATGAGAATGGAGTTGTGATTGGGTATATAAGAGACATAAACACTATTAATAATAACTAGGCTTAAGCATTTTGGGTTGTGGCTTGAGCCAAACGAGTTATTATTGCTAGTGGGCAGGGTCGTTACATTTGGTATCAGAGCCAATCACCAGCCGGAAGTGTGTGACGAGTCTCGGCTGAGCCTGGGTTTAGATGACAGAACTATCGAGACAAGTCTCATATCTCCTGGTGATCTTGGGCAGTGCGTGTGGTATTTGGGTTGACGAGAACGTCAGGCCTAAACGGGGGAAATCTGTGACACCCCAATTGTCACGTCCCGGGGTCGAAACTGCGACCCGGGCTCGCCAACAGATCCGTCGCCCATACGGGAAGCCCCGCATATATAGGTGAAGCGTCTAACCTACATAAGATAATACTACAGCTATACAGATATCAGAGCGAGGAAAGTAAACTACTGAAATAAAAAATACAACTCCAAATAGTATATGTCAGGTCCTCACAATACATAAGTCGCTCAAAATAAACTTTCATAAGTAAATATACAATAATCCACTGACAGTACTGAAAATCTCCAAAAGGGTACATTTACTCTTCAAGAAGGGGCAAGGATCTAGCTCGCGACTTCTTTACCTCGGTCAGTAGAAGCAGCAACAGTAGGGGTAGGAACTGGAGTAGATGCCTCTAGAAAAAAGTCACCACAGAGGGTATGAGAACTATATCAAACAGTAGTTCTCAGTGGGTACCATCTCCAAGACTACGGTTTGCCCACTAAGTCTGCTAGAGGCATAAGATAATAATGCAGTATAAGTGGTGATAAAAAGCTGGAAATAACACTATAACTATCATGCCTCTATCCATCATGTTCAAAGAATGATACAGATGATAAAATGCATCTATTCAATATGCTCAATCAACCCAATCACACTGACTGCCACATAGGGTCCAGTCAAATCTACGCCTGCCTACTACCACACATCCCTACAGGGACGGGATTTACGTAGGGGGTCCCACTCGGACTCCGTCGACAAGTCGCGATAGCAAAGTAACAGGCCCAGCTCCGGAGCGGCACTCGAGGGGAGTGACCCCACCGAGGAAGTATCCGCGCATCTCTGTCAAGCTCCATACGGCTCATGCAAACTATAATCCAAATTCACGATTAATCAGATCGGAAATAATAACCCAATACTAACAACATCAGCCGGAAACACTCAACGGCTCGAGATCACCGTCTATCCGAACGGCTCCCAACTCTAGTACTGGTCTAATCTAAGCTACCAGACTTCACTCGGCCCCCAAGCACGAGCGCAACATGCATCCCACACTATCCCGACCATTCGGCCCACTACCCGGGCGAGAAAAATCCTAAGTCCAGAAAAATATAAATAAATAATGTAGAAAGTTCGAATATGGCAAAAAACAATACCCAAGTTGAAGGTTTTCTAAACCCTGTCATGCATCATATGACAGGGTGCTAATCAAACTTCAACAACTCTAATAATATCATGAATACATCAATAATAGCACCTATTCTAGCATGCTGAGATCTACAATACTAGAATTAGAAGAAAATCTGTAGACTTGGAGGAAAATCCAACCAACCTAGATGTGCGCGTTGGTCCGGAGTCCAAATGAGCCGAAACTTGACATGCGCGATCCTCAGGCTCCCATGGTTCCAACGAACCAGAAATCACCAGAAAACTTCTCCCGATCACCGAGATACAAGCCAAACACCGCGGTAAGCCTAAATCACCAAAAATAGTAATTCCACAGCAAATTTGTCCGCAAAATAGTAAAATACCACCCTTCGAGATGCCCTCCAAAAATTTCAAGAAAAATATGACTGTGATTCTAGTGAAGTGTCGATAGAAATCGTGTCCTCAAACACCCAATTCTGCCACTCGAAAGGCAAAAAAAAGCTAAAATACGCTCCGCTGTCCAGAAAAAATCCACAGCAAGGAAGGGGTCCAAAGATGCTCAGTAAAACCCTAAAAAAAATCCAAAACGGAGAAGAGTGTGAAATACCAAAGTCTAAGGCCTACCTCTCATGAAGCTCCGGAACCAAAAATCGGCTGAAAACTCCAAGGATTCAGCTCGGGGGAGATCGTCGACGCAGAGTTGACGGAAAAAATCGGTGTCGAAAAAGCGTCGAAGCTCATGGAGTCGGGGAGGAAAAATATGAAACAACGTAAAAAAATCCTCCGAAATACCAAATCACGAAGAAGAGTCGAGAAAGAACCACCCTGTCGAAGAAGGCCTCAAGAACAAGTTCAAAAATCCCTCAAAACAAGCCCAGGAGTGGCTATATATAGCCAAAATCTAAAAAAAAACCAACTTTCAGGCGCCCGAAATCCACAGTGCCCGTTCCCGGACACGTGACATCCATCCGCACGGCTCCCGCTTAGCGCCGAAATCCGTCGGATGCCGCCGCGTGTCCCACGCCGGCTCCGTGCGCCCCGCGCTCGCGCGGTGGTTGGCTTCGGCCAATCGCCGCGTGCCACGTGGCCAAGCGCGCGGTCCACGGCGGGGTGCACGCGGTGCAGATTGCATCGTGTCCTGCGCCACCGCCTGACCAATCACAGAGCGCCACACGTCCTGCTGCGTTTCTTCGCTGCACTTCTTCGCTAGTCCTGGTGCACGCGCAAGTGGGCCGTGGACCGGCCCACTTCAAATTGAGCCCGTTAAGCCCATTTTGTCTGAAAATAGTCATTTTTTGCTGTCATTTTTTGCTGTTTTCGCGCGCCAAGTCTGTTTTTGGCGTCCGTTTGACGCGCAATGGGCTCGGTACACCAAAAATATGTATTTTCTCACCGCTGACCAAACTGTCAAGTCAGACGGGGCCTCGAAACACCACACCAATAGTCCCACATCGGATGAAAATGAAGTTGTGATTGTGTATATAAGAGGCATGAACAGTATTAATAACAACTAGGCTTAAGCATTTTGGACTGTGGTTTGGGTTCAACGAGTTATTATTGCTAGCGGGTTGAATCGTTACAAGTCAATAAATAAAAAGACCTCAGCCAAAACGGCAACTTTTGAGCGCGCAGAATCCCACTTTCGGGCATCTGAAACCTCAATGAGTCAGCTAGTGAGTTACCTGCTCACCACCATAGTCAAATCATACACACCATCTAATTTTTGGGTTCCTAAAGTAAATTCTAGCGCCCAAAATATAGGCCTGAATCACTTGCATCCACAACCTAACACTGGGTGTCCGTAACTAGGTCCAAAATAACAACAGCCCACCTCACTTTCGAGCCGCTATAGTAAATTCGAGTGCCCAAATCATAGACTAAATCACCTTCCGGGCACTTGGAAATGCACCAAAGTATCCATTGAGTTGATTTCACTTTTCTGAGTCCATTTTCGTGTCAATTTCATGCCAAAACGGCTTTAACTCGGTCCAACACTCCCAGATATGCTGACTTACATCTCACACTAGAAGCTTGCCTATTTACCAAGATCCAGTATGCTACATTCTCACCCCTACAAAGAGTTTCATTCTTGAAACTTAAAACTAAACATATCTTAAACTAAACCTCAAATGAGTGGGGATAGGCCTGTCTCATATCTTCCTCCAGCTTCCAAGTTACCTCTTATTTCTCATGGTTTCTCCACAAGATTTTTATATAGGGAATGACCCAGTTTCATAATTTTTCTGCTCTCGTGCTAGAATCCGAATTGGTCGTTGTTCGTAGCTTAAATCCTTGATTAACTCTGAAGGAGCAAAATTAATCACATGCGAGGGGTCAAAGACATATATCCTCAAGGTTAAGACATGGAATAAATTATGAACTTCTGCCAGTCACGGTGGTAAAGCAATCCTATAAGTAACTGGTCCTACCAGCTTCAATATACCTTAAATGGTCTAATGAAACATGGATTAAGTTTCCCACGTATTCCAAACCTTTTTATTTTTTTAGACAGTGAGACCTTTAAGAATATATGATCTCCAACCTGAAATTCTAGATCTTGTTGCCATGTATCAGCATAGCTTTTCAGTTGATTTTAGGTAGTCACTAAATGTCATCATTCAATTCTGATTTTTTCTTCAATTTTCAATAAAATATTAGGATCTAAAGTCTTCCTTTCGCCTATTTCATCCCAATACAAAGGTGATCGGCACTTCCTTTCGTGTAATGACTCAAACATAGCCATTTTGATACTCACTTAATAACTACTATTATATACAAACTTCGCCATTAGCAAGTGTTGATGCCATCCACTATCAAACTCAAAGACACAAGTTAGCAACATATCCTCTAAAATTTGGATCGTCTTCTTTGACTGTCCCATAGTTTGTGGATGAAAAATAGTATTGAACTATAATCAAGTCCCCAAGGCTGTCTGTAAACTCTTCCAGAAATGTGAAACAAACCTAGATTTTTGTTTGATACTGTAGAAGTAGGATCGGCATATAGTTTCACAATCTTATCCAAATATATCTGAGCAAGTCTATTTTTGGACCAAGTAGTTTGTATTGTTAGTATAAAGTGAGCAGACTTGGTCAGTTTGTCCACAATCACCCATACTACATCATATCCACCCAGCAACTGTGGTTACCCAATCACAAAATTCATAGTTAACCATATCCCACATCCACACTGGAATAAGAAGATTCTGAAGCTTTCTAGCAGACATCCGGTGCTCAGCTTTTACTTGCTGACAAGTCAAACACTGTGCCACAAGTCTCCCAATATCATTTTTCATCCTACGCCACCAATAATGTACCTTCAAATCTTTATACATTTTAATTCCTCCAGAATGAATGGTATAAGGCGTGTTGTGAGCCTCTCACAAAATCTCCTCAAGAAGCTCAAAATCCATAGGCACATATATCCGGTCTAGAAATCTCAACACTCTTGAGGCATTAATACTGAACTCCCATGCCTACTGAATTTCTACCTCGATCTGCTTATATCCTCATCAAATGTGGATCTGGATTTTGTTTCTCTCTAATCTTTTCCAATAAAGTGGATTGCAAGACCATAGGCATAAGTCTTATAATAATCCCAAGGGATACAACCTCAATTCCAAATTACCTCATTTCTTCTAATAGTGGCATCCTCATGATCATCATACTTAGATTCTTCAGCGATTTGCAATTCAGTGCATCTGCTATCACATTAGCTTTACTGGGGTGATATAATATTGTCACATCATAATCTTTCAGTAGCTCCAACCACTGATGCTGTTTAAAATTTAACTCTTTATAGATAAACAGATATTTGAGACTTTTTATGATCGATGTAGATCTCACAATTCTTACAATATAAGTAATGACGTTAGAGATTTAGTGCAAAAACAACATCGGTTATCTCCAAATCATGAGTAGGGTAATTATTCTCATATTTCTTTAATTGTCGTTTAGTATAAACAATCACCCTACAATGTTGTATCAACATACATTCCAAGCCACTGTGTGACACATCACTATATATTATAAATCATTATCCCATGACTGGAAGGGCAATGCTGATATCAATCGACTCTTCAATTCCTAAAAAGCTACTCTAACATTCCTCACTCCACACATACTTAGTTCCTTTATGAGTTAAGCGAGTGAAGGGTGTAGAAAGTTTCACAAAACCTTCCACAAACCGGCGATAATATCCAGCCAATCCCAAGAAACTCCTCACCTTGATAATAATCATCGGTCAGGACCAATTCTGAATTGTTTCAATTTTTTTTGGATCCGCAATAATACCAACCGCTAAAATCACATGATCCAGAAATGCAGCCACTCGAAGGTAAAATTCACACTTCTTCAACTTTACATATTTTTTTTTTTCTGAAAATTTTCAATACAAGCATCAAATGCTCTCTATACTCTCCATCACTTCAAGAGTATATCAAGATATCATTAATAAATACCACAATAAACTGATCTAAATACAGGTTGAATACTATATCATCAAATCCATAAATAAGGCAGGAGCATTCATCAATTCAAATAGCATAACTATAAACTCATAATGCCTATATCGTATCCTTAAAGTCGTCTTGAAAATATCCTTATATTTCACCTTTAATTGATGATATCTTGATTGCAAATCAATATTTGATAACATAGAAAATCCTTATAGTTGATCAAATAGATCATCAATGTGTGATAAAGAATACTTATTCTTAATGGTCACTTTATTCAGTTCTCTGTGGTCCACACATAGTCTTAATGACCCATCTTCTTTTTTACAAACAACACCAATACACCTCAAGGTGACACATTAGGTCTCATAAATCCTTTATCCATTAAATCTTCTAGTTGTGTCTTTAACTCTCTTAGCTCAATCAATACCATTCTATAGGGTGCCTTGGAGATCGACGCAGTTTTTGGCACTATGTCAATCACAAAATCTATCTCTCTATCTTGTGGCATACTACTCAACTCATGAGGAAACACATTTGAAAACTCTCGGACAACAGGAATGTCCTCAAGTTTTGGCGCCACCATAGGCACCTTGTCACGCCCCGAGTTCAAAAACCAGCATCACGGTTACTACACACCTCTATTATAATTGCCAAAAAGTTGTACACATTTCACCATCAACTATTTTGCCTTTAATGTAGAGATCATTGTGGCAAACAGTGTATTTCTACAGCCTTAGTATAAAAATTCTTCTTGACCCGACTTGCGAAATATCATAGCCTTCTCTCCACAATCAATAATCGCAAAATAGCGAGCAAGCTAATCCATCCCTAAAGCTATATCAAAATTCTCTAATTGCCCTAATACCAACATATCTGCAGGCACAATCCACCGTCCTAACTACACTGGACATGACACAACAGTTCTCCACATGCAATACATAATTAGGAATCTAAACGTAATGTACATGCAGTAATGTCTCTACCAACAGCCTGTGTAGTAATGTAAATGCTCAACTCACAAAAAAATGTTATGCACCAGTATCAAATAATACTGTAGCTCAAATCCCTATAGTCAAAATTCGATCTTTTGGTCAGCTGCTGAGGCATCCTCCACCTGCGCCGCATACACACGTCCACTCGGGGCTTGTGCCTGCCTCTCTGTCGGGTGTGGAGCTGATTCTCGATTGGTAAGTGTAAATACTGATGGAGCTCTTGACATCTGTCGTGGCATAGAAGCTATCGATGGTGTTGGTGAGGCTGTTCAAGGACACGTTGACCACATATGCTCCGCCTATCCATAGCGGAAACATCTACCCTTGCGTTGAGCACACTGGTGCGACGGGTGCGGTCCCTCATATATCACACATCTCCTCTGCTATGGCTGTCGTGACTGTTGTCGGCGTCCTCCAGACCTCCATCCCGCAAAAGATCCATGACTCAAAGCACGAAATCATGAATATTTCGGTGGTCTCCTAAGGCTTGACTGCTTCGCCTGACTCTTTACAGGTCGTTTTTTTTTTCTTAATTTCCCTCTATTCATAACCTTAGTCTCCTCTACTTGCTCCCTCATCACCGCCACACATCTCTTCGCCTACAGTGCTATATCAATAGACTCATCCAATGTCCTGAGATGTTCTCCCTGTACTAGTGGATAAATCTCTAATCACAAGCCTCTCAAATAAATAAATTTATGCTTCTCATCTCAATCTGCAAAAGGTACACAGTTCAAGAGACGAGTGCACTCCCTCACATGCTCCTAGACTGATCGATCACTCTATCAAAGTTTCTTCAAAACATCTTCCAATTTCAGCTTCACACTGTTCAAAAGATATGAAGCAAACAACATTCCCCGGAACTTTGTCCATGTCATTAGAGGTGCATCCTCATGCCTACTCGCCCTAGCCCTCCTCTACCAAGCACGAGGACCACCCTTAAGATAATGAACTGCCAAATGTATCTGATTTCTCACAGGCATGAATAGATCCTCAAAGAGTCTCTCCATGTCTCCAACCCAAACCTCTACTACCCAGGGCTCTGTACTCTGCCCACTAAACCGGGATAGGTCAAATCTCTCGAAATCTGTTTACCTTGCTCGAGCCCGCTCCTACTCAGCCTTAGAAACTGCCTAACTAGCCCTCAGCATTTCTTCAACAGGCATCGGTGTCACAGGGATGGTTCCTACTGGAGGTACTGCAGTCATCGAAGTGTCTAATAGGGTAGTCGATGGTGGTACATGCAGTTCAGGGACTCACTATGTAGTTCTCGTTTGTTGTGCCAATAACTAACACAGCCTCTCTACCACCCCTATCATCCCAGCCATCTTCTCTCTAAGCTCCCGTAAATCACTGGAGCTAGTCTAATCTTGCTTGTCAGGTTGTGCTCCGGTTGATCTCGTCAGTGGTTGCGTATGCGGTGGCATCATGATCACATGAAATCAAAACATATATCAATTATGCAAATTACACTATCGACCCAATCAAATGAAAGTCTATATGAATACCCCTTTTTCTCCGCAATATTATTTTGTTTACTGCCAACATAATTATATAGTAGGAAAAGACACATCTTCTTCGATTACTCTTCAACTTTCATTGAAGTATTCACATAACTCAATTTGCAAACTTTTGTTACAAATTACGTCTCGCACATCTTATTTTCTAGGGTATGCCAAATGTTTAGGGTTTTCTAAGTCTATTTAATACATTTCTAGGCTCTGATATCAAATTAATCTGTCATATCCTGGACTATAGTGAAAGCCTTCGTGTACGAACCGTTTAAAATCATCTGTCTCATACAAGCAATGCTAGGAGTTCACAACTAAATAAATATCCTAGAAGTCAACTACTAAACATGACAGATATTAGAGTATGAAAATAACTACATAACATAGCAAAAACTATACATGTATACATTCTCATATACAATATTTCAAAATAAAATACAACACTTCCGGCCTTGCCAATCCTCAAAACTCTATATATGTACAACCTGCTATACACATCCACTGGTGGTCCTACTACACGCATGACTAGATAGGAGATGCTAACTAGTCCGCAATACTCTTACATCGATCAACAATTGTTACCGAGGGCTCTAAAAGGGAAAACAACAAAGGAGGGTACGAGAACTACTGAATAATAGTTCCTAGTAAATAACAGTTGCCAATTACGACGACCTACACCACTAGATATACTCGAGACAAAAATAGTAACTGAACTGTATAAAAACATAATATAATAATTGGAATTGTAAATTACCACTACCATGGCTCTAAGATAATAATTGTCAGCTGAAACTGTAAACAGATAAATTATAAACTATAAACATACACCAACTGATATATCTGAACAAGTAATGTCATATCACCTAATCTCATTGGCAGACTCAATAATCTAGTTAAGCCTGCGCCGCCTCATGTCTAGCCCCTACCTATAGTGGTCTGCTACACGCAGACTACTGTTTGGCCCATACCAATTGCTCAGCCTAACCTTCGGAGTGGTACTCAAGGAGTGCAACCTCTGTCGAGTATAGAATATGCTATTATCAACGAAATATGGCTCTACAGGCTATAGTCATATGCAATGATAAAAAAGATCATAATAGAACTATCCAAATGCCTTCTTGCACAATCTGGATATATCATACAGCATGTCATACCCCACTATCCTGGCAACATAAAATGTCCCTCAATATTATCAAATAATGTCTCACAATATCATATCGCCCACTAACATTGGCAATAAATAGTTTCTCACTATCTAGTTAATTATTAATATACAAGATAATCTATGATATGTCTACAACACACACACACACAACACACACACACACACACACACACACACATATATATATAGAATTAGGCTAGAATACTATCGATAGCACCAAGCCATTGGTGCTATCAAGTTTTTAGCCGTTAGATGAAAAAATATGCGGTTGAGATTATAGTGATCCCCTAGGGTTTACTAGGTGGTTGGTTGAATAGTAAAAATCTTAGGGGACCACTATAATCCCAACCGCATATCTTTTCATCCAACGGCTAAAAACTTGATAACACCAATTGTTTGGTGCTATCGATAGTATTCTAGCCGGACTATATATATATATATATATATATAATATATATATATATATATAATATATATATATATATATATATATATATATATATATATATATATATATATATATCAATCTTGATAGAAATATCGAATAATCATGGATAATACAATCATCCTTATAGCTCTACTCAATAGACATGTATACAACATATGACTAGAATCTCGACTATGTCTACAGAGTATCATGCATCTCACATGCTAAATAATGAAGAATAGACATAGGAGTTAGTCCATTGATTTCGGCAACATATGACTGGAATCTCTATTATGTCTACAGAGTATCATGCATCTCACATGCTAAATAATACAGAATAGACATAGGAGTTAGTCCATCGATTTCGGCGGCTAGAAGCCTACCTAGATGTATTGTCCTAAAGAAAGACAAGGAAGAAAACTATAAACATACATCAACTGATATATCTGAACAAGTAATGCCATATCACCTAATCTTATTGGCGGACTCAATAATCTAGTCAAGCATGCTCCGCCTCATGGCCACTACCTATAGTGGTCTGCTACACGTAGACTATTGTCTGGCCCATACCAATCGCTCATCCTAACCTCCGGAGTGGCACTCAAGGAGTGCAACCTCAGTCAAGTATAGCATATATCATTGTCAACTCAATATGAATCTGCAAGCTATAGTCATATGCAATGATAAAAAAAAAAATCATAATAGAACTATCCAGATGCCTTCTAGCACAATCTGGATATATCATACAGCATGTCATACCCCACTATCCTACCAACATAAAATGTCCCTCAATATTATCAAATAATGTCTCACAATATCATATCACCACTAACATTGGCAATAAATAGTTTCTCACTATCTAGTTAATTATCAATATACAAGATAATATATAATAGGTCTACAACATATATATATCTTTATCAATCTTGATAGAAATATTGAATAATCATGGATAATACAATCAACCTTATATCTCTACTCAACAGACATATATACAACATATGACTAGAATCTCTACTTTGTCTACAGAGTATCATGCATCTCACATGCTAAATAATGCAGAATAGACA
This sequence comes from Tillandsia fasciculata, assembly GCA_029168755.2. Lineage (NCBI taxonomy): Eukaryota > Viridiplantae > Streptophyta > Magnoliopsida > Poales > Bromeliaceae > Tillandsia > Tillandsia fasciculata. The sequence goes on from CM054941.1 coordinate 20,976,835, forward strand.
TAGGAGTTAGTCCATCGACTTCGGCGACTAGAAACCCACCTGGATGTGTTGTCCTAAAGAAAAACAAGGAAGAAGGAACCACAACACCAAAATCCAACAAAACTCTCACAGGATCAGCTCCGCAAATATCACGCGAAGAAGAAGAAGTCTTGCGCATAAGTCCTTGATCTTCTCCAAGATCACCCTCTCTCTCTCTCCCTCCCTCCCTCCTCCCTCCCCTTCCCCTTCCCCCTCCCCCTCCTCCTCCTCCCCTCCTCCTCCTCCCCCCCCCCCCCCCCCCCCCCCCCCCCCTCTTTCTAGCTATGTGAAGAAAGAAAATGAAATGGAGAGAGAAAAACAACCCCCAGTCAATAAATAAAAAGACCTCAACCAAAACACCAATTTTTAGACGCCAGGAATCTCACTTTCAAGCTTTCAAAACCTCAATATGAGTTAGCTAGTGAGTCACATGCTCACCGCCACAATCAAATCATACACACCAACTCACTTTCGGATTGTTATAGTAGATTTGGATACCCAAAATATAGGCCGCACACTGGACATACGCAATTGTGGTCCGAAATAATATTAGTCCAACTTCTTACTTTCGGAATGCTATAGCAAATTCGGGTGAGCAAAATATAGGCCCGAATCACCTTCCTAGCATCCGAAAATGTACAAAAGTGTCTAGTAAACTGATTTCACTTTTTGGAGTTTGTTTTCCTGTTAATTTCGTACCAAAATAGCTCAAACAGTCCAACACTCCCCAAAGGTGCTAATTAACATCTCACACAGTCATCTTACCTATTTGGCAAGATTCAGTACACTGTATTAACATATCTTTTCATCATATTTTTTAATACAATATACCTATAATTCCAATCACAATCTTCGACATTAATTATCAACGATAGAAATTATGCACCAATGTCTAAAATTTTTATTTTTTTATATTGCTAATTAATATTCAATAACTAAAAAAACTATTATTTTTACTAATATTCAAATTTTAAATATAATATAAATTAAAATAAAAATAAAAAAATAATATAGTATTAGAAAAGAAATAAAGTTCGGAAACTATTTTAATAGTTGAGGTGCATTAATAGTTAATACTCCAGAGAATTTCTTATTTAAAAAAAAAGTTCTAAAATATGGTGGCAGCGCTATATCATCTATGCCCTCAAATAATTAAATTTG
>CM054941.1:20980513-21007388 GCA_029168755.2 Tillandsia fasciculata
CCGACGCGGCGCCGAGGTACAAGGGGGTGCGGCGGCGCAAGTGGGGGAAGTGGGCTGCGGAGATCCGGAACCCTAGCACCCGCTCCCGCCTCTGGCTCGGCACCTTCGACACCGCCGAGGCCGCCGCCGCCGCCTACGCCGCCGCCGCCCTCCGCCTCGCCGCCGAGCGCCGCCCCTCCTCCGCCGGCGCCGGCGCCTCCGCCGCCCCCCCTTCCCCCTCCGTCCTCGACCCCGCCCCGCCGCCCCTTGAAACCCTAACCCTAGCCGAAGAGTTCCCCATCCCCGACCCCGGCCTCGACCTCGCCTTCGGATTCGGATTCGGGTTCGGGTCCGGATCTGCACCCGACCCGTTGAGCGACCTCTATGAGGAGGATCCGGTCGTAGTCGTCGACGACCTCGGCTCCTTCGCCGGCTTTCCTCTTTGGAACCCCAACTTTGACTGCTCAGATTTCCCCAGCCTCGACGCGTGGATGGTAGATGATGATACCCTCCTCCAAATTTAAATCTGAAATTTTGCAGCCATTTAGTATTTATTTATAATTATAAAATAATTAGTATAATATAATAATTATTACTATTGATAAAATTGCGTGCGTGAGGGAGGAAGCTTCTTGGGTTTTTCGGAGCTTGCAAGAGCCTGCGCCCATGTGGTTTCTTTTTCCTCCACTCCTTCACACACTTTACTTTTATTATTATTATTCTTATTATTATTATTATTATTATTATTATTATATTAGAATTACTGCATTTTTATTTTTGTTGTTGTTGTTCTATATATATATATATATATGTAATAGTTACTACCATTTGCTATTGAGACAATTGGAATGGGAGTGAGTACTTAAAAGCATTTTGCATTATTGTCTCTTGTGAACAGGGGTTGGGAGTAGGGATAAAGAATGATATTATAGCCTCTTCTTTAACTTATATTTTGGGCTTATCTAGTCTGTCCTGCCCAGATTTTTTCGTTGAGCTAAAGTTCAGATAAAAAATTATTATTATTATTATTATTATTATTATTATTATTATTATTATTAGTATCAGAAGTCTGCTGTGTTGTTTTATCAAAAAAATTTATACAGCAGTGTCAGCGAGTCAAACACGAGCTATCTCTGTGTTTGCACGAGATGGCTCACAAACACTAAGTTAAGAGTGTTGTTATGGCTCAGGGGCATTAAGTTAGATTGTTATTTATTACTGGGTGAAAAGTTAAAAAAATAATTAAAATTTAGAATCTTATTTAGTTGTAAAATTTATAAAATATAGATTTTTTTTACATGCATTGCTACCCCTAGGTGCTAGAGAGAGTAAAAGGAGTTACAGTAGTTTAGATTTTACGAGTGGACATTGGTAAGGAGTTACAGTAGCTTAGATTTTACGAGTGGGACATTGGTGAAATGCTCTTTATCAGGAATGATATTGGGACTTCTAATAGGAGACGTGGGGACTATGTGAAACTATGGATGTACTTTGCCTGGTGGGGATTTGGATGCAGAGACAAAATTAGTGTAGAGGGAATCAAATATATTTGGTATTTGGGGGGTGGTGGGAGAAGGGAAAGTGGGGAAGTGGTTACTCCATTATTGGGTTATGGGAGTCTCTATCAGATTGTTTGATTATCAGTGTAAATACTTTGTAAACCAATGGGTGCTTGTCAACATGGGTGCTGTTGAGTGTTTCAGAGGGAGTACAGTGTTGTGTTTGACCAAGAAGAGAGAGAGAGAGAGAGAGAAGAGAGAGATTTTTTTTTTTTTTTTTTTTTTTTTTTTTTTTTTGGCATTTCTTTTTCAGGGTTTGGTTTAAAGAGAGAGAGAGAGAGTTGTGCAAAGTTGACCCTTGGTTGGTGGTTGGAATAGGGAGCAAGAGTTCAGAACATAAGCTGGGAAAATGTGGTGAGAGAAAAGAATAAAAGTTATTCTTTTATTTTTTTTAAAATAAAATTTTTAATAAAAATAGTGTAGGATTATGTGGTGATTTTTTATTTTTTGTTGTCCTTGCATTTAAAATATTTATTTGATAATAAAAAATAAAAAAAGCAAGGAATAATTTATATCTTAAGGTGTACTTCAAACTAACCAAGTATGGTAACCTAAAAATGTCTTTTGATCAGCTTATTAAGTTATAGGGATTATTTTAAATATAACTCTCTAAAATTTTAAAATATAATATATATTCCTTCGAAATTTAAAATATTATTATATTCAACGATTTAAGTGTCGTGGCACTAGGATGTGCCGAAAATTTGTCGCTATGGTATGTTTCAGTGCGCGCTGAATCGCGTCGATGAGTACCGGTAAGAAAAAAATACATATTTGCCAATATATAATAACATGAAAATTTTATTTTTTTAATAATAAAATATTTGAATTATTTATTATATATTTTTATTAAAATTTTTAAATTATATTGAGTAAATTACTTACTATTAAAAAAAAAAAAAATTGTTTGAGTTGTGTTATTTATTGGTACGAAAATTGTATTATGTCAATATTTTGGTACGATACTGCACAATAGCAGATGGATACGGCTCGTAATAGTGAGCACTTGAATTCTTTCTCATCTCCTTCTAAATTCAAATCTTAAATTCTAAACCTTAAATTTCTAACAAATAATATTAAATAAATTGATGGTCATGCATACGATGATCTTATGGCATTTTTAGAGAATAATATAATATTTTAAATTATTAATGTATTACCGATTATAATTTAATATTTAGTCAATTAAATTAAACTATAAAATTTAATTAAAATAGTTTAAAAATTTTAAATAATAAATTAAAGTATAAGGACTAAAGTTTTATCTGCTTCATAGTTAACTTTTAAGAACCTGCATTGGCATTTTTTATGTTCTAAATTTGAATCTTGTGGAAAATCAAATCGTACTTTGTTATTGCCCATAGAATAATTCTTCTTTTCTTTTTCTTCTTTTGACAAATGGGACATTCTACTGTTTTTTTTTTTTTTTTTTTTTTTTTTTTTTTTTGCTTCCTAAAAGGCAATACACAATAATGGATTAAAATATTTATCTTATACTAGATGACATAGTGTCATTTGAAACATTATCTTTCACAAAAAAAATAAATAATTTTTAATTTTATTTTTTTATAGTAACAAGCTCATACTATTTAATTTCAATTTTTTTAAGTTTCGTTTTAGTTTCGAAATAAATCAGAAATAATAAAAATTATTTCTATTATTTCATCAAGCGGTATAAAAAAAATAATAAGAATAATTATTCTGATCAAATTAAATTATTTTAAATAATTTTAAAATAATTTGAAAATAACTATTTCACCTTTTTAGAGGAATAAAATGATGGCATGCTATAGTTAGCTTATTAAAGGTAATTAAAATAATATAAAAAATAGTGTTATGTTATATATATTATTTTATAATATATTTTTTCCAAACAGCCACTAAACACAAGGAACCCACTATCATACTAACTGTACATCTTCTCATCCAAGGGTCAAAACCTAATAACACCAAGCACTTGGTGCTATCGATAGCATAGTAGCCTAATTCGTATATATATATATATATATATATATATATATATATATATATATATATAAGAGCAATGCTATCCAAATATTCAAAATTAGGTGTACGATGTATACCGAATCAATCTCAGGGTGGAGACTTATTTGCTAGTCACTTTCAAGTGACTAGTGAAATTCATCCCAGCCTGAGATTGGTGGGATGTAAAATGTACATCCCATTTGGGTTGTACATGTTGCATTTTCCATATATATATATATATATATATATATATATATATATATATATATATATATATATATATATATATAGTCCGGCTAATGTGCTATCGATAGCACGAAGCACTTGTTGCTATCAAGTTTTCTGTCGTTAGATTTACCCTTTTGATCTTTTTCATCTCTTAGATCATACTATTTCTCCAACCACCAGCTAAATCTTAAGGGCTCACTATCTTCTTAACCGCACATTTTTTTCATGTAAGGGTCAAAATTCTCATAGTATTAATGACTTGGTACTATTAATAGTAAAGTAGTCTAGTTTTCTCTATCTCTCTATCTCTCTCTCTCTTTCTCTCTCTCTCTCTCTCTGGTGTCCCGAATTTTTGTGCGACTTGACTGTGTGGTCAGCGGTGAGAAAACACCTATTTTTGATATACCGAGTCCGTTGTGCGTCAAACGGACGCCAAAAACGGACTCAGCATGTGAAAACGGTCAAAATTGGCTGCTTCCGAGCTAAATGGGCCTACTGGGCCAATTTTGCAAGCAGGCCGGCCCACGGCCCATGAAGCGTGCACCGGGACCAGTGAGCGCGGGGCGGAGCCACGTGGTAGAGAGCAATTGGCCGAGCCGTGTGCATTGCTCCGGCGCGGGCGGGCCACGTGGCATCGCCTCATTGGCCGGGCGGCGGACCCGGTAGACCCAGCGTGCCGCACGCAGCATGCTCCCCGCCGTGGACCGCGCTGTCCACGTAGCGCGCGGCGATTGGCCGAAGCCAACCACCGCGCTGGCGTGGGGCGCACGGAGCGCGCAAATGGACACGTGGCGGCATCGCGCGCTTTCGGGCGTTCCGCGATGGCGCGGCGGATAGGCACCGCGTGGATCCGGGCACGGCACTATAGTATGCGGGTGCCCAGTTTCTCCCCTGGATCCGAAATGGATTTGTTTTTGGTTTTTCTCTATAAATTGGCCATTCAAGCTGCATTTTTGGGTTTTTTCGAAATCCTCTTGAAGCCCTCTTTGGTAGAGAGCTAGATCTACAAGTCTTTTTCACTTCTTGGGGTTTTGAATGATTTTTAGAGATCGTTTCATCAGCTTTTTCCCTGACCTCGCGAGCTTCGACGTTCCTCCAATTACGGTTTTCTTCGTCGACGTTTCTTCCGCGAACTCCCCTGGACTTACCCTTTGGAAATTTAAGCTGAAATTTCAAGTGGGTCTTCACGAGAGCGGAGGAGTAATCTCACATTTTTTCGGCCTACAGTCGTCGGAATTGAGAGTTTAAGAACTCGTTTCACATCTACACTTCGCAAGGATCGTAGCCATATTTTTTTTTGAAATTTTTGGAGGGCATCTCGCATGAGGTATTTTACTATTTTGTGTACAGATTTGCGGCGATGTTGTCATTTTGGTGATTTGGGACTTACTGCGATGTTCGACTTATATTTCAGCGACCGGGAGGAGTTTTCGGATGAATTTTGGTTCGTTGGAACCGTGTGAACTTAGAGGAACACTCACGTTTAGTTTCAGCTTAATCAGACTACGGATTAGCATGTTCCAAGTGGGTTGGATTTCTTTCAAAATTAGCGGGCGGCGTACTAATTCAATGTCGTAGTATGCATGCATGTTAAGTAAAGTACTCCTTTTTGTGGACCAAGCTATACAAGCTTGTATGATAGAATTAGCAAATTGATTATTTTTTGTGATAATGAAGTATTGGAACGTTGACTAGCACCCCATCATATATTTGCATGTATTTAACCAGACTAGTAGAAAACCCTCACTTGGGCTAGTTTCCTTTATGTTTTTGACTTCCCACACTTTGTTTTTTTTTTTTTTTTTTTTCTGAACTTAGAGTTTCTCCTCGCCCGGATTGTGATGATCTAGATCTCCGCAGAGCTTTGCAGTGTGTTCAGTGGCTTTTGGAGGCCTTTGATGTGTGTTGGTGATGGTTGCGCACAAATCGGACTTCAGGATTGAACCAAGTGTGAAATTTGGATTAAGATTACTTATTTGGATGCCTTTGACAAATTTTAGATGTGAAATTTGGCAAAACGGATATCAAATTTGGACTCAGCGCGCAAAAACGCTGAAAAACAGCTATTTACTTGTATTTTTTGGAGCTCGAATGCCCAAAAACGAATTTCGAGGCATGAGGTATTGTTCCGGGGGTGGGGTAGCGCCGGCTGCGGCAGGCAGGCGGTAGAGCGCGGCGGCGCGGGCGCAGGCAGGCACGGAGGCGCGGGCAGGCCGGTCCACGGCCTAGGCGCGTGCACCGAGACCGGAGAAAAGGTGCAGTGCCACATGGCAGCACATGTTTGGCCGAGCCAAGTCGCGGCGGCTGGGGGGCTCCACGTGGCGGCGTGTGATTGGTCGACATTTTTTGGAAGACCTGGTGCGTGGACCACGTGGGACACGTGGCGCGCTCCCATTGGCGGGTGCAGCAGCTAGGCGTGCACCGAGCGCACGGAGCAGGGGTGGAGCGGACACGTGGCGCGATCTCACGAATTTGAGCGCTCGATGTGGACGGCGGATATCGCGCCACGTGGATTCGGGCGTCACTATGCGGATTGGGGCGCCTGAATCCGGCCCATTGACCCAAATAGTGGATGCTTTTTGAGGGCTTTCTGAGATCCGATTTGGGAGCCGTTTTCAACAGTGAGTTTCTTCTTCGAGTCTTCTACACTTATTGGAGTTTTGGAGAATTTTTGGAGATCGTTTGATATTTTTCCCTACCAGATCTCAAGAGTTGCGACATTTCGTCGACATCGGTCTTTTCCATCGACTCTTCGGTTATGAGCTCCCCTAAGCTGAGTTCTTAAAGTTTTTCATCGATTTTTGTGGCAGCGTTTCCGCGACAGGTAGGCCTTCTATTTTTGTATTCATTGCTCTTCTTCGTTTCGAGTTTTTATGGGAGTTCTTGCAGTATCTTTAGATTCTCTTTTTCTGCGACACTTTTCTAGACAGCGGAGAAGTAATCTTAGGCTACGGTTGTCGGAACTGGAAGTTTAAGGACTCGATTTCTATCTACACTTCGCAAGGATCGCAACTGTATTTTTCTTGGAATTTTTGGATGCCATCTCTTAGGAGGTAATTTTCTGTTTTGTAGACTGATGTGCAAGAGGATTACTGTTTTGAGTGATTTGACCTTACCACGATGTTCGGCTTATATCTTAGTGACCAGGAGGAGTTTTCTATCGCTTTTTGGTGCGTTGGAACCGTGTGAACCTGAGGAATACCCACGTTTAGTTACAACTTTTTTAGACTTCGGATCGATTAGCGAGTTTCAGGTGGGTTGGATTTCTTCCAAAATTAGCGGACATCATACTAATTCTATGTTATAGTATGCATACATGATTAATAAGTACTCTTTTTGTGGACCAAGATGCAAGCATGATTATTTAGTAAATCAACTATTTCGTGTGTTAACGAAATATTAGAATCTTGACTAGCACCCCGTCATATGTCTGCTTGTATTTGACCAGACTAGTAGAAAACCCTCACATGGGCTAGTTTCCTTCATGTTCTAGTTTTTTCACACTTTGTATTATTTATTTCCTGGATTTGGAGTTTCTCCTCGCCCAGTTAGTAGGCCGAGTAGTCAGGTTATTGTGGGTTGCATTGACGCTTGTGTCTGGGAACCGAGTAGAGTCTGATAGCGGTTGCTAGTCTTATTTCGGTGTCAGAGCCGTTTGACTAAACGTTGATCCCGGGTTGTCGAGTTTTCTTTGATCTTTTTGTCGTCACTGTGTTCGTAGCAGTAGTGTACTGGTGATAGCAGGACCCTGAACCCAGACTGTTTTGGACACACACATAATTTTAGTAAATTGATGTTTTCCTTTCGAACTTCAAAGGGTCGCCGGAATCTGTTCTTGTTTGATTGGGCGAAGGCATTAGCCCTTTGGGGTTTGAAAAATAAAGCTTGTTTTAACTGATTTTCTTAAGGAACTAAAATTCATTAAATTGGGTTTCTTAAATAAAAATGATTTTCGATAATAACTGTCATCTTTTCTTGCAAACTTTCTAGCTCGAAGGGGGGTTTGAATGATCTGGGTTCAAGGGGCTATTTCCATATCTGGGACGAAAGCTACGGAGGTTGTGCTTAGAACCTGTTCTTGTTTGATAGGGTTGTGGGCGTTAGTCTCCCAAAACTTTCGGACCATGGTTGGTTTCTTTCGGATGTTTTACTGAGGTAGTTGTTTTTCTGAACTGTAAAGGGTTGAAAACTTCGAAAGGTGAAGCCTGGAGTCTGTTCTTGTTTGATTGGGGTTATAGGCACCGACCTATCGGGATTCCTGAACCCTTATGGTGTCGGTCTGTTCTGGGTCATTTGTGAGTTTGGTGTTCTGTTCTGAGAGTCATTTGGGGACGGTGGTTCTGAGCCGCTGAGTGGTTCAGACTGATGTTGTTGGGTTATTGTTGTCGATCTGATTGATCGTGGATTTGGACTATAGCCTGCATGAGCCATTTGAGCTCGACAGAGATGTGCAGATACTTACTCGGTGGGGTCGCGCCCCTCGAGAGCCACTCCGGAGAAGGGCCTATTACTTTGCTATCGCGACTTGTCGACGCAGTCCGTGTGAGACGCCCTACGTAAGTCCAGTCCTCTGTGGATGTAATGGCCGTAGGTAGGCGCAGGTTTGACTGGACCCTATGTGGTAGTCAGTGTGATTGGGTTGACCGAGTGTTTTTAGTTAAAGTCGTTGCATCATTTTCATCTGTATCACCCTTTGAGCTTTATAGATATAGGCATGGTAGCAGTAGAGTTTATTTTTCCTGCTTACTTACCTTTCCATATAGTATTGTTATTTTATGTCTTTAGTAGACTTAGTGGGCAGACCGTTGGTCTTGGAGACGGTACCCACTGAGAACTACGTGACGATGTAGTTCTCACACCCGCTGTTGGTGACAGATTTTTCAGAGGCATCTACCCTTGTTCCTACTCCTATTGCTGCACCTGCTGATCGAGGTAAGGGAGTCGCGAGATAGTTCCCTACTCGTCCTTGGAGTATAGTGGTTACCCCTTTTGGAGCTTTGTAGTACAGTCTGCTGGATTATTATAGATAGTTACTTTTGAGAGTTTTATTTTGAGAGACTTATGTATTGTGAGATTCAGATCTGTACTATTTGGAGTTGTACTTTTATATTTCAGTAGTTTATTTTACAGCTCTGATATATCTGTAGTTGTAGTATTATCTTTTGCAGGTTAAACGCTTCGTCTATACGGGGCTTCCCTTATGGGCGGCAGATTTGTTAGCGAGCCCGGGTCACAGTTTCGACTCCGGGGCGTGACACGGATAGTGGGCCGAGTGGTCGGGATATTGTGGGATGCATTGACACTTGTGCCTGGGGGCCGAGTGGAGTCTGGTAGCTGAGGCTAGATTAGGGCTAGTGTCGAGAGCCATTCGGGTCTACGGTGGTCCCGGGTTGTCGGGTATTCTCCGACCAGTGTCATTGGCACTGTGTTCGTAGTAGTGTTGAGATGGTGATAGCAGGATCTTGAACCCAGACTGTTTTTGGACACACACATGATTTCAGTAAACCAATATTTTCTTCCGAATTTCGTAGGGCCGCCGGAACCTATTCTTGTTTGATTGGGTGAAGGCATTAGCCCTTCGGGGTTTAAAAAATAAAACTTGTTTTAACTGATTTTCTTAAAGAACTAAAATTCATCAAATTTGGCTTCTCAAATCAAAATGATTTTCGGTAATAACTGTCATCTTTTCTTACAAACTTTCTCACCCGAGAGAGTTTGAGTGATCTGAGTTCTAGGGTTGTTTCCATATTTTGGGACGAAAGTTACCGGGGCTGTATCTAGAACCTGTTCTTGTTTGATAGGGTTGTAGGCGCTAGTCTCCCGGAACTTTCGGATTTTCTTTCGTGGTTGTCGATTGAGTACCTCCGGCCAGTGGCTTTAGTATGATCAGTCGAGTGGTCTGTTCTGGGAGCCGTTTGGAGTCGGTGGTCCCGAGACGTTGAGTGTTTCCGGCTAATGTGGTTAGTGTTGATTTATTGTTTCCGATCTGATTGATCGTGGATTTGGATTATAGCCTGCATGAGCCGTATTGAGCTCGATAGAGATGCGCTAATACTTCCTTGGTGGGGTCGCTCCCCTCGAGTGCTGCTACGGAGCTAGGCCAGTTAATTACTTATCTTTCGCAACTTGTCGACGCAATCTGAGTGGGACCACCCACGTAAATTCCATCCTAGTGGGGATGTGTGGTAGTAGGTAGGCACAGGTTTTATTAGACCCTATGTGGCAGTTAGTGTGATTAGGTTGATAGAGGATATTGAGATATAGTCGAAACATCATTTTCATCTGTATCACCCCTTGAGCATTGTAGATAGAGGCATGATAGCTGTAGATTTCTTTCCAGCTTATTCTTTTATTATTACAGTATTTCTGTTATCTTATGTCTCTATTAGACTTAGTGGGCAAACCGTTGGTCTTGGAGACGGTACCTACTGAGAACTACGTGACGATGTAGTTCTCACACCCGCTGTGGTGACTTTTTTCAGAGGCATCTACCCTTGTTCCTACTCTAGTTGCTGCACATGCTAATCGAGGTAAGGGAGTCGCGAGCTAGTTCCCTAACCGTCCTTGGAGTGTTGCTGTACCCCTTTTTGGAGCTTTGTAGTACAGTCGGCTGGATTATTGTATATAGTTATTTTTGAGAGTTTTATTTTGAGAGACTTATGTATTGTGAGGATCAGACCAGTACTATTTGGAGTCGTATTTTTATATTTCAGTAGCTTACTTTTCTCACTCTGATATCTGTATAGCTGTAATATTATCTTTTACAGGTTAGACGTTTCGTTATGCGGGGCTTTCCATATGGGCGGCGGATCTGTTGGCGAGCCCGAGTCACAGTTTCGACCCCGGGGCGTGACTCTGTGTGTGTGTGTGTGTGTGTGTGTGTGTGTGTGTGTGTGTGTGTGTGTGTGTGTGTATATATATATATATAGAGAGAGAGAGAGAGAGAGAGAGAACTATGTTACTGTCACGCCCCGGGTGTAAACCAGAATTCGGGCCCGTCTACAGATCCGCGGTGCACACGAAATTTTCCGCGTACACGAAGCGCCGGTAACCTACTCAGATATAAGAAATATAATAAAAGAGTATAAAAACATAGCTGAACTAAAAACTGCTACATCTCAGACTGGAACTGGAAGTAAAGTACAATTGTAAAAATAATACAAGTGTCTCTCCCAGCTCACCAAATAAATACAACCAGCTGGCCACAGCCAGACCCAAAAATAAAAGTACAACAGCCTGAGATAATGGGGATACAATAAGTCCAGCTAAACTCACTGTCTAGCAAACGATCTATCTACTCAACTGTCTTTTCACCTCAATCCGCCACTGAAAGCCCAACAGCTCCCGCAGAAGACTCTGCAAAACAAAGGGGAAGAAAAAAAAAGAGAAAAAGAAGAATGGGGGTGAGAACTACTAGTAAACCAGTAGCCTCCCCTAGTGGGTAAATCCTCAAACTCCGACGCATCCACTAGGTCTACCAGAGGCAAAAGGGAAAGAAGAGTGGTAAGCAATAAAGACTGCTGATAAAAGGAAACTACCTCTACTATGCCTCTAAATGCAGTGCCAGAAAGGGATAACTGTATGTATGCATCAGTAACCGTAACCGTCCAAATAAACCCAATCTATCCACCAGTAAAAATCGGTACTGCCTGCTGCTGCCCTCATCATCTGGCAAGTAAATCCGCGCCGATGTGATAGCAAAAACTCAATAACTGTCCAGCGCATATGGCACCACTGCACACTCCGGAGTGGAACTCGAGGGGAGCTACCCACACGAGTAAAGTAACCATGTCACAAGTATCATACGAGCAGGACTGGATCACTAATGTGCTGAAGTGGAACAAATCCCTCCACTAAAGAAACCTCGATCCCCAATCTGATGCATTAGTAAATAACTGGTCAACCGCCCAATATCCGCGGTTCCCGCAATACCCCACAATCTACAATCAAGTCCAATAACCGACATCCGGTCAATCGCCCAATATCCGCGGTTGCTGCAATACCCCACAATCCACAATCAAGTCCAATAATCGACATCCGGTCAACCGCCCAATATCCGCGGTTGCCGCAATACCCCACAATCGACAATCAAGTCCAATAACTGACATCTGGTCAACCGCCCAATATCCGTGGTTGCCGCAATACCCCACAATCCAGAATCAAGGCCCCGGCTACACTATCCCAAACCCCTGCTCGAACCCGAGCAACATGTATCCAGAGTCTAAAAAGAAATGAGAAAGGAACAATCATGGTTTCTCCTAAGTGAGATCCCAACATGATAGTGTAGCAGTAAAAGATGGCCTATCTAGATGTCCATACAAGCATGCAAGTGTTCTCATTTGGAAAGGAGAAATAAAGAGTAGCATCAATCATGATTCTCACATAAAGCACTTGTGAGGTCCCGGAATCCCCCGCGTTGGGTTTGCTGGTTGTTGGGCAGCTTTTAGTGGCCTTTGGGAGTGTTTGTGCGCTTGTCGGGCCTGAGGAATGGATTGTGGTGCAATTTGGGACTTAGTTTGCATCACTGGAGGCCTGCGTGGTGCGTCGGTGATGTTTGCGCGCAATTTGGACACAAGTGTTGGACTTCGGGTTTAAAAAGAAATTTCGTGGGAAATTGGAGGACCCATCGGGTGTTTGGAAGTGGTTTCGCGCGATTAAGATGTCAAAATTGGACTCCGGGCGAAGATTGGATAAAAGTTTACCTCTCCGGTCGCCTTCGGGAATTTTTTAGAGTTGGAATTTGGCAAATCGGATCAAGTGGGCATTCGGCAAATTTTCGGATGAGAATTTGGAGAAACGGTCATCGTTTTTGGATTCAGCGCGCGAAATCGCTAAGAATGGACTATTTACTTGCTTGATTTGGAGCCCGGATGAGTTGCGCGTTTTTCGAGGCATCGCGGCACGCATCCCGAGGCGAGGCGACGGCACGGATCCCGAGGCGGCTCAAGGCGCGCGGCGCGGGGTGCGATGCGCGCAGCTGGCGCGCGTTGGGAACGCGCGCCTGCGCGGGTCAGCGCAGGGGCCGCCACGTGGCGGCCCCCCGTTGGCGCCCGCGCGGGAGCAGGTGGGCGCGCCCGTGTGGCGCGCCCGTGTCCCGCGCCTGCGCGGGCGCGGTGTCACGCGCCCGTGTGGCGCGCGGACTGCGTGCCCGCGTGGCGCGCAGGGGCGCGGCCACGTGGCGCCGCGAGAGCGCGGCTGCCCCTGGTGCACCGCTTTTGTGCCGTGGACCGGCGGTTGGTGGAGCCTCATTGGTCGGTGCACCGTGGACCGGTGCACCGTGGACCACCCCTTTCTCCCCTTCTCTTTTTCTTCTTCTTATTTTTCCCCCGCACGCGTTTCCTCCTCTTCTTCTCCTTTCTTCTTCAACCGAGCGAGAGGGAGAGTGAGGGAGGAGATGGTGGGTGGTGCGGCGGTGTGTCGTGGGCCTCGTGGAGCCCGCGAAACGTTCCACTGGAGCCGTTTGGACGGCGCGACGCGTCGGGTAAGTCCCGTGTGTTTGTTTTTGCGGTATTTTTGGCACAGTTTTGGAGCGTTCTTTCGGACAGTGAATTGACCCTTTTGCTCTTATCTGTGTTAGGGACCGTGTTTTACTGTACCGTTTTGCGTGCGGTCCCCGACGGCGTGCTCCGTTTTGCGTGCGGACTCCGTTTTGCGTGCGGATTTCAGCACCGTGCACCGTTTTGCGTGCGGACTCCGGCACCGTGCACCGTTTTGCGTGCGGACTTCGTTTTGCGTGCGGACTCCGGCACCGTGCACCGTTTTGCGTGCGGACTTCGTTTTGCGCGCGGGCTTCGGCATCGTGCTCCGTTTTGCGTGCGGACTCCGGCGGCGTGCATCGTTTTGCGTGCGGATCGCGTGGAGGCCAATTGCAAGTGTCTACGAGCAATTGGCGGCAAATCGAGGTGGGTGGCCTTATCTCCAAGTTTTATGGACTGTACAGTAATTCTACTGATATGGGACTATGCATGATAGTTATTTCTTTGTGCAGCATGCTAGATTGTAGGAATTGTTATTCCTTTTATCATGTTAAATTGTAACTATCCTGGAACTTGACCTAGCACCCCCGTCATATGTTGCATGTGTAACCAGACCAGTAGAAAACCCTCACTTGGGCTAGGGTTATTTATGTTTAGACATCCACACTGTTCTTTCATTCCTGGACATAGTGTTATCCTCGCCCGGGTAGTGGGCCGAGAGGTCGGGACTTTCGTTTAGTGTGGGATGCATTTGCACTCGTGCTTGGGAGCAGAGTGGAGTCTGGTAGATGTAGTGGGTCGCTTTTCTATGCCGGGAGCCGTTTGGATAAACGGTAGTCCCGGGAGGTCTTCTACCCCTGTTGTGCTGTCGCCACTGTGTTAGTGGCAGTTGTGTGCTTGTGTTAGCTGGACCTAGAACCCAGAACCTTTTTGACATACACATGATTTTTAGTCTATCGATGTTTTCTTCCAAGCATCGAAGGGCCGCTGAAGTCTGTTCTTGTTTGATTGGACAAAGGCAACAGCCCTTCGGGGTTTGGGTAAATCCTTATTTTCTAACTGTTTTTCCTAAAAGAACTAAAAATCATTAAAATGAGTTTCTCCTCAAATTAAGATGATTTTTCAAAAAGGGAACTACTTTTAGTCCTCACCAGCGTGGGTTGAGTGAAAATGGTTTTCAGTAATTAATGTCACCCCGTTTTCGTGTAAACTTTCCCACTCGTAAGGATTCGAGTGGTCTGGGTTCTAGGGGCCATTCCTTTGTTGGGACGAAAGCCACGGGGGCCGAGCCTGGAACCTGTTCTTGTTTGATGGGGTTGTAGGTATCGGTCTCCCAGAACTTTCGGGCCCTAGTTGGTATCTTCTGCGTGTTGTACCGAGGTTGTCGTGTTCCCGAACTGTAAGGGGGCCGGGAACTTCGATAGGCGGAGCCTAGAGTCTGTTCTTGTTTGATAGGGTTCTTAGCACCAACCTATCGGGTTTTCCAAACCCTTATGGTGTCGGCCCTTCCTGAGTTATCGATGTGGTTGGTGTTCTGGTGTGGGAGCCGTTTGGAGTGACGGCGGTCCCAGCAGTTTGGTGCTTTGTTTTAGTGAGTTAGTGTTGTGAGCTTGAGTCGTTGAGGGTTCTCCGACATAGCCGTGAGAGTGTTTGGGCTTTTCATATTTGAGTCGAGGTTCTTTTCCGACTGAGTTGAGGTTCGAGCTTTGAGATACCGATCTGTTTGATCGTGGATTATAGCCTGCTGAGCCTAGCCTTTTTGCCAGTTACGAGATACTTGAGATACTTGAGTTCGTTGGGGTCGCTCCCCTCGAGCTACGCCCCGGGTGCGATGATGATTCCGAGCCTGACGAGGCTGCGATGATGCGACTAGTTGATACACTAGAGTTCGCTTGAGATTGAGATAGTCCTTGAGGGACACCCTACGTAAGTCCGTTCCTCCGGGATGTGCGGCAGTAGATGAGCGCAGGTTTGTTTGACTGGTCCAAAGTGGGACAGTCATTGAGATTGGGTGACATTGAGAGAGTGTTGGCATAGCATGTGTCATAGTAGAGTTTTCTTTGAGCATAGTACTTGTGTCATATCGTCAGTAGTGAGTAGATGCATCATATTATCTTCTGTTCCACTACTTGAGCATCTAGACAGAGGCATAGTAGCTGTAGAGATATCCTTTTCCAGTTCTTTTCCTTCGTATACTTTGTTACTTTATGCCTCTAGTAGACTTAGTGGGCAGACCGTTGGGCTTGTTGACGGCACCCACTGAGAACTACTATGGGAAGTAGTTCTCACACCCGTCGTGGTGTCTTTTTCCCCAGGGGCTTTGTCACGCCCCGGGTGCAAATCAGGACCCGGGCCCGTCTACAGATCCGCCGTGCACATGGGATTTCCCACGTACACGAAGCGCTGGTAACCTGCTCAAATATTCAAAGTACAATAAAAGAGCATAATACAGAGCTGAAATAGAAGAACCACATAGTATCTCAGACTGGAACTACAAATACAGCTGTAATATGTACAATAATCTCCCAGCTCACCAAAATAATACAACCAGCTGGCGGAAGCCAGACCCAAAATAAAAGGAGAATCTCACAGTCTGAGTGGAGGGTACAACATCTATCTACAGCTCTCAGTCTCCCAGGAGATCTATCTATTCAGCGATCCCCTTACCTCGATCAGCTGCCGATGGCCTAGCAGCTCCCGCAGATGACTCTGCAAAATAAAGGAGAAGGAAGAAACAGAAAACAATAATGGGGGTGAGAACTACCAGATAAACCAGCAGCCTCCCCTAGTGGGTAAAACCTCAACTCTGACGCACCCACTAGGACTACTAGAGGCAAAAAGGGAAAGTGGTAGATACAAAAGATGCTGAAACAGGAAAACTATCACCATTATGCTGTCAAAACTGTATGCATGCATCAGAAATAGTATCTGACCAAATAAACCCAATCTAGTCACCAGTAACAACTGGTATTGCCTGCTCAGCGGAATCTGCACACACGGCTCGAAACCGCGGGATCGGCCCGCACGGCTCGCATCCCAACATAAAGCGGAATCTGCACACACGGCTCGAAACCGCGGGATCGGCTCGCACGGCTCGCATCCCAACATGAGTATCAGACCGGCACACACGGCTGGGTCCGAGAAAGCACACCTCCGGAGTGGCACTCGAGGGGAGCGACCCACACGAGTAAAATATCTCTGTCATCAGTATCACAAGTATCTCTGTAGCACATGTCTCAATATAGCAGGACTGGATCATAACCATGATCAAAGTGGGAAACTCCATCCACTATAGGAACCCAATCCCCAACTGATGCAATAAATAAACCAAACTCAACCCCAATCTGATGCAAGGATAAACATCTGGTCAACCGCCTACTGTCCGCGGTCACCGCAATACCCCACAAGTCCACAATCTAGCACAACCTTGGCTACACTATCCCAAACCCCTGCTCACACTTGAGCAACAACATCTGAATGCAAAGGACAACAATGAAACATGTTCAAATCCCAATATGATAGTGTAGCAATGAATAGTGGCCTTACCTGATGTCCGGGCATGCATGCAACTGTCTTTATTTTTAAAAGTTGTAAAATAGTGTCAAAGGTTTAAAACAATTGATTTACTGAATAAAAGTCATTTGCATGCGAGATCATAGCCTTTGTCTCAATCACAGTGTCCCAATATAAGTCATCATATCATTTGTGGGGTTATATTAAATTTTAGGGGAGTTTGTCCCAGCGGTCCTTGTCATTTGTCATATTAATTTGTCCCAATGGTTCTCATTAATTGTCCTGTTAGTTGTCCTGTTAGTAGTCCTGTTAGTAGTCCTGTTAGTAGTCCTGTTAGTAGTCCCAATGGTTCTCATTAATTGTCCTGTTACTTTGTCCCAATTGTTCCATTAATTGTCATATTTTAGGGGATTTCTAGTAATCCCAGTGAGCTTGTCAAAAATGAGGTAAGCAACAACCGCCCACCTCGAGCAGCTCAAACAACACCCCAGGTAGTCTCCTGGCTGTCCACAGTCCTCAAATCCTGCAAATCAACGCACCCGGTCAAAATAACTCCTAAAAAGTACAATATTTGCTGTTTTTCAGACAGCACGGGAAAAGAGGAATTTTTCACCTCTAAAATGAGCTCCTAAAATCCCAGAAAAATCACGGTTGCGTTCCTCGCGAAGAGTAGATCAAAATCGACTCTTAAAACGCCTCGATCTGACGCTCCTACGTCAAGATAAAAATCGGAGAAGTCGGTGCTGTCCAAAAATTACCACAGCAAAAAGGGGGGTCAAAGAGGACCTAAAAACTGTGCCAAAAGTACGAAACGGAGCAAAATGATCAACACGGAAATCGAAGCCCTACCTCTTACGGTCGCGCTGTCGCAAAAATCGTCCAAAAATTCCACCTGGTTAGCCCGCAGTGAATTTTCGACGGAACTGCGACGGGAAATGGGCCTAAAAAGAAAATCGTCGCAGTGCGCCGCGTCGCAGATATCTCACTATCTGTAACTCCAGAAATTCTGAGATTCTAGAGAGAGAAAGAGGAGAGAGAGAGGAACAACTTTCGTATTCAGAGTTTTCTCTGATTCTCTCTCTTGGCACGCAAATCGAGGTGCAAAGAGAGGGGGGTGAGGGGCTCTTATATAGTGGGCCAAAAGGGAATATTCCCTCACGGAATCCAGATCCGAACACGAAACACCGAAACGAGCCAACCAGGAAGCGCCACGTGTCGCCCAAACAGGAAACAGCCGGTGCAGGGCCAATGGAAAGGCGCCACGTGTCCACGTGGGGCGTGTGTCTGCCCCGTGCTCCGGGTTTTCCGGAAGGTTGTCGGCCTATAGGAGCTGCCACGTGTCACCGTCCCACGGGCTTCTAGAAGCCGGCCCACCAATGGGAAGCTGCCACGTGGCAGATGGAACCCTCGGTGCTCCTGGTGCACGCCTGGCCCATGGACCGCGCACCCGAGCCCTGCCCGCGCCTGCCCGCGCCGCCCGCGCCGCTTTCCTCCGCGCTCCGCCGCTGCCCCGCCGCTGCGCCGCTGCCCGCCGCCGTGCGCCGCCGCCCGCCGCCGCTCGCCGGCCCGCCGCCGGCCGGAACAGTAATTCCGGCCGGCGGTTACTGTTCCGGCGTGAACAGTACCGGTGCCGAAAAAATAAAGCGAATATACCGTTTTGACCGTTTTCGCGCGCTGAGTCCAAATACGCCGTCCGTTTCGCCAAATTCTCATCCGAAATTTTGCCGAAAGCTCCCGAAAATTCCCGTTTGCTCCGATTTTCGCGCAAGTCTATTTTAAATATCCAATTTCAATTCTACAAGCTCCATGCACTGTACAAGCTCCCCGCAGTCACTGTTTAATGTTGCACAGTTCCTGCGGGAGTCCGGATCATCACATCCTCCCCCACTAAAAAGAGTTTCGTCCTCGAAACGAGACTCAACAACAATCCTCAGTCCGATGTCTCGAATAAGTAGGGGTGGGCATCCCTCATCTCCGACTCGAGCTCCCATGTAGCCTCGCGCTCGTCATGATTGCCCCATTGGATTTTCACATAGGGAATGGCCCGATTGCGCAATTCTCTCACCTCTCGATCCAGAATTCGCAGTGGGCGCTCCTCATACCTCAAATCCTCGCTGATCTCCAGCGGTGTGAAGTCGATGACGTGCGATGGGTCGAAGACATACTTCCTCAAAGTAGAGACATGAAATACATTATGGACACCAGCAAGCCTCGGAGGAAGTGCAAGTCGGTAGGCAACTGGCCCGATACGCTCCAATACCTCAAAGGGTCCAATATATCGGGGGCTAAGCTTCCCACGAATGCCGAACCTCCTGATTCCTTTGGACGGCGAGACTTTCAGGAATACATGATCACCAACCTGAAACTCTAAGTCTCGTCGCCGAACATCGGCATAACTCCTTTGTCGGCTTTGGGCGGTCTGAAGATGCTGTCGGATCACTCGGACCTTCTCTTCTGCCTCTAACAAGACATCTGGTCCCAAGGTCCGCCTCTCGCCCACGTCACTCCAATAAAGTGGTGATCGACACTTGCGTCCATACAATGCTTCAAACGGAGCCATCTGAATGCTCGCTTGAAAGCTATTGTTGTACGCGAACTCAGCTAAAGATAAGTGTCGAATCCACCCTCCGCCGAAATCCAAGACGCAAGCCCTCAGCATGTCCTCCAGGATTTGTATCGTCCGCTCAGACTGCCCATCAGTCTGCGGATGAAAAGCCGTACTGAACCTGAGTTCAGTCCCCAAGGCTGTTTGCAAACTTTTCCAGAAATGCGAAACAAACCTCGGGTCTCTATCTGATACAATGGAGGCTGGTACTCCATGTAATCTCACTATCTCATCCAGATATAACTGGGCTAGCCGCTCAAGTGGCCACGTAGTCTGCATGGGCAGAAAGTGCGCGACTTGGTAAGTCGATCCACGACTACCCAGATAGCGTCTGCTCCTCCCTGTGCCCTCGGAAGTCCGACCACGAAATCCATCGTAATGTGGTCCCATTTCCACTGGGGAATTGGGAGACTTTGTAACTTGCCAGCTGGCACTCGATGCTCAGCTTTCACCTGCTGACAAGTTAAACACTGAGCCACAAATCTCCCGATATCCCTTTTCATGCCTTTCCACCAGAAATGTGCCTTGAGGTCCTTATACATCTTAGTCCCACCAGGATGTAGGGTATAAGGTGTATAATGGGCCTCTCGCAATATCTGCTCTCGGATCTCTGCATCCGCTGGCACACATGCTCGGTTCCTGTACCTCAGTACTCCCGAGGCATCTACCGAAAAGTCCCCAGACTGATTACTCGGAATTTGATCTCTAATCCTGGTCAAGTGGGGGTCCTCACTCTGTTTTTCCTTGATCCGGTCTAGTAGCGTGGGCTGCACGACTAAAGATGTCAGTCTAGCAGAGACCCCAGGGGACACAACCTCTACCTCGAGTCGTCTCATCTCTTCTAATAGCGGTGCCTGGTCTGTGATCAACATAGACAAACTTTGCACCGCTCTCCTACTCAAGGCGTCAGCGACCACATTAGCTTTGCCTGGGTGGTAGAGAATATCCACATCATAATCCTTTAATAGCTCTAACCACCTACGTTGCCTCAAATTCAGCTCCTTTTGCGTGAACAGGTACTTTAGGCTCTTGTGGTCGGTGTAGATTTCACAGTGCTCTCCATACAGGTAATGACGCCAAAGCTTTAGTGCAAACACTACAGCAGCAAGCTCAAGTCATGGGTAGGGTAATTCTTCTCGTAATCTTTGAGTTGCCTTGATGCATAAGCAATTACCCTCCCTTCTTGCATCAACACACAACCAAGTCCACTGTGTGATGCGTCGCTGTAGATCACATATCCTTTCCCCATAACAGGAAGGGAAAGGATAGGAGCGGTCATAAGTCTAGTCTTCAGCTCCTCAAAACTTTTCTGACAATCCTCACTCCAGATAAACTTCACTCCTTTACGCGTCAAGCGAGTGAGGGGTGTGGAAAGCTTCGCAAAGCCTTCCACAAACCGACGGTAATACCCAGCTAAACCCATAAAGCTACGTACCTCAGAAACCGTCGTCGGTCGGGGCCAATCACGGACTGCCTCAATCTTTGCTGGGTCTACTGCCACTCCTGCGGCAGAAATCACATGGCCCAAGAAGACTACCTCCCGAAGCCAAAACTCGCACTTTGCCAGCTTGGCATACAACTTCTTCTCTCGCAGAAGTTGCAGCACAATCTTTAAGTGCTCCTCATGCTCAATATCACTTCGGGAGTAGATCAAGATATCATCAATGAACACTACTACGAATCGATCCAAGTATGGTCGGAAGATTCGGTTCATTAAATCCATGAATGCGGCAGGGGCATTAGTTAGCCCAAAAGGCATAACTGTAAACTCATAATGCCCGTACCGTGATCTAAATGCCGTTTTCGGAATATCCTCGGCCTTCACCTTCAACTGGTGGTAACCGGATTGTAGATCTATCTTAGAGAAGACACAAGACCCTTGCAGCTGATCAAAAAGATCATCAATGCGCGGCAAAGGGTACTTGTTCTTGATGGTCACTTTGTTTAATTCCCTATAATCCACACAAAGTCGAAGTGACCCATCTTTCTTCTTCACGAATAGCACCGGCGCTCCCCAAGGCGATACACTCGGCCTAATAAAGCCCTTATCCATTAAATCTTGGAGTTGCGCCTTAAGCTCTCGTAACTCAGCCGGTGCCATCCGGTAAGGAGCCTTTGAGATTGGCGCAGTTCCTGGAACTACGTCAATCACAAACTCAATCTCCCTATCTGGCGGCATGCTAGTCAGCTCAGGTGGAAAAACATCCGGAAACTCGCGGGCAATTGGGATATCCTTGAGTTCCGGCGCCGCCGTAGGCCCCTCAACAACACTAGCCAAAAAGGCTACACATCCTCGACGGATCATTTGCCTCGCTCGGGAAGTCGAAACCATAGAGGCAAAGAAAGCACTCTGACATCCCCGGTATACCAACATCTCCTGGCCTGGCTCTCTAAAAGTGACGGTTCTTGCGGCACAATCAATAGTCGCAAAGTACCGAGCCAGCCAGTCCATTCCGAGGATCACATCGAAGTCCTTCAGCTGTCTCAAGACCAACAGGTCTACTGGCATAATCCAGGACTCGATTTGCATCGGGCAGGACCAACAGCACTCCTCCACGTGCAAAGTGTGATCGGGAATCTGAACCTCTCGTGCACGTGGTAAAGGTCCTACCTCTATCCCATGTAATGATGCAAATGATTTACTAATAAAAGAATGCGATGCTCCAGTATCAAATAATGTACGAGTCCTAATGCCAGAAAGTAGGGTGATACCTGCCACCACGTGATCTGCTGCCGAAGAGTCCTCTACCTGCGCAGCATACACTCGCCCACTCTGAGCTGGAGGGCGATAATCCGTGGGGTAGGAAGAAGATGGTCTGCTCGCTGGAGCATATGGCCGCTGAGCCGTCGACCGTTGCTGTGATGAAGATGGAGCAGATGCTGAAGAGGGGGTGGTGGGGGCCGAAAAGGGGCACGAAGCTTGAATGTGCCCTGGCTGTCCACATCTATAGCAGCGACCCCACCGCTGGTCGCAGGTGTTGGAAAAATGCAGACCTCCGCAGAAAATACAATTACCGGGGGCTCGTGGTTGTCGGGGTTGCTGTTGAGACTGCCGCTGTCGCTGATGCTGCCGCTGCGACCCACGCTGCGACGACTGTGATCTTTGCTGCTGTTGCCGCTTCTGGGATCCACCAGGCCCTCGTCGTTCGGTCCGTCCTTGGCCGGGGAACTGCGGCTGCGGCGGTCGTGGCGGCCTCCACGAACTAGATTGTCCCCCAACCTCCGGTGCCGGTCGCTTCGCCCCCGGGATCACTACGGGAGCTGGAGCTACCTCCCCCATCACTACCTCCCCGCACTCAACGTAGAGTGCCTGCTCCATCGAGGCCTCCAAGGTCTGCAACCTACGCGAGCGAACCAATTGAAAAAGGCCCCGGCGCAATCCTCGCTCGAACATGTAGATCCGGTGCGCCTCGTCCCTGGCCACGTTCGGTACACATGCCAACAATTGATTGAAATTGGCAATGTACTCGTGTACGGGCCGATCTCCTTGGCGAAGGTTTCTCAACTGCTCCTCCAACCTCTGCCGGACGCTTTCTGGGAAGAAAGCCCCGAGAAGGAGATTGCGGAACTCCGCCCAGGCCAAGAGCTGAGCCCCAGGCGGACCCGCCGGTCGAACACGCCGCCACCAAGCTTCGGCGTTGTGTTCCAAAAAGTTCGTCGCCAATATCACCTGATATCGCTCCTCGATAAACAACGTCTCAAAACGTCGCTCCATTGCCGTGATCCACGACTCTGCCTCCCACGGCTCAGTATTTTGCCCCGAAAAATGGGGCGGGTCAAATTTGCGGAACCTTATCAACAAGTCCACCAATCCCCGCTGCTCTGCCGGTGTAAGAGATCCCGTCAACCCAGACGGTTGTCCACCAGTACCCCGAGCAATAGGGGATGCCGGGGTCACCGGTACAACTGGAGGATTCACAGCAGGGGAAGAAGGTACGGGAGAATTCTCTGAAGGGGCTACAACAGGCTGAGCCCTCTGCTCTAACATCTGCGTCAGCCGACCCATAGCCTCCTCCTGACGCCGAACAGCCTCGGACATCTGGGCCATCTGAGCCTGCAACTCTTGCACCTCACTCTGCTGGACCTGCTCGAACTCCTCTGGCTCGGGCTCAGGGGAATCCAGCTGAGAACGCGTCAACATCCTACGTCGCGGAGGCATCCTACCACAAGAAACCACACTCAGTATCGGAACCCCACACGACCCAATCTAGCGAAAGTCAAAGACATTCCCCTATTCCTGTGACTTTATGTTGTCTGCAGCCAACATAACTGTCCACCAGAAATAGGCTATGTCGACCCCTCTTCTCTCACTGGAAGAGTCAAACAAAATAAATCGACGACTTTCGCAAAATGCCACGTCTCTCATGCCCTATTATCCTAGGGTCTGCCAAAAGCCTAGGGTTTCCTAAGTCCCAACTGAACTATCCCTAAGCTCTGATACCAACTTAATCTGTCACGCCCCGGGTGCAAATCAGGACCCGGGCCCGTCTACAGATCCGCCGTGCACATGGGATTTCCCACGTACACGAAGCGCTGGTAACCTGCTCAAATATTCAAAGTACAATAAAAGAGCATAATACAGAGCTGAAATAGAAGAACCACATAGTATCTCAGACTGGAACTACAAATATGCTGTAATATGTACAATTATCTCCCAGCTCACTTAAAATAATACAACCCGCTGGCGGAAGCCAGACCCAAAATAAAAGGAGAATCTCACAGTCTGAGTGGGGGGTACAACATCTATCTACAGCTCTCAGTCTCCCAGGAGATCTATCTATTCAGCGATCCCCTTACCTCGATCAGCTGCCGATGGCCTAGCAGCTCCTGCAGATGACTCTGCAAAATAAAGGAGAAGGAAGAAACAGAAAACAATAATGGGGGTGAGAACTACCAGATAAACCAGCAGCCTCCCCTAGTGGGTAAAACCTCAACTCTGACGCACCCACTAGGACTACTAGAGGCAAAAAGGGAAAGTGGTAGATACAAAAGATGCTGAAACAGGAAAACTATCACTATTATGCTGTCAAAACTGTATGCATGCATCAGAAATAGTATCTGACCAAATAAACCCAATCTAGTCACCAGTAACAACTGGTATTGCCTGCTCAGCGGAATCTGCACACACGGCTCGAAACCGCGGGATCGGCCCGCACGGCTCGCATCCCAACATAAAGCGGAATCTGCACACACGGCTCGAAACCGCGGGATCGGCTCGCACGGCTCGCATCCCAACATGAGTATCAGACCGGCACACACGGCTGGGTCCGAGAAAGCACACCTCCGGAGTGGCACTCGAGGGGAGCGACCCACACGAGTAAAATATCTCTGTCATCAGTATCACAAGTATCTCTGTAGCACATGTCTCAATATAGCAGGACTGGATCATAACCATGATCAAAGTGGGAAACTCCATCCACTATAGGAACCCAATCCCCAACTGATGCAATAAATAAACCAAACTCAACCCCAATCTGATGCAAGGATAAGCATCTGGTCAACCGCCTACTGTCCGCGGTCACCGCAATACCCCACAAGCCCATAATCTAGCACAACCGTGGCTACACTATCTCAAACCCCTGCTCACACTTGAGCAACAACATCTGAATGCAAAGGACAACAATGAAACATGTTCAAACCCCAATATGATAGTGTAGCAATGAATAGTGGCCTTACCTGATGTCCCGGGCATGCATGCAACTGTCTTTATTTTTAATAGTTGTAAAATAGGGTCAAACGTTTAAAACAATTGATTTACTGAATAAAAGTCATTTGCATGCGAGACCATAGCCTTTGTCTCAATCACATTGTCCCAATATAAGTCATTATATCATTTGTGGGGTTATATTAAATTTTAGGGGAGTTTGTCCCAACGGTCCTTGTCATTTGTCATATTAATTTGTCCCAATGGTTCTCATTAATTGTCCTGTTAGTTGTCCTGTTAGTAGTCCTGTTAGTAGTCCTGTTAGTAGTCCTGTTAGTAGTCCCAATGGTTCTCATTAATTGTCCTGTTACTTTGTCCCAATTGTTCCAGTTAATTGTCATATTTTAGGGGATTTCTAGTAATCCCAGTGAGCTTGTCAAAAATGAGGTAAGCAACAACCGCCCACCTCGAGCAGCTCAACCAACACCCCAGGTAGTCTCCTGGCTGTCCACAGTCCTCAAATCCTGCAAATCAGCGCACAGCTGGTCAAAATAACTCCTAAAAAGTACAATATTTGCTGTTTTTCAGACAGCACGGGAAAAGAGGAATTTTTCACCTCTAAAATGAGCTCCTAAAATCCCAGAAAAATCACGGTTGCGTTCCTCGCGAAGAGTAGATCAAAATCGACTCTTAAAACGCCTCGATCTGACGCTCCTACGTCAAGATAAAAATCGGAGAAGTCGGTGCTGTCCAAAAATTACCACAGCAAAAAGGGGGGTCAAAGAGGACCTAAAAACTGTGCCAAAAGTACGAAACGGAGCAAAATGATCAATACGGAAATCGAAGCCCTACCTCTTACGGTCACGCTGTCGCAGAAATCGTCCAAAAATTCCACCTGGTTAGCCCGCAGTGAATTTTCGACGGAACTGCGACGGGAAATGGGCCTAAAAAGAAAATTGTCGCAGTGCGCCGCGTCGCAGATATCTCACTATCTGTAACTCCAGAAATTCTGAGATTCTAGAGAGAGAAAGAGGAGAGAGAGAGGAACAACTTTCGTATTCAGAGTTTTCTCTGATTCTCTCTCCTTGGCACGCAAATCGAGGTGGAATGAGAGGGGGGTGAGGGGCTCTTATATAGTGGGCCAAAAGGGATATTCCCTCACGGAATCCAGATCCAAACACGAAACACCGAAACGAGCCAACCAGGAAGCGCCACGTGTCGCCCGAACAGGAAACAGCCGGTGCAGGGCCAATGGAAAGGCGCCACGTGTCCACGTGGGGCGTGTGTCTGCCCCGTGCTCCGGGTTTTCCGGAAGGTTGTCGGCCTATAGGAGCATGCCACGTGTCACCGTCCCACGGGCTTCTAGAAGCTGACCCACCAATGAGAAGCTGCCACGTGGCAGCTGGAACCCTCGGTGCTCCTGGTGCACGCCTGGCCCATGGACCGCGCACCCGAGCCCTGCCCGCGCCTGCCCGCGCCTGCCCGCGCCGCTTTCCTCCGCGCTCCGCCGCTGCCCCGCCGCTGCGCCGCTGCCCGCCGCCGTGCGCCGCCGCCCGCCGCCGCTCGCCGGCGGCCGCCGCCGGCCGGAACAGTAATTCCGGCCGGCGGTTACTGTTCCGGCGTGAACAGTACCCGGAAGCCGAAAAATAAAGCGAATATACCGTTTTGACCGTTTTCGCGCGCTGAGTCCGATTTTGCCGTCCGTTTCGCCAAATTCTCATCCGAAATTTTGCCGAAAGCTCCCGAAAATTCCCGTTTGCCCCGATTTTCGTGCCAAGTCTATTTTAAATATCCAATTTCAATTCTACAAGCTCCATGCACTGTACAAGCTCCCCGCAGTCACTGTTTAATGTTGCACAGTTCCTGCGGGAGTCCGGATCATCAC
>CM054941.1:21007488-21027674 GCA_029168755.2 Tillandsia fasciculata
AAAACAAGCTACCTGATCCGGCTTTTGGTTCCTGGATACGTTGGCTATCCAGTTTGTAAGTTTCCGGTGCCCTCTAATTCCAACAGTGAGACATTATTTGATAATATTGAGGGACATTTTATGTTGCTAGGATAGTGGAGTATGACATGCTGTATGATAAATCCAGATTGTGCCAGAAGGCATCTGGATAGTTCTATTATGATTTTTTTTTTTATCATTGCATATGACTATAGCCTACAGAGTCATATTGAGTTGACAATGATATATGCTATACTTGACTGAGGTTGCACTCCTTGAGTGCCACTCCGGAGGTTTGGATGAGCGATTGGTATGGGCCAGACAATAGTCTACGTGTAGCAGACCACTATAGGTAGTGGCCATGAGGCGGAGCATGCTTGACTAGATTATTGAGTCCGCCAATAAGATTAGGTGATATGACATTACTTGTTCAGATATATCAGTTGATGTATGTTTATAGTTTTCTTCCTTGTCTTTCTTCAGGACAATACATCTAGGTGGGCTTCTAGCCGCCGAAATCGATGGACTAACTCCTATGTCTATTCTACATTATTTAGCATGTGAGATGCATGATACTCTGTAGACATAATAGAGATTCCAGTCATATGTCGCCGAAATCGATGGACTAACACCTATGTCTATTCTTCATTATTTAGCATGTGAGATGCATGATACTCTGTAGACATAGTAGAGATTCTAGTCATATGTTGTATACATGTCTATTGAGTAGAGCTATAAGGATGATTGTATTATCCATGATTATTTGATATTTCTATCAAGATTGATATATATATATATATATACACACACACACACACACATGTTGCAGACATATCATAGATTATCTTGTATATTAATAATTAACTAGATAGTGAGAAACTATTTATTGCCAATGTTAGTGGGCGATATGATATTGTGAGACATTATTTGATAATATTGAGGGACATTTTATGTTGCCAGGATAGTGGGGTATGACATACTATATGATATATCCAGATTGTGCCAGAAGGCATCTGGATAGTTCTATTATGATATTTTTTATCATTGCATATGATTATAGCCTGCAGAGCCATATTGAGTTGACAATGGCATATTCTATGCTCGACAGAGGTTGCACTCCTTGAGTACCACTCTGAAGGTTAGGCTGAGCGATTGGTATGGGCCAGACAGTAGTCTGCATGTAGCAGACCACTATAGGTAGGGGCTAGACATGAGGCGGCGCAGGCTTGACTAGATTATTGAGTCTGCCAATGAGATTAGGTGATATGACATTACTTGTTCAGATATATCAGTTGGTGTATGTTTATAGTTTATAATTTATCTGTTTACAGTTTCAGCTGACAATTATTATCTTAGCGCCATGGTAGTGGTAATTTACAATTCTAATTATTATATTATGTTTTTATACAGCTCAGTTACTATTTTTGTCTCGAGTATATCTAGTGGTGTAGGTCGTCGTAATTGGCGACTGTTATCTACTAGGAACTATCATTCAGTAGTTCTCGTACCCTCCTTTGTTGTTTTCCCTTTTAGAGCCCTCGGTACCAATTGTTGATCGAGGTAAGAGTATTGTGGATTAGTTAGCATCTCCTATCTAGTCATGCATGTAGTAGGACCACCAGTGGATGTATATAGCAGGTTGTACATATATAGAGTTTTGAGGATTGGCAAGGCCGGAAGTGTTGTATTTTATTTTGAAATATTGTATATGAGAATGTATACATGTATAGTTTTTGCTATGTTATGTAGTTATTTTCATACTCTAATATCTGTCATGTTTAGTAGTTGACTCCTAGGATATTTATTTAGTTGTGAAGTCCTAGCATTGCTTGTTTGAGATAGATGATTTTAAACGGTTCGTACCCGAAGGCTTCCACTATAGTCCAGGATATGACAGATTAATTTGATATCAGAGCCTAGAAATGTGTTAAATAGACTTAGAAAACCCTAAACATTTGGCATACCCTAGAAAATAAGATGTACGAGACGTAATTTGTAACAAAAGTTTGCAAATTGAGTTATGTGAATACTTCAATGAAAGTTGAAGAGTAATCGAAGAAGATGTGTCTTTTCCTACTATATAATTATGTTGGCAGTAAACAAAATAATATTGCGGAGAAAAAGGGGTATTCATATAGACTTTCATTTGATTGGGTCGATAGTGTAATTTGTATAATTGATATATGTTTTGATTTCATGTGATCATGATGCCACCGCATACGCAACCACTGACAAGATCAACCGGAGCACAACCTGACAAGCAAGATCAGACTAGCTCCAGTGATTTACGGGAGCTTAGAGAGCAGATGGCTGGGATGATAGGGGTGGTAGAGAGGCTGTGTTAGTTATTGGCACAACAGACGAGAACTACATAGTGAGTCCCTGAACTGCATGTACCACCATCGACTACCCTAGTAGACACTTCGATGACTGCAGTACCTCCAGTAGGAACCATCCCTGTGACACCGATGCCTGTTGAAGAAATGCTGAGGGCTAGTTAGGCAGTTTCTAAGGCTGAGTAGGAGCGGGCTCGAGCAAGGTTAACAGATTTCGAGAGATTTGACCTACCCCGGTTTAGTGGGCAGAGTACAGAGCCCTGGGTAGTAGAGGTTTGGGTTGGAGACATGGAGAGACTCTTTGAGGATCTATTCATCCCTGTGAGAAATCAGATACATTTGGCAGTTCATTATCTTGAGGGTGGTGCTCGTGCTTGGTAGAGGAGGGCTAGGGCGAGTAGGCATGAGGATGCACCGCTAATGACATGGACAAAGTTCCGGGGAATGTTGTTTGCTTTATATTTTTTGAACAGTGTGAAGCTGAAATTGGAAGATTGTTTTGAAGAAACTTTGATAGGGTGATCGATCAGTCTAGGAGCATGTGAGGGAGTGCACCCGTCTCTTGAACTGTGTACCTTTTGCAGATCGAGATGAGAAGCATAAATTTATTTATTTGAGAGAGGCTTGTGACTAGAGATTTATCCACTAGTACAGGGAGATCATCTCAGGACATTAGATGAGTCTATTGATATAGCACTGTAGGCGAAGAGATGTGTGGCGGTGATGAGGGAGCAAGTAGAGGAGTCTAAGGTTATGAATAGAGGGAAATTAAGAAAAAAAAAATGACCTGTAGAGAGTCAGGCGAAGCAGTCAAGCCTTAGGAGACCACCGAAATATTCATGATTTCGTGCTTTGAGTCATGGATCTTTTGCGGGATGGAGGTCTGGAGGACGCCGACAACAGTCACGACAGCCATAGCAGAGGAGATGTGCGATATATGAGGGACCGCACCCGTCGCACCAGTGTGCTCAACGCAAGGGTAGATGTTTCCGCTATGGATAGGCGGAGCATATGTGGTCAACGTGTCCTTGAACAGCCTCACCAACACCATCGATAGCTTCTACGCCACGACAGATGTCAAGAGCTCCATCAGTATTTACACTTACCAATCGAGAATCAGCTCCACACTCGACTGAGAGGCAGGCACAAGCCCCGAGTGGACGTGTGTATGCAGCGCAGGTGGAGGATGCCTCAGCAGCTGACCGAAAGATCGAATTTTGACTATAGGGATTTGAGCTACAGTATTATTTGATACTGGTGCATAGCATTTTTTTGTGAGTTGAGCATTTACATTACTACACGGGCTGTTGGTAGAGACATTACTGCATGTACATTAGGTTTAGATTCCTAATTATCTATTGCATATGGAGAAGTGTTGTGTCATGTCCAGTGTAGTTAGGACAGTGGATTGTGCCTGCAGATCTGTTGGTATTAGGGCAATTAGAGAATTTTGATATAGCTTTAGGGATGGATTAGCTTGCTCGCTATTTTGCGATTATTGATTGTGGAGAGAAGGCTATGATATTTCGCAAGTCGGATCAAAAAGAATTTTTATACAAAGGCTGTAGAAATACACTGTTTGCCACAATGATCTCTACATTAAAGGCAAAACAGTTGATGGTGAAATGTGTACAACTTTTTGGCAACTGTAATTGAGGTGCCTATGGTGGCGCCAAAACTTGAGGACATTCCTGTTGTCCGAGAGTTTTCAAATGTGTTTCCTCATGAGTTGAGTAGTATGCCACAAGATAGAGAGATAGATTTTGTGATTGACATAGTGCCAAAAACTGCGTCGATCTCCAAGGCACCCTATAGAATGGTATTTGATTGAGCTAAGAGAGTTAAAGACACAACTAGAAGATTTAATGGATAAAGGATTTATGAGACCTAATGTGTCACCTTGAGGTGCATTGGTGTTGTTTGTAAAAAAGAAGATGGGTCATTAAGACTATGTGTTGACCACAGAGAACTGAATAAAGTGACCATTAAGAATAAGTATTCTTTATCACACATTGATTATCTATTTGATCAACTATAAGGATTTTCTATGTTATCAAATATTGATTTGCAATCAAGATATCATCAATTAAAGGTGAAATATAAGGATATTTTCAAGACGACTTTAAGGATACGGTAGGGATTATGAGTTTATAGTTATGCTATTTGAATTGATGAATGCCCCTGCCTTATTTATGGATTTGATGATATAGTATTCAACCTGTATTTAGATCAGTTTATTGTAGTATTTATTAATGATATCTTCATATACTCTTGAAGTGATGGAGAGTATAGGAAGCATTTGATGCTTGTATTGAAAATTTTGAGAAAAAAAAAATTATGTAAAGTTGAAGAAGTGTGAATTTTGCCTTCGAGTGGCTGCATTTCTGGATCATGTGATTTTAGCGGTTGGTATTGTTGCGGATCCAAAGAAATTGAAACAATTCAGAATTGGTCCTGACCAATGATTATTATCAAGGTGAGGAGTTTCTTGGGATTGGCTGGATATTATTGCCGGTTTGTGGAAGGTTTTGTGTAACTTTCTACACCCTTCACTCACTTAACTCATAAAGGAACTAAGTATGTGTGGAGTGAGGAATGTTAGAGTAGCTTTTAGGAATTGAAGAGTCGATTGATATCAGCATTGCCCTTCCAGTCATGAGAGAATGATTTATAATATATAGTGATGTGTCACACAGTGGCTTGGAATGTATGTTGATACAACATTGTAGGGTGATTGTTTATACTAAACGACAATTAAAGAAATATGAGAATAATTACCCTACTCATGATTTGGAGATAACCGATGTTGTTTTTTCACTAAATCTCTAACGTCATTACTTATATTGTAAGAACTGTGAGATCTACATTGATCATAAAAAGTCTCAAATATCTGTTTATCTATAAAGAGTTAAATTTTAAACAGCATCAGTGGTTGGAGCTACTGAAAAATTATGATGTGACAATATTATATCACCCCAGTAAAGCTAATGTGATAGCAGATGCACTGAATTGCAAATTGCTGAAGAATCTAAGTATGATTGTCACGCCCCGGGGTCGGAACTGTACCCCGGGCTCGCCAACAGATCCGCCGCCCCTACGGGAAGCCCCGTAGAGACGTAGCGTCTAACCTGCAAGAATAGAACAACTATACTAACAGATATCAGAGCTGTAAAAGAAAAGTAACTATGAACAGAAAGTAGAACAGTCTCTCATAAAATATACATAATATCCTCACCAGAATACAGAAGTCTCTCCAAAGAAACCAAAAGAGTACAACTCGATCCCTCACTACAAGATCTCTCAAACATGACACAACCAAAAAGAACATCAGGGTACCTCTATCACTCGCTGAAGCTGAAGGGGGAAAGGGATCTATCCCGCGACTCCCTTACCTCAGTCTGAAGAAACAGCAGCTGGAGCGGCAACAGGAACAGCAAGAACAGGCGTAGAAGTCCCTGGGGAAAAGACACCACGACGGGTGTGAGAACTACATCCCACAGTAGCTCTCAGTGGGTGCCGTCAACAAGCCCAACGGTCTGCCCACTAAGTGTACTAAAGGCAAAAGAAAGCAAATGCAGTGCTGAAGAGAAAAGAACTGGAAGATAAACTCTACAGCTACTACGCCCCTATCTAGATGCTCAAAAAGCGGGACAGATGAAAATATGATGCATCTGCTCGGAAGAACTCAATCCTCAACAACCGGTACACCAACCCGGTAAATAGCTCAATCTCAACGCCGGTACTACAACCCGATCTCGCCTACTCCGGAGTGGCACTCGAGGGGAGCGACCCGCTCGAGTCAATAAGTAACCCATATCAAGTATCTCTGCAAGGTATCTCTGTCAAGTATCACAATCATGCAGGCATAAGTCGACACTATGCTCAAGTGGAGACTCACTCTATCCACATGCAAAAAACCCAGCCCTAACAGATGCATAACACTAATCGGTCCAACCGCCCACAATCCGCGGTTGTCGAAACAATACCCGAGTCAATAATCTGGTGCTAACCCACATGACTCAACAAAATAGCCATACTATCCCCACAACGGACAATAATAAAAGATCCGGGAACCCCGAAAGACTAGAACCTACAACCCTATCAAACAAGAACAGACTCGGGTGACCCTACGATGCTAGGAAGAAACATTAGTTGGCTAAAATCATATGTGTGTTCAAAAACAGTTCTGGGTTCAAGGTTCTGCTAACACAGGTAAACCGCTGCTACTAACATAGCGGCGACAAATAACATAAAAACGAAAATATCTCGGGACCGCCGTCCTCCTAAACGGCTCCCGCCACAGATGAACGATCAACTCCACTCTGCTCCCAAGCACGAGTGTAAAAAGCATCCCACACTAAAGAAACCCGACCACTCGGCCCACTACCCGGGCGAGTAAAATACTATGTCCAGGAAGAAAAGTAGTGTGGATGTCTAAAGCAAAATAAACCTAGCCCAAGTTGGAGTTTTCTAAAGTCTGGCTAAACATGATACATATGACAGGGGTGCTAGGTTAAGTTCCGAGATAACACTAATTTACAGCTAGTAGGAAACAAGAGATTGCATGATCATCAAATAATACAAGGGTTATCAACTAACGCTTTCTAGCATACTACACAAGAGTATCACTATCATGCATGGTCCTATTGTAGCAGATATAATGAACATTCCATCAATCTTGGAGACAGGATCACCCACCTGGAAGCGCACAACTGTCCAGGGTCGTACAGATAAGAAAGTCCAGAAACGGCCAAAACACAATATCCTCCAAGCTAGCAACACCGTTGTAGTGCTCACAATGTCCTGGGTACAACAACAATCCATAATTACACACAAATTCCACACTAAATCCACATTCAAAAATCTGCATGCATAGTCCCTGTTCACACGAAAATTTCACCTGAAAATAATCCTCAATAAATTCCAATAAAATATCACGACGATCCTCGCGAAGTGTAGATGTCGATAGGCTCTTGAATCGTCGAAAACCGATGTCCAGATGATGAGATAAAAATCCGCGAAGTGAGTGCTGTCCAGGAATTCTCACAGCAAAATAGGGCTTAGTAAAGCCTCGAAAACCGTGCCAAAAACCCATATCTAGACAAAACACTCAACACGGAAGCCGAAGATATACCTCTCGTGAATCCAATGCCGTAAAAATCGCCGAAAAAGACTATCGGGGTAGCTCTGTGGAATTTTTAGACCGAAATGCGGCGATAACGGGCCACCAACTGAAATCCGTCGCACTGCGCTACGATGCCGGAAACGTCGTCGCCGGAGCTTCCAGAAAATCCGAGATTTCACCAGGAGATGCTCAAGAGGGAGAGGAAGAAATTTGGTAAAGAGAGCAAGGGCTAATTCTCCCGGGAAGCACCTCAAAATTCGGTCCCAAAAGGCCTTTATATAGAGGTTTCCCGAAATCCAGCCCAAACAGCAATTTTCGGATTTTTGGCCCAAGGAAATCGGGCGCCCGGAACTTTCGGGCCGCTACAGTAACGGGCCGGCCCGTTACTATGCGCGCCCGAAATTCCCAAATGCCGCCACGTGTCCCTGATCTGCTCCCCGCACCCGGCGCACGCTCCGCGACGAACCCCGCGACGCCACGTGTCCCGACAAGGCGACGTTCACCCCTGCGCCGGACCAACCACGGGGCGCCACGTGGCGCCCCCACGTCGCCCCGGTCAACGCCCACGCCGCGCGACGTGCGCGGCCGCGCCGCCGCCGGCTTCGGGTCGGGCACACGCCCCGAGGCAACCGCCTCAGCCGTGTGGACCGAGTGCACCAGAACCCGCCAACCACACAACGCCACGTGTCCCTCGATTCACCGTGCACCCGCGCCGAAAAACCGTGGACCGCGCCTGCTACGCCCGCCACTCACAAGATGCCACGTGTCGCTTCCGTACGGTGCACGCCTCCGCGGTGGACCGCGCGCCTGCCCGCGCCGCTCGCCGCCTGCCCGCGCCTCTCCGCCGCCTGCCCGAGGCCGCGCCGCCGCGCTCTGCCGCCCGCCGGCCGCCGGAACAGTAACCCAAGCCTCGATTTCCGTGTTTTCGCGTCCGGGCTCCGAAAAATTCAAGTAAATAGTTCATTTCGCTCATTTTCGCGCGCTGAATCCAAATCCGAGGTCCGTTCGGCCAAATTCCACTTCTAAAATTTCCCAAAAATTCCCGGAAGAGTAGACTTGATCCAATTTTCGTTCCGGGTCACATTCTTGGCTCCGATAAGCGCGCAAATACCTCACACACCCAAAATGGACTTCCAGAAAAGAAAACAAGCTCCAATTTACCAGAAACCCAAATCTGGGGCCCGACACGCACACACACACACCCTGAAACCACCAAACCAACAGTAAACCCTAAAGTGGGGATTCGGGTCCTCACATCCTCCCCCACTAAAAGAAAGTTTCGTCCTCGAAACAAACACGGCTCAAAAGGGAGTCTCCAAGCCCAAAGGTAAGCCTCCAACAACACAAACTCCAACTCCCCAGTCGCTACAAACTCTCCACAAAGCGAGTCCAACCGCTGGATAAAGCTCAGGAATTCCCAAACACTGGGGACGAGGTAGAACAGCCAACTCTACGCGTCCAAACTATTCAAATTACGCCGCAAAACTTAACAGAAAAAGAAAGGGCCCCACCTATAGGAAGGTCATCAACCCCCAACTCTCCAATTTAGAAAACAACTGAAATTAGCGAAAAGTTCGAAAGTTTCGAGAGACCAGTGCCCTCGCCCCAATCAAACAAGAACAGGTTCGGGCACCGTCCCCATTTCTGGAGTAGTCTTTCGAATCTTTCATCCTGTTCGCAAATTTCAGCACAAGAGCAAGAAAAGAGGGAGAGAAGTGTTGATGCCGTTCCTGCTGTGGCAGCAAAACGGAAGCTACGGTCTATCCGTGCCCCTAAAAAGAAAAACACCACTCTATCCGAGACCCCTAGAGACAAACCCTCTAGTCCTAGGCGTCACCTACGCTCGACAAGTCGCACCTAACCCAAAACCGCTGAAGCCGCTGCTGCAGGAAGGATGCCTCGGTGTCCAAAGGAAACGATCTCCTGTGTCCAACTCGCGGAAAGGCCACTATTCTCCATCCACAATCAGATATTGCACGATACCGCACCAGCTGGTCCATCCGAAGTGCTCGATCTGAAACATGGAGCTGTAACTGAACCGTCTCAACAGTCGGCGTACTGCCCAAAATTTCAGCTGTTCTGATCACGCCCCAAAATTCACCTCTGCTTGAGGATACAGGGAAGAATCCAATCGCTCATGCATGTCACAAAATTCCTATCCCTTAATCATGGAGAGATGCAAAAGCTCTAATATCATGCAAAAGGATGCCGTGGTCCCGAAAAGCTCACTCAATTGACTGAAAATAAGGCCATACCTGCGGCGATAGGGTCTGCTGCCGAGGTGCTCTCCACCATGGCTGCGTAATCTCGTCCACTAGGCGCTGAAGACCGTCGTCCCGTCTGTCCCGACGTCGTACCCCACTCTGTCTGATGGTGCCCTGGAGGAGG
Organism: Tillandsia fasciculata; assembly: GCA_029168755.2. NCBI lineage: Eukaryota > Viridiplantae > Streptophyta > Magnoliopsida > Poales > Bromeliaceae > Tillandsia > Tillandsia fasciculata. The sequence goes on from CM054941.1 coordinate 21,017,356, forward strand.
GGCTTCTGCTTCCTGAACTGGCAAGGGAGGTGCTGTAGCAAGGGGTTGCACTGACAGAATGGCTCGGGGGCAACCTGTTTGAATATGTCCCAACTCTCCACATAGGAAACACCGTCCCCGTCTCTGGTAACACTGCGTCGGTGGATGAGGGCCGCCACAGATGACACACTACTCATGTCGCTGATGCCGATGCTGCTGCTGAAATTGCTGCTGTCGGGGGTACTGCTGCTGAGACTGCTGTCGCTGCTGGTGCTGCTGATATCGTGGCTGCTGCCGGGGCCCGCCTGACCTCTGGCGCCTCCGAAACCCACGACCCTGAGGATAAGATCGTGGAAGTCTCGTAGGTCCCTGACGACTCGTCTGTCCCCCGACATCCTGAGCTAGCTGTTGGGTTATACTAATATGGATCTAAATAGGGGAAAAAACACCTAGAGGGGGGTGAATAGGTGTAAACAATAAACACTCAAAAAATCATTGCGCAATAAAACCCAATGCGGAAAATAAAAATAACACGCAAGATTTTTACGTGGAAAACTCCAAACCGGAGTAAAAAACCACGGGACCGATAACACGGTGAAATCCACTAGAATTAACACACGTACAAGGTGATATAACGTACTCACAGACGACTCAACCTTTTACCATACGCTCCTAGTAGATCTTCTCCGCTCGTTCCACGACGCGTCTCGAATCCACGATCTGCGCCCAACGCCGAATCCACAGCGTCCAACGTCGAGTCCACGACGTCCGACCGAATCCACGGTCTTCACCCAGTAGCACGCTTCGAATCCACGAACGTACCTCGCTTCGAATCCACGAAAGCGGTTGCACCTTGAATCCACAAGGCCACGCGAGTCCACGCGCCGATTTGGGGTAAATCGTTGTTTTTGGGTGGTGATGATCCGCCGAATACTTAGATTAGAAATAGATCGGAAATACCATCTAAGTATTCATTGATTTGATTCTACTCAAGATCTGAGTTTGGAAAACCTAGAATCAAATCAATCAATATAGATGAAGAAACATAGAATTAAATCTAGTTATTTCCTTTCTTCTCTATATGTGGATCTTTCTCTTTCGGCCGTATTTTTCTATTATATGCCGTTCTTTTCCGATGAAAATTCCCAAACCCTAAAAATGAATTATAGGGTCTATTTATAGGTTAGAAACCATTGGAAGAAGATAAGGATCAAAAACATCCGTTTCTGGAAATTTTACGGACGGCGATCCGGATTGGAATTGGGCGATCCGGATTGCAGTAGCAAGAAAGACGATTTCCAGAAAACTCTAGTTCGGGATCCGGATCGAAGTTCCCGATCCGGATCGTTCATACAGTTTTACCAAACATCAATGTTCGGGATCCGGATTGCAAATCCTGATCCGGATCGTGCAAGTAAAAAGGTAAAACTAGTGTTCGGGATCCGGATCATGAGATGCTGCGATCCGGATTGAACCAGTGTATGAACGAACACCCTTCGGGATCCGGATTGCAAGGTCCGATCCGGATCCTGAACATGTCCCATGTCCAGTTTTTGATTTTTATGCAATTAAACATTCTTCCAGGTGTTTCTACACTACAAGAAGTATTCGGATCACCAAAAAACTTTAGTTAAACATACCTGATCCTTTTGAATTCTTCTTTCTTGAGATTGAGGTATATGATCCAAAGTTCTTTCATCTTCAATCTTCAAGACTTAACACATTCACGAAATACGCCAACTCAAATTCCGTAACAATCTCCCCCTTTGGCGGTTTCGTGACAAAACACAAATCCACAAAAGAAAATTCAAAAAGATATTTTTGTTGCTATCACCATACAACAAAAATTTACAATGGAGATCCAAAAATTTAAAAACATGAGATAAACCCCTAAAACAGACTCTAGACTTAGACATCTGTACTCTCTGCACAAAGAAATCATTCTTGACAAAAAAAATCGTTAGATACCTCAAGAATTGAAACATACAAAACCAAGCAGAGATAGAGTTTATTCTCATCATGACATTTAGAAAATCAGATATGTAAGAAGATCATAATTAAAACCAACATATCTTCTAAGCATAAGAACCAAATGTCAAAGTATGTTAGTCCAACATCAACTTGTTAGTCATAATACATGCCCAAATAGTTAGTCAAATAGTTAGTAGGGACATGCAACAAATCACAGATAAAAAACCAAAAGTTGTAATACTTACCTGTCACCAAAGCCAAAGTTCTCTTTCTCACACATAATGTTCAAAGTTCTCTTCTAATCTCTAGTTCTCTTCTAATCTCTAATCTCTAAACTCTCTCCCCCTTTTTGTCACAAACACAGCCAAAAATGTAGTCAAAACTACAGGGTGTAAGGAGAGTTAAAGTTCCAATAACAAGAAAACCTGAGAACTAAAAACTAAAAATTAGGACAAAAACTAAGTTCTAACAATCCTGCACAAAAAGAAAAGAAAGAAAATGAGTCAAAAAATAATCAATCATCAGAATCCGAGTCGTCAGAGCTCGTGCAACCCATTTTAGAGAACATCTTTTTCACCCGCTTGTTCATTGAATTGACCTTCTTAGTTATGGTAATATGAGCTGCCGTGATGAGTTCAAGCTCATTGGAAATTCTTTGCTGTTCTTTCGAAATCTGTTCTTGCTTAACGGACAGTTGTTGTTGTTGCTTGAAAATCGAAGTTAGTGATGCTTCATCATCCGCGCCTGTTGCTTGGTGAGACGGTGAGGCCGAGGTCCCGACACAAGGTTTCTTTCCAGTAACATGTGGTAATTTGTGAAGCGACTTCACAATCGTTGATTCATCTATCATCCTGCAACTGTGCTGATATGAAGTCGAGCTTATATCAATGTCAAACTTTTGTAAGATCCTCATGATGAGTAGAGGAAATGGAAGTCGCTCAGAAGGATGAGGATGAACGATATATCTTGACATTCTATTCCAAATTATGTAGGGAATATTCATGTTCAATCCTATAGCCTCAGAGGGATGACCTATGAGATATAAGAACAGCAGTCTCTCCCATCTCACGACCTTGGTCTGCATGTTAGGCAGAATGTTGTAACACGTGATGAAGTTTAGAAATCGGTACTCCAGTCGTAGATGTTTGGATCTTACACTTTTACCATCAGCTGATTTAGTTCCTTCCAAACAAATCTTGTCGATCACGGTTTGCCATAAGGCATTCGTCAAACTTGTTCCCTTTTAAAAGTTGACCCCTGAAGTGTTAGATTCCATTCCAAGGACTTCACCAATTAACTGCGGAGTGATTTTAAGTTTCATCCCTTGGATATTTGTATAGAAGTGCATTGGTCCATGTTCATCTTCTTGAAGATGTCTTGCATTCGTGTAAAAAGTTCTTACACGATACAAACAATATCCAAGAAGTTCAGGGAATCGGCAGACTTGGATAAGAGTAGCTTGCTCAATTAAAGTTCCAAATTCTGGTGAGTGATTCCGAAGAGCTTCAACGTTGACATGTCGCTCACCGATGCATTCACGACGTTCAAAAGCTCGAAGTCGATCCATGCTGACAAATACTCCTTCCACACGAGGCGGGGAGTCAGGAACTTTTGGCGTGTCAGTACCAGTGTCTCGTCGTAGTCCAAAACGTTTAGCAAGTCGTTTCCTTTTTACCGAGATGGTTGGTGACGTCATGGGTGCTTTCCCTGTGTCAAGGGATGCTTTTCCTTTTGAACCATCCGATGCCTTTTGTTCAGGCTGTGAGTCATCATCATCTGTCAATGCAGTCCAATCTACCTCATGATAATCTGCTTCCACTTCGGTGTCACTGATCTGAACAAACTCACCTTTTTGTTGAGGTTTCTTGGCCCTTTTTTTGTTTGTAGCTCGAGTATGTACCATCGAAACCAGGAAGAATGATCCAAGAGAATGCCATTGACCAAGTGCTTTGAGTTATGAAGGTGTCCTGTGAAAACCAACTCAAGAACATGAAAATTTTCAGTTTTCAAACATTTGAAAAATTGTACCCAAAGAATCATAATCATGTAGAGAAGCTATGAATCAAATTAGTTTTGCAAAAAGAATTTTAAAAATAGATCAATTCCATGATTTTCAAAAATTCCTCTTTTATGCCCTAAAACCGAATTTTTAGAAATCGAAGCCCAAAAATTCGTTAATCTTGAGAAAACCCAGCATATAATCAAAACTAATCTACCCAGAGTTCTTATTTCAAAAGAAATTTGATCAAAAACCATTCACAAACGAAAAAGATCCAAAATTTCATCACGTTTTGAAGAAAATAGAGAAAACTGTGAAAAACCGAGATTTTGATCAATAAAACTTACTTGGATTCGAAGAACTTTGAGTTTGGAAGCTCCAAGAAGCAAGAATTCTAGAGAGAGAAGCTCTAGAGACTTGAGAACAAAAGATTAGGGTAAAAGAAATCAAAACCCTTTGTTCTTATAAAACCCTAGCCGTGATCCGGATCGGATCGAGAATGTGATCCGGATCGGCTACCCGCAGGAAGAATCCTGCGTTCGGGATCCGGATCACTTACCCGATCCGGATCGGCTTCAACTTTTTCTCCAGAAAAATTTAGAAAAATTCCATAAAATCCAGAAAAAGTATGTAAGCACTTTACCATATCAACTTTAAACAAAATCATCGTTTCATACAACAAGAAATAGATTATACAAAATCTATCAAAAATACTCAAAAATGAAACGAAAATTTACGAAAATTAAAACACTTAAAGTTGAACAACTTCAATTACATCTATCCTGATCTTATGCGTAATGCCTTTATCAAATCATCAATTTTGTAAAGAAAATGAAATACCAAGATCAATAGATGTTTGAAATCCCAGATAAGTTAGATAATATATCTAGACAATCTGTTGAAGGAGTGGCTCTTTGAGCATCTTTTATCAAAAATCCCACCTTATACCAACCATGAAATATGACTGAGTCAAGTATTTCAATATGCATTTCATCAACATTTTTTAAAACAAAAATTTGCTTTGCATTCATGGAGTATCTTTTTCTTTTTCTTTTCCTCCATGTGGTGGTAGTTTTCACACTCCTCATTGGGATGTAACTCTTTCCACATCTTTTGAGCATTTACATTTCTTTGACTCCCCCTCAATTGGCTATCAATTATTTAATATATAAGGTATTCAACCAAAAATTGATCTCGCATTCATACTCGACTAAGCAATCAAATAAGATAATGACTATACCAAGAGATCATTGAGAGAGAAATTGACTTTGATCACTTAAAAGATGACTTAATTAACATAAATGATCATTGCAACATTGAAATATTATGATATCAAAAGCATAATAAATTTCTAAATGCATAAAAGGATGCAATTAAAGTCAATTATGATTTATGCTCAATTAATGTCCTATGTACAAACATAGATAAAGAACAAAAACAAAAAACAAAAACAAAACCTAACCTAAGCAAAGGTTTCAAAAGAGGTTATTTCAAGGAAAGCATGCCAATTGCTTTACGCAAGTGAATAAAACGTTTTTGATCCAAAGGTTTTGTTAAGATATCAGCTAATTGATCCTCAGTTGAAATATATGACAGTTGAAGAATATTTGATTCAACTAGCTCTCTAAGAAAATGATATCTAAGTTCAATATGTTTTGTTCTAGAGTGCAACACAGGGTTTTTGAAATGTTAATAGCACTAGTGTTGTCACATAAAATGGTTACCGAAGTTGCTGAAATCCGGAAATCGCTCAACACGCTTTTCATCCAAATCAATTGGGTTGAACAACTTCCTGCTGAAATGTACTCCGCTTCGGCAGTCGAGAGTGCTATGCAATTCTGCTTTTTACTGTGCCATGCAACAAGGCAATGGCCAAGATAGAAGCATGCACCACTCGTGCTTTTCCGATCATCCACTGATCCAGCCCAATCGGCATCTGAGTATCCAACAATATCCAAACTTGTTCCCATAGGATACCAAATTCCGAAATTGATTGTACCTTTGATATACCGGATGATCCGTTTCACCGCTTTCAGGTGAACCTCCTTCGGTGCTGATTGATATCTCGCACAAATCCCAACACTGAAGGATATATCCGGGCGACTAGCCGTGAGATATAGTAGACTTCCAATCATACTGCGATACAGTTTCTCGTCTACATTCTCACTATGTGATTCACTTCCAAGTCCCTTATGGCTAGTTCCCATTGGAGTCGGAAAATCCTTAGAATTTTCAAGATCAAACTTTTTGACCAACTCCATTGCATACTTGGATTGACACAAGTGAATACCTTCATCGTTTTGTTTAACTTGTAATCCAAGAAAATAAGTCAATTCGCCCATCATGGACATCTCAAATTCGCTTTCCATGGTCTCCGCGAATTTAGAAGCATCATTATCTCTTGTTGCACCAAATACAATGTCATCGACATAGATTTGTGCAACTATGAAATTGTTTTGATAATGCTTCACAAAGAGAGTCCTGTCAGCTCCCCCTCGAGTATAGCCCTTTTCCAAAAGGTGCTTTGTCAACCTTTCGTACCATGCTCGCGGTGCTTGTTTCAGACCGTAAAGAGCCTTTTTCAGACGAAAAACATGGTTAGGTAGTTTATGATCCACAAAACCTTTCGGTTGAGCCACATAAACTTCCTCATTTAAAAACCCATTTAAAAAGGCGCTCTTAACGTCCATTTGAAATAATTTGATTTTAAAATGACAAGCAATCGCAAACAATATACGAATGGACTCGAGTCTAGCTACAGGGGCGAAAGTTTCATCAAAGTCTATACCTTCTACTTGAGAGTAGCCTTGAGCAACTAACCTTGCTTTGTTCCTGATGATAGTACCATCTTCATTTTTCTTGTTCTTGAAGATCCATTTGGTACCTATCACATTGTGTTGCTTCGGAGGCTTCGTTAATTCCCAGACTTTGTTTCGCTCAAATTGATGGAGCTCTTCCTGCATTGCTTTAATCCAGTAGTCATCTTGGAGAGCTTCATCAACATTCTTTGGTTCGATTTGAGATACATAGCATGCAAATCCGCAAACCAATTGTCTCCGTGTTCTAACTCCTTCTTGTGGATCTCCAATGATGTTCGATTCAGGGTGATCCTTGGAGATGCGTAACGTTTGAGGTAGAGGAGTAGTCGGAGGTACACGAGATGATTCCTGCACATCAGATAAACTTGAAGAACCGTTAGATGCATCATTATTATCGAAAGAATTGTTAGAAGAAGATGCATTAGCAGGTGTATCATCATCAAGAGAGATATCGAGGGTAGATTTTTCAGATTCAAAGTGAAAAGCTTCATCTACCTTAACATTTATCGATTCTACGATCGTCTTAGATTCTAAGTTAAAAACTCGATATGCTCTACTGTTTGTAGAATAACCTAAGAAATCCCTTCGTCACTTCGAGAGTCAAATTTTCCAAGATTCTCGCGATCACGTAAAATAAAACACCGACTCCCAAAGATACGAAAATATTTGATGTTAGGTTTTCTACAAAACCATAGTTCATATGGTGTATTCAAAGTCCCCGGGCGCAAATACACTCGATTAATAACATAGACAGCAGTGTTCACCGCTTCAGCCCAAAAATATAAAGGTAGGTTCCGGCTATGAAGCATAACACGTGCCATCTCCTGTACGACCCTGTTTTTGCGCTCGACTACACCATTTTGTTGAGGTGTGTAAGGGCGCTGAGAATTCATGTTTAATGCCGTTAGAAGTGCAAAAATCAATGAATTTGGAATTTATGAATTCTCCACCTCTATCACTTCTAACTCGAGTAATCTTTTCATTCTTTTCAATCATAATACGATGGCAAATCTCGAGAAAAGAATCAAAAGTATCAGCTTTTTCTTTTAAAAATGCTACCCAAGTATATCTAGAGAAATCATCAACCAATAAGAAAATATACCATTTACCTCCCAAAGATGGTTGACGAGTTGGCCCCATTAAGTCCATGTGCAAAAGTTCCAAAGGCCGTTTTGTACCTATGTGGTTCAAGTTCTTGTGTGCAGTCCTAGACTGTTTTCCCTTTTGGCAACCGCCACACACAATGTTTTGTTCAAAAGAAAGTTTAGGAACCCCCTTGACCACATCTTTGTTTGAAATTCTAGCAAGTTCCTTAAAGTTTATGTGACCTAGCCTTTCATGCCAAAGTGTTTCATTTTTCAAAGATGCTAGGTTACATTTTTCAGAAATCTTAGTAGGAACTACATAACAATTGTTTTCTGATCTAACCCCTTTTAAAAAGAAAGCATGGTTCTTGTCAGTTACAGTGCATTTATCAGATGAAAAATTAACTGAATAACCATTATCACAAAGTTGACTTATGCTTATGAGGTTAGTCTTAAGGCCATGAACAAATAACACATTATTTAGAACCGGGCCATCTGGAATAGCTACCGTTCCCTTTCCAACAATTTTGGAAGACCGACCATCTCCGAAAACAACAAGTCCTCCGGAGTTTTTCTCAAAGGTTTGAAAACAGTTTTTGTCACCGGTCATATGACGGGAACACCCGCTATCCAGATACCAAGACGAACTATCATATGCATGCAAGGAAACATTGGTAGCAAGACAAGGAAAATTTCACCTTTGCGCACCCAAACCTTTTTGGAATGCGTCGGTAATGATCGTGAAGTTGATTCCCTAGGTGAAAGCGTCTTGCTTGAAGAATTGCTGCTCCTTGATGATGTCGTCTTGAGCGGTGAACTACCAAGGCTCTTTTCCTTCAATGATTTGCATTTGATTTTGAGGAATCACCTTTTTGGTAGTCATTGCAAGAGGTGCTTGAGGTGTGCGTTTGGCTTCCGTCTTGCAATTTCTCCTTATGTGCCCTGAAATGCCACAACGAAAACATACCTTAGTTCTTGACGATCCGAGGAGGATGAGGTAGGCTTGTTGTCGTTGCTTGTCGTGAATTCCGGTGTCGGAGGAGGAGATACCGACTGAGGCACAAATACTGTCCCACTCGAACTTGGAATGTCTCCAGTTTGAGTGTATCCGAGGCCGAACTTATTTGTTTGACCAAGACCAAGAAGCTGTCCAACTTACTCCTTCCAGAAGAAAATCTCTTTAAGTCATCCTTCAGTTGGCGTATGGTCTCCGTCATTTCCAATTTTTCCTGTCGAGCCTCGCCGTTGAGCTTCAAGAAGTAATTCGCTTTGTTCACCATATCCATATAATTCTTCTCGAGTTGCTCATTGGACTCTTGAAGGGAAACATTTGTCTTTGATAAATTATCCCTTTCCACTTCAAGATCGTTTGAGAGAGAGCCCTTTTTACTTCTTCTTCGAGATCCTGCAATCTCCCTCTCAACCCCTTGTTTTGCTTAGCCAGTTTCTTTGAATCCCTCAAAAGCTTATGGTAGGCAAGAGCAAAATCTTCACCTTCAGAATCATCGATTCATCGTCCGTTGCAATCTTTTCAACAGGGAGGAGTGGACAAGGAATCGGATGTACTTGCCATTAAGCACATGAAGGGAAGATGGTGGACGCGTGGAAAGCTGTCGCGTTGTCTTCTTCATCACTTGAGGATGACTCATTTGACGTGGAGTTGTCATCCCAAGTGACGACTTGCATCGCTTTCTTCTTTGCCGGATTCTTGTTGGGACACTCCGTTGCAATGTGGCCGTAGCCTCGACATTTGAAGCACTGAACTTGTCCCTCTGAACTTTTCTTATCCTTTGAGAAGTTCTCTTGCTTTCTTGACTTGTAGCTTGAAGACCCTTGCCTTTCTTCGACTTTCCGAAGGATGGAGTTTTGCTTGGATTACCCCTTCGAAAGTTGCGGCGAAACTTCCTTGTCAAGAGAGCGAGTTGCTTCTCAAACTCCTCCATAGATAGGTTCTCGTCATCGTCCGAGGAGGATGAATCCGCGTCTTCTTCCTTAGTTGTATTCAACGCATAACCTGAAGACTTAGAAGAGGATGCTTTTCCAGAAGAATAGTTAGTAGGAAATGTCATTTCATAAGTTTGTAATGCACCAACTAATTTTTCTACACGCATTTCGTCCGGGTGTTTAATTGTTTCAATGGCTGCGACCTTCGGGCGAAATCGTTCAGGAAGAGTTCTTAAAATCTTTCTTACAACTTTAAATTCTGGAATCTTCTCTCCGAAGTTAGCACATGAGTTTACGATGTCTTGCAATCGTGTGTAATAGTCAGTGAAAGATTCATTCTCTGCCATAGAGATAGAGTCAAACTTGCTCGTAAGCATTTGCAGTTTCTGAATCTTCACTAGGTTAGTTCCCTCATGCGTAACTTGAAGAACATCCCAGATTTCTTTCGCAGTCTCACATGCCGAGACGCGAGAGAACTCTGTTTGTGACAAAGCATTAAATAAAGCATTAATTCCTTTGCCA